>VWZE01003917.1:465545-496259 GCA_013396675.1 Eubucco bourcierii
CATCCAGAGGGACCTGGACAGGCTGCAGAGGTGGACCCAGGCCAACCTCATGAAATTCAACAAGGTCAAGTGTAAGGTCCTTCACCTGGGTAGGCACAATCCCAAGCACAAATATAGGTTGGGTGATGAGTGGCTGAGAGTAGCCCTGAGGAACATGAGCCTGCAGTGTGCACATGCAGCCCAGACAGCAACCGAGTGCTGGGCTGCATCAAGAGCAGCATGGCCAGCAGGGCAAGGGAGGGGATTCTGCCCCTTTACTCTGCTCTTGTCAGACCCCACCTGGAGTACTGTGTGCAGTTCTGGAGCCCCCAGCACAGGAAGGACATGGAAGTGTCGGAGCGGGTCCAGAGGAGGGCCATGAAGATGATCAGAGGGCTGGAGCAGCTCTCCTATGAGGACAGGTTGGGAGAGTTGGGCCTCTTCAACCCTGGAGAAGAGAAGGCTTCTAGGAGACCTTATAGTAGCCTTCCAGTATCTGAAGGGGGCCTACAGGAAGGCTAGAGAGGGACTACTGACAAGGTCTTGCAACCACAGGACAAGGGGCAATGGGTTTAAACTGGCAGAGGGGAGATTTAGACTGGATGTTAGGAGGAAGTTCTTTCCAGTGAGGGTGGTGAGGCACTGGAACAGGTTGCCCAGGGAGGTTGTGGCTGCTCCCTCCCTGGAGGTGTTCAAGGCCAGGTTGGATGAGGCCTTGTGTGACCTGTACTAGTGGGAGGTGTCCCTGCCTATGGCAGGAGGTTGGAACTAGATGATCTTTGAGGTCCCTTCCAATCTTACCATTCTATGATTCTATGAGGAGGATTTTTTTTCCCTGTGAGGGTGACAGAACACTGGAACAGGCTGCCCAGGGGAGTTGTGGATTCTCCCTCTGGAAATATTCGAAACCCACCCAGACGCATTCCTGTGTGATCTGGTATAAGAGATCCTGCTCTGGCACAGGGGTTGGACTGGATGAGCTTTCAAGGTTTCTTCCAGCCCCTGACAATCTATGATTCTATTAAAGTAGCTGAGCTTCAACTGAAAGCACAATTTCCAACCCCAAATGATTCAGTGGTGTTGGTCTGCTGCACTACACCAAAGAAGATACAGTCTCTCTCAAAACAAAACCCTATTCAAGTGAGGGGAGGCAGAGAAGACATCAAACCTCTGCTTGTTTTGACCCTTGCTTCCTTACCAGCTGCAGCTTGTGCCAGAAATACTGGAGTTATCATAATCAAAGGAGGCTGCTAACCAGTTTAGCTTGGTCCCCTACTTCTAATAGAGGGAAATAGCAAACCTGGGGAAAAGACTCCTGCACTGTGTGCAAAGTCAGCCTAAATCCTCCTTGCCTGTCCAATTCCTGCTCTGTGAGGCAGGAATGCGGGGTGAGGATGCTCCCTGCAATGATGACTCCAACATGAGCAAGCCATGTTTGTAGGTACACATTCTGCCTCTTGCTCCACCTGCTGCTAAGCCAGTCCCAGGTTGTGCTCTGCTCTGTTCCTACTGTCCCTTTCTCCCTTCCAAGTAATGTGCTGTGAAGCCTACAGGACACTCTGCCCAACCCTATCAGTAACCCACAGAGTGACTGCCTGCCCTTTGCAGCACTTCTCCAGCATTTGCAGGACTGTTGTATGCACAGGGATTAATGTCATAGCCTTGACTCACACAAGCCACTTGATCATATTCCTTCATATGGTCTCCCTTAGCAGGCTGTCAGTCTAACGGACTGGGCCAGGTCAGATACTACACCAGTGCCTGCAGGGTCCCAAACCACTGGTGGTTACACAGTTATGTTTAGTTTTATAAACCAAAACAGAGTATCTGGGTCTGGTGGAGAGGTATGCAGGGTTGGTCCTTTTCCATCTTCAAGATATTAAGTGTGCCTGATGTCCTGCCTTGGTGTTTGAACCACTCTCATTTATTGCACACATGCAGAGAGTAAAGGGTGGCACTCACAGCACAACAATCTGATGCCATATGTGGCTTCAAAAATATTATCATTTGATTTCAGATGGGATGGGAACATGTGAATGCAGAAAAAGCACAAAGAGAAAAGATGCTAATCATTCCAGAGTAGCTGGGACACTTTAGACAAGTACTTGGCTAGAGAAAAACATTTTCTGCTGGCTTATCTTCTGCCCCTGGAGCCGGGGAGGCGGGCTGGGAAAGCATGCTCATGAGAGAACCGGGCACACTGTGAAGTGACAGCTTGCCAGAACAGGAGCACCATCCATTTTAATAACCATTTGGCTCAATCTGAAAACCAACCAACCAGACCAACCTGACACTAACAAGAACAAGCTCTTTTCACTGCAAGCAATTGTGAATTCATGCCCAAGGCTGGATGTCCTCTTCAAGGCAAAGGGGAGTTTTGTCTTGGTAAAAATTTCAAAGCTATTCACTATAACTGGTAACCGAAAACTGAGGAACATCAAAGAGGGGTAACCAGCCCTGAAGCCTCGACTCCAAGGCAGATCCTCTGCCACAAGAAATCATCCTGAAGCCACTGCATAAGCAGGGTTTCCTATGAGGTTTATAAAATATTTACATGAGAGAAGCAGGTATTTCTGCTTAGGAAAGGAGCAGACACAATGGCTGCACTGGAACTTGTGCTCAGTTCAAAGTGCCAATCCATTCCCTGAGTCAGTCTCACAATTTCAGCCCCATTCCTTGCCTCTTCCCTTTCTCAGGGGAGGATGGGATACCTCCAGTGAACACCTCTTGCACAGAGCAGAGAATGAGGGATATGTCCTTGTGTGTCCTCTCCACAGGTGCCCTATAAGCAGAGCAGGACTGGCACGGGGACTTTCTGCACAGAGGCAACAGCAGCATTGAACAGAGATTCTTTGTCCTTTATAAAACAGCACATAAGATCTGGAGAAGGCTGATAATATGGTGTTCTAAACTGTTGTCAGAGACATAAACCGTTCCAGCCTCATCCAGCTTGTAATTAAGCTGCTGTCACTTGCAGGAGATATCCCAGAATGGTGCTTTATCCAGCTTAGCCTCCTCAAGGCACTGAGAGCTCTTGGGCCCCAGCATGGCCGCTCTGCCTCCCTGCAGGGCAGTGTAGAGGTCCTGGGTCACTGCAGCTGCTGTTTGCAAATGTCTCTTGGTGGAAAGACTGATGGGGAAGGCCAGGGGCTTGCTTCTGAGGTACCTTATGACACAAAACTTTTTAAAAAACCCAATCAAGAGGGAAGGTATGGATGACTCCAGAGACTGAGAAACAACTGCCAACATAATGCTGGGTAATATAAACAGGGGACACGATAATGCTGGGTTGAGACTGGAATCAGGGAATGGCAGATCAGAATATAAGCACAGCCCCTTTCTTGCTTCTGCAGCTCCAGGTAAGCACCCGGTGCATCCAGTCTCACATCTCTCACCCTTCAGTCTTGTTCTCACCTCCTCTCACCAAGAGAAGAAATACCATTTTAACATCACAGTTGGAAAAGGAAGTAAATGAAAAGTAATAGGTATAAACCAACACGGTCAGATCCTCGGAACAGTTAGCTTGGGGTGGCTGAGCGCAGCTGCAACCTGTCCTCCGTGGGGCATGCTGGGGACAGATGCCTGCAGCGAGGCTGCAGGGCACGGTCCTTCACTAACGCAGCACTTCTAAAAAGACCACAACTGGTTGTGAGGAGGACGAGCTGTGCCTCCACCTCACCGCCCTTCATTCCTCCGCTCCCAAGCTGCGCAGCCCACCCCCGAGCTGCAAGTCGTGTTTACTGCTGCATGTTAGTTTCGTGGGTCAAGAAACGCCCCTCTACATGTAGTTAGGCAACAAGTGATCGTTGGGCAGCGAGTAGGCAAGATGCCAGTCTTCCCGGGCAGGTCAAACGCCCCCTGCTCCATCGGTCGCCCCTAACCCCAGACCGGCCGGCCCCGCTCCCGCATCCTCAGCAGCTCGGAGACGCCGTCACTAGCTCAGGCGCGGAGCTGCGGCGCCCCCTGCTGGCCCGGCGGAGATCAGCCCCGGCTACGGCAGCCGCCCCCAACTGACACACGCACCCCCCGGGGCTGTCCCTTACACCGGGCGACGGCAAGGAACGACCGCTAAATGCTCGGTACTGCGCCGGCCCTTCTGGGGGCTTTGGGCTCTGAATTAGAAAATTCAGTACCGGAATCACAGAATACCAAGTTGGAAGGAAGCTCTGGTCCAAATTCCGGTGAAAATACTTACTCATCTGGAAAACACGGCTTTTGGATGGGTTTTACTTAACATACACACTCTCCTCAGTGACCAAACTTCTACTTTAGTGATGAAAGCTAAAAACCCCAACAAAACAATACAAACAAACAAACAAAAAAACCTCAGACTGAAACCCCCACCAATACCAAAAAACCCTAAAACAAACCAAAACCCCACCCAAAAGCATACAAAACACCTGGCAATGTATTTCAGCCATTAGGGGTCATATAAGATATAAACACTTTTTGCAGGTAAAATTCTTTTATGATTAGCTCAATTTTCAACATATGTTCACAATAACAGAACACCTGTACTCCTGCTCTGCCAGCTTCATTCCTGTAAAGCATCATGTGTTCTCCATTTAGGTCTATAACCAGGTGTGCAGTCTCCTATCCCTTTGGGTAAAATTTCCCATGCCCCATATTCCCACTTAGTTGTTTCCCTTTCCAACTGACACTCTTTGAAGGCGGGGGTGGGGGGTAGGGAAACAAATCAATCCACCAGTTACATGAACATCTCAGCAATCTTGAGACGTCTCAGGAGATTTTTCAGGTCATAAAAAATGTATAACAACTCTCTGTTGCCTTTTTTTTTTATTTTTTAATTGAAGCTTGGCATTTTGTCTGCTGTATTTTAGGTACTTCAAAAATCAACAGAGTCAAAACAAATTGTAGATGAAAGGTAGCAACAGGGAGGGGAAATAAAAGACGAGGGGGGGAAGGGGGGAGGGAAAGAGTTAAAATGAAAGCAGAAAAATACCCAACTGACTGGCTTTCCTGCTCTCACATAAATAATGGACAGCTAGTAAATAAATAAGTTACAGGTCTCAGCCAAGCCCAGGAGATGGGTGGACATGATCCTGCAAGTTTATTAGAACACAGAAATACAGCTGGAAGGAGACCTGAGAGGTCACGGAGTCTACTCTGCTGTTATCTCTGCCACTGGCTCACTCAAGGCCCCCACTGGGACCAATTCTCTTCAGCTAGGAAGATATGAAAATACCTCACCACAATCAACTTCATGATTTGGGACTTACACTACTGGATATAAGAGCAGAATTTGGTCCCTTCGCTATTACTGAGTTACATTCATTTCAAGGCTTTCTCAGCACCACACTTCATGAAATACCTTTTCTAGCACTACTAGAACTTTCTGTGTTTTCCAGCATTTACTTTCTGAGATGTGCTTTGAGGATGGTTCCCCAATATCCAGACAGTTCCTGTTGAAAGAGTCCTTACAAGATACTAATAAACTTTTTTACTTTTGTTTGTTTGTTCATTCTGAGCAAGGTTCTAGATGCTGTGCCCTTGGGAAATTCCTTACACCTTCCCAGGATTTGGGATCTCATTTAATTGTAAAAGTCTACCAAGCAGACGCTGTCATTTGAATCAGTCTCTCCAAGTTTATAGATGGTAGAGAGAGATGGGTGCTTTACAGTGTACCTTACATGCTTTTAGTTCTGTTTCCACTCAAACCTGAAAGAGATCCTTCACCTTTCTTCACCAACTCCTCCTCAGCCTCTCTTCTCACTCTAAAGGGAGCCTGGATGATACTGAAGAAAGCATCTAGGCGGCCAACTTTGGTGAGACAGGTCCCAACCTTGCTTTTTTTGGGTATATATATATGTATAAACTTAACTTTAACTTTATAAACTCTCTGCCCCACCTGAACTCTAGAGAGCCATATTCTGCTCTCTTGCACCACAGCCAACCACCTGTCCTACTCTTGTTTTCTTCAACATTTTACATCGTGTTGTTACTTAGAGCTTTAAGCAGGCTTACCCATACTGACCAAATACCAGATAATAATGACACCACATAAGTCAGTAACATGATAATGATACCACAAAAATCATAGCACTATTCCTATATTAACTAATAACCATACCAGTGTCTTCCATAAAGGGTGGGAGATCCCAGCCCACTGGTTTGCAGCCTCCTTTTGCCACAAGCTGTCTCAAAACCAGAGAGAACCCACAGGTGGAGCAGCTCTGACTGACCAAGAAGGATACCTGTGTACCTTCTCGTAGCAAAACTTTCTCCACCTGATTGAGTGGGAAGAAAGTGGGGGACACCCACTAGCCATAAAACCTGTTGGACTTCATTAGTGCAACCCCTGATATTTCAGAAAACCCATTTTAGGAGTACCTCAAAACTGTACATTAATTTTGCACTTCATCGCTACAATTCAGTTGCAAGTGAGCACTGCTCTACTGAGTGCAGCAAGCAGATACAAACTCACTACCTGTTCAGCAATAAAATTTCAAGCTCATTTGTGTGATTCAGTGGCAGTCCCTTGTTTATATCACAAGTTATCTTTCAGGTTTTTAAATATAACAAACATAAAAGTGCATTGATTTTTCACTGTTTTGCTGCTGGCATGCTTGCTTTATTTCTGGCCAGACAGGGAAATCTGATAAATATGATGGTCAGATCCAATGTTGTTTAAAGTCACTTTCTGAGGATTTTCCTTTCCAGATCTCAAAGGGTAGCTTGCAGGCTGCATTGAATTGTCAATTGTTCACAGCCCTTATTCACAGAATCGTAGAATGTTTTGGGTTGGAAGGGACCTCCAAAGGTCATCTAGTCCAACCCCCCTGCAGTGAGCAGGGACATCCACTACATCAGGTTGCTCAAAGCCTTGTCAAGGCTCTGACCTTGAATATCTCCAGGGATGGGGCCTCAACTACCTCCCTGGGCAACCTGTTCCAGGGTTTCACCACCCTCAGGATAAAAATGTATTAATGTATTTGATTTTCTAAGTAAAAAATATTATACTAAACACAAACTTACAGGCTGTGCAATCAAGTTCTTAGCTGGTATAAACTAAGAACAACAGCAAATCTGCAAAAGCCAAAACCTGACTGACTGCATGCTTGGATCTTCCAGTGAAACGGTGAACTCTTAGGTCATCTTTGCCAACAATCACTGGGACTTCCCCAAAGAAAGCACATGAACTGGCCCCACACATACCCATGTTCTGAGACAGCCCCAGAGCACCACAGCGTAGCCTCTCCAGTGTAATTTAGACTGTAAAAACATGGTTTTTACTAGATACTGCCATTATCTAGGGCAGGCAAATTACCCTACTGCTAGATCCTCCTGTTTCTCCAGGACTATCAGGGAAAGGAGCAATGCTGAGGGTCCCAGACACTATAGTACAAGAGCACAGACTGGCATCCTGACACCAACTGAAACTGTTCCCTTCATGAGAGGCCAGTGGCTGCACCTTGCCCTGCTGCCAACCACGAGTCATTCACCCTGATGAAAAACAATCTTCCTGCTTCTGCGCAAATGAATACAGCAGCGAATTTTGCTGTTTGTCACTTGCAGGCAAGAGTCTGAACCATAACCTCAGCCACCGAGTATCTGCCTCTAACCATCAGAGTGCCTCACTAGCTGGCATGAGCCCTCTGCCATTTTCTTTGAATTCTGCAGAATCAAGCAATGAAGCTAGCATTTTAATGTCTGCAATCCTGAACACTAATCCAAAATGCTTGCCCCAGTCCTATTTCAAGCATAATCCTTGAAACTCCCAGTTTCATTGCAGTGTATTTGCTTCTGCTGGTATGGGACCTGCTGAAGTTTGGTTGTATCTGTAGCATACAACAGTACACTTGCTCTTCCATGGGCCTCACACTCTCCAAGGCTGGAGAGCTGCTTTTCCTAAAATGAACTTCAGGGTTAGGATTGGAATCAGAGAAAAGATTCAAGACAAGGATGATAAAACCTGTGGTTATATCCTGATTAATGTTAGGACGAGCAGGATCCTTTCTATGCAGGCAGGGTTGCAGGTTTAGCTTAGTGTCTGCAGGGGATATCTTGCTAGACCTCTCTTTTCTGTCAGTGTGAGATTTCTGTTACTAAGAAGGAAAAATGGCTTGATATATTAGTTCTGGTGTATGCAGGGTTGACAAATCCTAAGGCACTAACTTTAGCAGCTGGAAGGGCTGAAGGAGACAGACAAAGTCTTTGAAGAATTGCTAGCCCAGAATAAAGCATGCTTTTGGCACTTTCAATGTCTTTTCATCAATTCTACAATGGGACTGCATCTTGGAGCAATACACTAAGGTCAGAGACTTATTACGGACAAAGTCAGAGGAGTTGGATCTTCTAGGAAAGGTTTTGTCTTCATCTAGTGTTGATTCACCAAAAAAAAAANGTGTTGACTTAGGTTGGCTAAACAAAAAAAAAAAAAAAAAAAAAAGGCAACTTATTATTGCTACCTGTTCCTGCTCCAGAGATCACTGAGTCCAACTTCCCTGCCAAGGCAGGATAACCCAGGGTAGTCTGCACAGGAATGCATCCCGGAGGGTTTTGAAAGTCTCCAGAGAAGGAGATTCTACAACCTCTCTGGGCAGCCTGCTCCAGTGCTCTATCACCCTCACTGTAAAGAAGTTTGTCCTCATGTTGAGGTGAAACTTCCTATGTTCCAATTTGTAGCTGTTGTCTTATTGCTGTTGATCAGCAAAAAGAGATAGGTCCCAGCCACTTGACACCCACCCCTCAGATATTTGTATACATTGATAAGATGTCCTCTCAGCCTTCTCTTCTCCAGACTATGATGGTTTGGGAGTTCCCTATCCCCCACACTTTGTAAAATCACGCAGACTAGAACTCAGCCAGCTGGAAGTTAAGGACTGAAGCTCTATTTACAGTTCAGCACAATGTACAAGCAGAGATATACACTATAGACAGGAATAGTTACAGAAATAGACAAGTTAAAGGTAATACAGAAACACAACTCCCCTCCCAGAAATCAGAGACCCCAGGAGGGGCTCCCAACCACCCTTCCACCTTCTCCCCACCCCTGTACCTCACCCCAAGGTTTGCCTTACGCACAAGGTGAATTAGGAGGATCGGTCAGGGGGGTTAGAAGAAAAGTGGTTAGTGAAGATTAATTGGCAAGGAGAAGCCAGAGCCAGAAGCTGCTAGACTGCCCTAGACATTGTGCTGTGTCCCCAGAGAGAGACACACAGAGGATGTCTTAGCTATGTTTTGGTTTCTTTTCCTGAAACAAATCTTAGCAAGCATATGAGTGAAGTAGACATCGCCATATTTTCTTTTCACAGCCTATAGTGTATTTTTCTCTATTAAAATATTCCAATTAGTCTCAAACCAGCACACAGACTAAATAGCCCCAGGTTTCTCAGTCTCTCTTCATAGGGGAGATGCCCAAGTTCCCCAGTCATTCTCGTAGCTCTCCACTGGACTCTCACCAGCAGGTCTCTCACTTTGGGGAGCCCCAAACCAGACACAGTATTCCAGGTGTGGTCTCACCAGGGCAGAGTAGAGGGGGAGAAGAATCTCCCTAGCCCTGCTGGCCCCACTTTTCCTGATGTACCCCAGGATGCCAGTGGTACCCCCAGTGGCTCTCTTGGCCACAAGGGCACATTGCTGGCCCATGCAGAACTTGCCCCCCACCAGGACTCCAAGATCCTTCTCCCCAGAGCTGCTTTCCAGCAAGGCAGCTCCCAGCCTGTACTGGTGCCTGTTGTTATTCCTCCCCAGATGGAGGACCCTGCACTTGTCTTTGTTGAATCAAACTCTTGAATACTTAGGAGGTGCCAGAATTAGAAGTAGCTGTTGCAAAACTGATCTGGTGAGCATCAGTACTTCGAGAGTTATGAGCCATGTGATTACCATACTATGGTTCTTTCACGTGGCCCCTGTCAGAAATACACACATAAATCTTTCATATTGTTAGGGAGCTCAGTAACTATGTGCTGTGCCTCATCACACACAAGTGTTTGCATGGGATACTTAACAACACAGGCTCTGCTCAATGCTGTTCTTGAGACTACTAATGTAGCTGTATTACAGACATGCATAGCAGTGCTATGGGCCAAATCCTGCCATTCTCAACTTTGTTCCAATGGGTGTCTGTAGCAGTTCAAGACAGACCAAGCTTTTCACCTAGGTGAGAGGGTAGGATTTGGCTTTTTCATTTAGTTCAAGTCAAAAAAATGTTTTACCTGAGGTTTTCTGAGCTGAATTCCGATTCCAGGAAACGAAGGAACTGATCTCGTCCTACTGGGTCCTTCAGTATCTCATCCATGGAGAAACCCCATCTCTTCACACGCTGCTGACTAGGTTCTTTGCTGTTTGGAGAGAAGGGAAAAAACAGATGGAATGTGCATTTCTGCCTGCTGTCCAAGCAGCTGCTGCTGTTTCTGCTAAGCAGCAAAGGGAGGAAGATTATCAGAGAAGGAGATGGTGTTATTTTCATGAGATCTTGCAGAAATAAAGGTTACCAAATAACGTACAAAAGGAAGCTATAAAGACCAGTGTCATGATTAAAGGAATTTTACTATCTGGGTGCTACATATATGGCAAAATGACAGAGAATTTTATGATTTTCAGAGTAGTTTCTGGTTGGTTCCATGTAAAAAACAACATGTGATACTCGAATGAGTATTCACTGTGCACTTTTTATGTATCTCCTCAAATGTACCTTGGGTTCTCCTGTATGTCAAGGCAGAAATTTCCCAGCAGTGTTCTCTGGGCCACTGGTGAGCTCCAAAGTATCTCCTTGTGTCCCACACAGTGCTGGCTGGTCACTTATAACTGGCTTCAGATTTTCCGTTGCACATTTGCATTTAAAAAGCACTTTCACTGAGAAGCAGTGCAGACAAGATTTCTACAAATGATGACTGGTTTGTGGTCTTTTATTTTTCAATGTCTCTGATTTTTGGATGCCTAAGTCTTGGAAGACCTGAAAAGCATCTCCCTCCTCCCCTCCTATGATAATCAGACTCTTATTTTGTGTCTCAGCTGGGACACTGAGATGCAGAGGTTCTCAAAATCACTAACAACCTTTCTCCTAAATTATTCCTTAATACAACCCCACTTATATAAGCTGTTGTTTGAATTGCTAGACATGCTGCAGAGATGCCTATGGGGAGAGGCAGCGCCTGGGAATCGCAACGAGGATACTACGAGACAGTCCGCATCAGAGCGTAATCTGGGCTCACAAAGTGTTTGAGAGCTTCTGGTGTGATGGCGTCATACTATGAGACAACCATTAAAACACAGCTCAGCTGCCCACATTTGTGACAGCAGAGCCATTGTTAACAGTACGTATCTATTAAACTACATGTCGCATCATGTCCACAGCGGTTCCTAATCCTGGAGCCTTAGGGGACAGTGGCGATCTGTGCTGAAGACAAATAAGCCAAAGGGGTAAATAAAATGCCCACTTTGATTTCTTCTTGGTGTAAAGACTAAGTAAAATTGATGGGCATGTCCTCACTCACAGTGCAGAGTGCTCAGGATGGCTCCTCCTGCACTCTCCCAGGAGGCAGCAGTGGTGTGGACAAGGGTGAAGGTGCCAGTCTACCTGTTAAGTGAGTCAGCCTGGACATGGGGACATAAAAGCCACATTTGTGCAGAGCTGTGCACGGGTTGATCTCAGGGAATTTCCTGATGGATCCAGAGGGCTATACCTGCTCTTGTTGCTGCTGCACAATGTTCTAGCACAAACAACAAGGCCAAAGTGCTGTCTGAAAGCAAAGGTTTTCTGTGGTGCTTCCTGAGTCCTAAGTGCCACGAAGGATGAACTGTAGTAGCACAGGGCTCATACTCAGCAGCTGGCCTTACCAACAGAAGTGAGAGGCTCTTTGTTTTCCTGAGCAAGGGCTCTGCTCTCCTAACCAAGGAAACAGCTTTGCAGGCAACACAAACGCCACTGCAGCTCTCGGGGATCATTTAATTATTCATGCAAGTTGCAACTAGATGCAGATGCAGTGAGTTCTCTTACAATAGAGAATAAAACGGAAATACAGAGCTGTTTGTTCTTCCACCTCCCAACAATAAAACTTTCTCTTTTTCATCAACTTCCTTAACTCTGATATCATAGCAGAAGCCAAGCATTTATTTCAAAATTTCTACAAAGATCATGACACCAGCTTAATTTTACTCTTCAGGGACATAGACATCCCCACTAGCATTTGCAACTACCTCAGCAGATACAGAAACAATGGATGCCTCGATTACCTTGTGGGTGAGAGGCCCTCCAGAGAAGTATTTTGCAGGGCTCTATCTGGTTCTAGGCCTGCTAGGAAGGATGGAGAAACAAGAGAAACTGACTAAAAAGGACAAAATGTTAAATTATGTGAAGAGGGGGCAGAGATTAGGTAACTAACAGTTTTCTGTGAACACCAGAGAAGCAAGCAAAAACATCTTTTGTATCCCAGGACAACATGTTTTTTAAATTGAGAAATGACTTGCCCTTTTCCTGGAACACTGAGTCACTTTGAGTAGGTTTTCTTAGGCTGGTAGCATCTTGAACTTTACATAATTATATAAGAACAGAGAGGATGGTATTTGGCATTCAGGTCTGGTGTTGAACGCAGCAGGTGAACAGTGGGAAAAGCTTCTGAGCACTTGTATTAGTTGACCACAGGATGAGAGTAGTGAAGGTGATTCCATTCAAACCTGCTAATACAGCTGCTAGGCATAGTAGCAGGCAAGATAATTGTAGCCCCACTACAGGAGCTGTGAATAGTCTGAGATGGCAAGAGATGCAGACACTGGTCAGACCTCTTTTGCACCAGCATCACAAGGGCAAAATATAATCCAAATTGCAATGCTCTGCTTGTATTTTTGAAGAAACTCTCTCAAGAACAAGGCATTGTAGGTCCTACAGTCATTCCTCCTCCTTTTCATCTATTAAACACCGTAACACAGACACTAACAAGCGAGGTCCAAAATCCCTTTGTCAATCTATTACAATTCTGACCTGCCAAGACCCACACATTACATGTGAGTTACACTCCTCTGGTTCTTGTGCCAAATCCACTTCTGTACAGCTGGAAGGTCCACTGTGCTACAACCCATCCTAATCTGCCAGCAGCATCTTTCATGAGATCACAGGACAGGAACAGAGTTAGAGCACTGCAGCTCAGGGAGGACAAGAGAGGAGGCTCTCAAGGGTCAAAGAAGATGTATTCGAGGAAGTCTTTCCTGATGCTATTCTATACCTGTAGACTCTTAGACCTGAGGCTGCCCATGTCCTTGACATGCATGAAAATATGTATTATCTGACTTACAGAAAACCACACATCAAATAACATGAAAAAGTAAGGGCTGAGTAATTCACAGAAGAAGTGATAATGCAGAAGCTCATTTAAACTTTAGCTGCACACTTGGATCTTGTAAAGTTACAGATATCCAACTTCCTATCCAAGCATGGCAGTAGGAAGATGACACAAATCAAATAGTAAGAAAACTCAAACATTACTTAAACCTACTAATTCTTACCTCATTTCAATGTCCCACAATGCTGTGTCATCACTTATCCAGGGATTGGAAGGCTCAGCAGGAGTTATAAAGGGGTCATATTCCACATACTGCTCTGTGTAGGCTATTAAACTGACAGATAAAAAAGAAAGAAAAAAGAAGAAAGAAAATAATAAAAAGAATCAGGGCCTAAATGCTCTGTCATGTGTCAGGGAGGTACAGTTATTTTCTCTCTCTCTTTCTCTCTCTCTCTCTCTCTCTTTTTTTTTTTTTTAAAGGGGTTAGTCAACTTCTTAGAGTCCCAAGAGCCCCTTTTCCCGGGGATGGTGTATACAAAGATTTCTCTGCTAATACCCAGCAGCTCACTGCAGTATTTCCCTCAAGCTCCTATCTACTGAGATGCCAACAAAAGCCCTGATGAGGGAAGAACTACATTGCTATGGTAGGATTTCCCCCAGTGAGCCACAGGATGGCTATGAAGCACATGTCCTCCTCTTCACTGCACCCACTTTCACCTCATGTATTAGGAGCAACTCATCTAAATAGTGTTGTGTGCTGTAGCTATGAACACAAGCCTTGGGAAGATCACTGTCCTGGGCATCAAAGCTTCAGGCTATAGACCACTTTTTTGTGGTGCTGGTATACCATTTGGTCTAACAGCACTACTGTAAAATACTTCAAAAGTAGTTTACAATAATTAACTTAGAATGTGGCAAATTGCACATTGGAAAAACACTCTGCCTTGACACTGGCTTGCTTCCTGACAAGCCAGATAAGACATACAGCCTCTAATCCTAACTGGGATGAGACTCAGAGAGTTTCCTGGGAAAAGAACAGTGTCTGCTTGCGTAAGTGATTCAGGAATTCCACTGGGGCTGGGGCTAGGGGCAAGTTTTTACAAAAGAAAGGCAGTATATATGAAACAAATCAAAATACATTTGTCCTAGTCTATATTGGAAATACTCTGAGGCACTTCTACATTTTTTTGCCTAGGTTTGCAAAGTGATTAACTAAGTTAATTGAGTCTCATCATACTGAACAACCAATCTACTTGCACTGTTATTGTCCATGCTAAACTTTACCTCTGGTCTTCCACATCTGAAAAACGCAGGAGGATGAAAATACCCTGTGAAACAAAGGGTCACAAAAGGCAGAAAGTTTCCCTGACCTGCTCTACAGTAATTATTTCTTTTTGTTTGTCCTAGCTCTTATCATGAGGCATTAAAATCATACACTTTTGTAACCACAGCAGGTTCCCATTGCCCCTCAGGGCACTCAGGGCTGTCTCATCTCATTTCATTAATTACATTTCATGACTGCTGTGGGTCAAGGGTTGGAGGAGGGAGCAGTGTCCAATTTCAGAGAGCAGCAGCAATCCCCCAGACATCAATGAGAGGGAGGGTTGGGTAAAAAAAACCAACAAAACAGAAACCCAACAACAAAAAGGATCACTCAGTAGATACCTCCTGTGAAACTTGAACTGATCCTGATAAAATAGTAAGAAGGCATCAGAGGTGCTAGTATAACTAATAACAAAAATAAAAGGTGAAGAAATGAAATTAGATGAAACAAGGAGGACTTGCTAAGCATATTTGGTGTAATGATAACAAGAGAGGGTACGAGGGGGGCTCCTAAGGGAAAGCATTTTGTCAGAAAGTAAGCTTGGAATTTTGGTCTTCCAGGTTTATGACAATGCAGTGTATTTCTGGTAGAAGAGGTGGTGGGAAGAATTCACCAATGCAGGGCTTGTTTTGAGAACCCAATTGTCATGCAGTCAGAGGGCCCTGTAAAGCTTTTACAGTAACTCTGAGGAGATGCAAGGATAGCGTATTTTCATCCAGGGAGACTGCTTCTGGCAGGAAGATGTTCTGGTTTTCTCCAGCCAGTTCTGTGATGCCACATGTAGTGGGATTGCATTAACACTGTGGGGAAGACACTGATAGTTTCGCTCAACTTCTCAAATCTTATTGCCCAACCCTAAACTTGACAGTGTGAAAGGTCCCAAGCAAAGAGAAAGAATGCAGAAGAAAGGACAAAACTGTTTCCAGGTGCCTGAAGCAGCTGAGAGGTGTTCTGGGAATGTGAACAGGGAGCAGGTTGAAGACAATGTTCAGCAGTGGGCATTTATTTTGTAGGAGCTAGAGATAACCTTTTGGAATCCTTTCCATTCATCTTCTTACTGGACAAAGACTATCCCACAGAATAACACACGTTCATGGAAAATGTGTGCAATTGGTTTATTGCTATTCTGCCTTATTCCTATAACAGATTAGACACCACTGCCTGCCTTACTTGCTTCTTGCTATTTCCTTTGTCCTGCCTGAAAGTGCCTTTGTGCTGCACTGAAAAAAAGGCAGGTGGTGCTGCTGTCAGGCTCGGCTGTCAAAGAGAGTGTGCTAAGAAGTCATCTCCTGCACCCTGATCTGCCACGCTGTTACTTAACTAGTCCTGAAAGCAGAACCCAGCCTGAAAAGCGACTTGCTCATAACAGCACCTCCTTACACAGCAGATTTCTTCCTGGTGCTTGTGTTCAGCCTTCTACATCAGGCTTTTAGGCCACACAGGCTTTTATTTCAGGCAACTGTTCAGCTCAGATCGTCCACACTCATTCCTCCTCTTCTATCCCCACCCCTGCCAAGCCACTGGACTCATTTCAGCACCCCTCTGCCTACTCCATGACTCTCCACATCATAGAATCATAGAATGGTAAGGTTGGAAGGGACCTCAAAGATCATCTCGTTCCAACCCCCTGCCATAGGCAGGGACACCTCCCACTAGTACAGCTCACTCAAGGCCTCCTCCAACCTGGCCTTGAACACCTCCAGGGAGGGAGAAGCCACAACCTCCCTGGGCAACCTGTGCCAGTGCCTCACCACCCTCACTGGAAAGAACTTCCTCCTAACATCCAGTCTAAATCTCCCCTCTGCCAGTTTAAACCCATTGCCCCTTGTCCTGTCATTGCAAGACCTTGTGAATAGTCCCTCCCCAGCCTTCCTGTAGGCACCCTTCAGATACTGGAAGGCTACTCTAAGGTCTCCTGGAAGCCTTCTCTTCTCCAGGCTGAAGTGCCCCAACTCTCTCAGCCTGTCCTCATAGGAGAGCTGCTCCAGCCCTCTGATCATCTTCGTGGCCCTCCTCTGGATCCGCTCCAAATATTCAATGTGCTTCCTGTGCTGAGGGCTCCAGAACTGCACACAGTACTCCATCCAGGCTGTGCTTCCCATCATTATCCATACCAAACCCTGGGATCCTTCATCTACACTGCCACTCAAAGTCATCACTGAACACTTCTTCACAAGATAAGAATCAGAACTATTATTTTAATTCATTACTGGTTCAAAATTAAACTTTCAAAACAGGAAAAATGAACTTTTTGATTGCTCTCATTTTATTGACTTTTCTCCTGGTTATCAATTTGCACAGACTTTGGTATCCTCATTTTCTTACCAATTTGGGGTCAATTAAGAAAAAAAAAAAAAATGTATGTCAAAGCCTTTTCAAAACTTGCTTGTAAATGACTAGCCTGGAAACTACTACTACATGTCTCAGTATATTAAGGCCAGTGTAAGTAAATTTGGTACAAAATGACATTTTTTGGTAAAGCTCAAATGTGCACTGGTGAGGCAACACCTTGGATCCTACGTTCCGTTTTGGGACTCTCTACAAGAGGAAAATTGAGGTCCTGGAGTGTGTTCAAAGAAGGGCAACAAAGCTGGTGAGGGGGCCTACAGAGCAAGTCCTGTGAGCAGTGGCTGAGGGAATGGGGATTGCTTAGCTTGGAGGAAAGGAGGCTGAAGGTGAGACCTTGTCACTTTCTACAACTGCCTGAAAGGAGGTGGAAGTCAGTCTCTTCTCCCAAGCAACACTGGCAGAGGTTTAGGTTGGGTGTTAGAAAAAATTCCTTCATTGAAAGGGTTGTGAAACATTGGAGCAGGCTCCCCAGGGCAGTGGTGAAATCACCATCCCTGGAGGTATTTAAAAGGCACGTAGATGTGGCGCTGAGGGACATGGTTTAGTGGTGACTTGGTAGATCTGTGCTAACAGTTGGGCTTGATGATCTTAAAGGTCTCTTCAAACCAAAATGATGCAATGATTTTAATAAAAAAAGAACCAGAAGGCCCAAAACAAATTTGAATGTGTCAATTTCAAACCTACAATACTATTTATTTTCTATTTAATTAGACAAATTTTCATTTTAACTGTTAAACTTCATGAACCAACAGAAACTTTGGGGCTCTTGCCATTTAATTTAGTATACACACGGTAATTACAGGTGCAGGCACTAAGAAGGACATTTCATAGGGTAATCTTGTTTTTATTTGTTTAAATAACATTCCTCTATTAATCTTTACAAGTCAGTAGCCTTATCAGGTCCCTTGTGTTCAATATCATTTTGCTCTACAAATGATGTTACCCAAGAGCATCCCAATTCCTATGTTTGTCACGGTGATGCCTGTGCAAATGTGCATAACTTATATGTAGTTAAGGACCTACCATTCTTAATTAAATTTCAGCTGATTCTTTTTTCTGTTCATACTTTCCTAGGAGAACTAAATACTCTGCAAGTCAAATTGTGCCTTGATTTGCCTTTATGAGAAATTTACCTTCTAAAATATGGTCTTAAGTAGTCCAGGTATAATCCCAGTGCTTCCCATATAGATTCATATGTGTAAGTGGGAGCAAAAACTTGCTGTACAACCTCAGTATGAACATGGACATGACCATCACATGCAACAAGAAAAAAAAAAAAAATGTTCCCCAGAGCTGTCCCAGAATAACAAAAGATGAGCACTGAAAGTTCATCCACAAAATAAAAATCTAGAAAAACCCAACCAAAAAACTCTTTTGATATTGAACAGAATGACTTTTCTGTAAATAAGCTCTGGAGGTTGTGAAAGGGTGGCAACCAAAAGTAGTGCAGGGGATTTGTGAATAGTATTTTGTCTGCTTTTACAGTATAACAACATCCTTGCTTTTCATCTTTTTTATTTTTCTCAGTGGCAGAAGAACGAGTGCAGAAGTGTCAGTGGTCAGCAGATAGGTAGCAGCAGCAAAGGAAGAGGAAGGATTGAGGCACAGAAAGGGGACCAGCCTTTGTGTTGCTCCTCCTTACTCTCCTTTTCTGGAAATGACAAACTGGAGAGGATGAGAGAGTGGAAAACCAGGCAAACAGGGACACACTCACCTTTCTGCTACTTTGGACATCTTTAAACAATGCCTCTCAATCTGCATGTTCAGAAAAGCTATCTGAGGAGAGAGATGACAAGGACATTAACAATCTATGAGTTGTACAGCAAGCATTGATCATATCCCAACCAGCTATTGATTTCTCTTTCCAAACAGCTTCAAAGTAAGTCAGAGTGAAACAGGACCCTTCCCTAGGTATTAGAAGAAGGATATTAACTGCTTCAAGTGGGAGTCTCCATTCCCTGTGGCAAAGCCCCAGGGGAAGCTTCAGAAGAAATAATTAAAAGTAGGAAAGGCACACATTCAGAGCCAAGATTCCTAGACTACTTAGGGTGCAACATGATCTCCTTTTCACACAGCATTCTTCCATTTCTCTGACTGGTATCACAAGACCAGTAACAGTTTTACAGCACATATGCCCTCTGCCATGAAGTACCTCTTCACAGTATTTTGCAGTCTGTGTTGCCTGTGATGGAAAAATCTCAAGTAATATATTGTTCAGGTTTAGTTTGGAAGACCACCTAAAACTGGGTGCCTAAGAAACATATTTAAAGCTGCCTTTACTAAAATGCTGACTTCAGTGATTCCTATCTGTACTTCAGTGAGTGCTGATTGTTGCAGAAAGTAATTTCAATGGAGAGTTCTCTGTGTCACAGCAAGAATGTGTGAATTGGCTGGCCATTCCTTGGGGTCACTGTGCAAATACCTTTTCCTCATTTCCCTAAAAGCTCTGACTGTACAGTCTAAACCATCATGCACCTAACAATGCCTTTCTTCACTACCCATCCCCAGGCTGTGCCCCAGTCTGCTGGTTTCTTCCACAGCCTTTGTCAACACCCACTTGACAGGCATCCTCAGTGAACTGGAAATGTATCTGTCTACTGGTCCATAGACAGAATAGTAGTAGATGAGCAGGTCACTATTAGCCATAATACCTAGCATCAGACAACTGCACTGCTCAGAAGAGCTGCTGCAGAGCCATCTACTTACTTGTTTCCGAAAATCCTCTTTTGTGGTTTTGCGTACGGGTTGGGAGGGCATGTGCACAGGGCTTTGGGACTGAGACTCCTCTGTAACACCATAGACTGACTGTGAGCAACAAACAGAACAGATCACAGCAGTTTTTTCTCAGTTATGCAGTGAGGAAAAGAGCAGTATGCAAAGTAGAAAGGTAACAAGCCAGCAATTTCCTACTGTATATAACCACATAGGTCAATAACCTTTCAGCCTGGAGCAAAATTTACAGATCAGATTGTGCTTGCAGATGCCTGCACTTGGAAGGTCTGCAGGCACAGTAAGTATAAGAGTTTCTTTTAAATGTTAAAATGCAGATGATAATTTTTAGGAGCTCTGAGGGATGTATGTGTCAACACTTGCAGGATGAACGCTGGGAGTGGTCACTGTGATGAACCAAGAGGAGAAAGAAAAAACTTGAACCTAATGCTATGCCACTTTCATTCACTCAGTTTAATTTCTTACTGTAAAGCTACACATTGAAGAAAGTGCTTAACAAGGTGTCCATCAGTCAAGTTTATGTAAACCTCTAAAAAAAACATGAAGATTGACTGGTTGTTATTTATTTTCAGGACAGAAACCTGCACCAAAAGTAATATCAGTTACCCTTTCACTTAATGCTTTTGCTTTTGTGTTAGAATTCCTAAGAGACATGTGAATAGCTCTGCTGCAATTTAGCTACCAAGTTCAGGAGTCTGGCGTCCCCTCCAAAACAGGTAACGAGCAATAGGACAGGACAAGAGGAAACAGCCTCAAGTTTGACCAGGGCAGGTTTAGATTGGTTATTAGGAAAAATATTTTCACTGAAAGGGTTATCAAGGACTGGAACAGGTTACCTAAGGAAGGGACTAAGTCACCATACCTGGAGATATTTAAAACATGTGTAGATGTAGGAAGAAGTTCTTTACAGTGAAGGTGGTGAAACCCTGGCACAGGTTGCCCAGGGAGGTTGTGGCTGCTCCCTCCCTGGAGGTGTTCAAGGCCAGGCTGGATGAGACCTTGTGTGACCTGTTCTAGTGGTAGGTGTCCCTCTCTATGGTGGGGGGTTGGAACTGGATGATCTTTGGGGTCCCTTTCAACCTAAACCATTCTATGATTCGATGTGATGCTGAGGGACATGGTTTAGTGGTGGTCATGTTGGTGTTAGGTTTTTGGTTGGTCTCAATGATCTCAATGATCATTTCTAGTCTAAATGATATATACACACAGAAGGCCTACAACTTGCTGGAAGTCAAAGACACTGAGTTTGCTAATGATCCAGTCTTTGAAATGATTAAGGCTGGTAAACAGTTCTGAAAATTCTGTGCCCAAATAATTTCCAAAAATAGGACCCAGGTACTTTGGTCAATTGCTTGTAATGTGTGCTGCTTTGAGGCTAATTGGAATATTTTAATAGAGAAAATTACACTATAGGCTGTGAAAGGAAAACATGGTGATGTCTACTGCACTCATATGCTTGCTGAGATGTTTGGGATAAAAAAACCCAAAACATTAGATAAGGCAGTTTTGGTCTGTCTCTCTCTGGGGGCACAGCGTCTCAGGCAGTCTAGCTTCTGGCTACTCTTTGCAGATTAATCTTCACTAACCACTTTTCTTCTAACCCCCCCATGCCAATCCTCCAAGCTCACCTTGTGCGTAAGGCAAACCTTGGGGTAAGGTACAGGGGTGGGGAGAAGGTGGAAGGGTGGTTGGGAGCCCCTCCTGGGGTCTCTGATTTCTGGGAGGGGAGTTGTGTTTCTGTATTACCTTTAACTTGTCTATTTCTGTAACTATTCCTGCCTATATCTCTGCTTGTATATTGTGCTAAGCTGTAAATAGAGCTTCAGTCCTTAACTTCCAGCCGGCTGAGTTCTAGTCTGGGTCATTTTACAAAGGGTGTGTGTGTGTGTGTGTGTGTGTGAGGTAACTCCCAAACCATTACATAATGTTATGGAAATGCAGAGCCAGCAGATATCTGGGACACAGTGCTCCTTAATGCCCTTCTCACCTGTATCAATCACCCAGCCTGTACCACTCTGTTCTTAAAATGGCAATAGTAAATTCACAGATTAGAACTGCTATTTGCAAAACACTTTTTTTGGTTCCTATTGGGATAGTCTGACATAGTGTAGGTGTCAGGTATGATTTGCACATAAAACAAAAAATCCCCAAAACTCAGAGATCCCCCCTAGAAACATAAACTGACCTTTTTCACCTTCTGTGGGTTTTTCATACGACGACACTTTCTAATGTCCATTTCTGTGGTGTTGACACAGCCTGGCTGAAAAGAAATGGTAATCCTGTTACCCCTCTGTTTAGTAGCCACATGCTACCTTACCTTGCTAAAAGATACAATAAGATCTTATCCAAAGTTCTTTCCAGCAGCTGGCGTCCCATAAATCATCCTTGCTAAACAAGAGAGTGCATATATCCAAAGTTGGCATCTCAACATCTAATCCATTTTCTCACAACTTTGGCACCCAAAGGAAATGTCTTGGCCAAGAGTGGAGACTTTTCTAGGAAGTCTGAGCCAAACTGGGTAAGCTGCTTCACTATGGTGCACAAAACAAATAATCATCAAAACTTGACATTTTTCATATATTTCCACATCTATGGCTCCATGCACGCACATGCCTGAAATAATTTTGTAGGCAGTTGGTGTGTTTTGAACTGCAAGGAAAATCCATGTGGTGACTTTCCAGACAATCTTTTTGTGTATGGCACAGTGTTCACCGGTATTAAAACTTCCCTGTCACAACCCAGAAAGTCTGATCATTCAAAAAGAGTTTTACCACAGGCCTGTGCACATCCCAGAATGCTCTTTCCTGGCTGTCCAAAATCTTTCTTTCTGTTTTATCCTTTTTCCTGTCGATTCTGAAAACAGAAGCATAATAGGAGTCAACACACAAGTAATGCTTTCTTTATGTTACAGTTCCCAGCTGAGGTTTTAATTCCATGCAAAAAAAATTCCAGAAATCTGCCTTTTTGTACAGAACCATCACAGTCCTGCTTGCAAGGCCATGAACAAAGTATCACTGATGTTTGTTCCAATACGTGTCAAAAGAGATTTTTGTATCAAAGTGGAAAATTTATTTTAGTATATGCTTTTTCATCTGGTAAGGAAAACAACCATTCCTGATATTCTGCTCCTAGACCCAGATTTGGTAGGCTAAGGAAGTTCATGTTTGGTTTTGGCTCTGTCAGGAGACTTCCCTGGGATCTCTTTACTCCAGGTGAAGCTCTTGGGGCAGAGCTGGACTAAGGTCCACGTTGGGAGGCTCTGTTGCACCCCAGTACACAGAGACACCACCAGTATGAACACAGAGAGTGAAGGGGTTGCTAGCCCAGGTGTTCCCAGCAGAAACAGCATGGGCAATAGTTGGGGCTAACCCCCTTAGGGGTCTGCTTGCCTCATGCTGGCAGACCGAGGGGTGACAGCAGAGGCGACTGGAGCCAAGCTTGCTGTATGGCCCCACACAAGCCAACTCTCAGCCAAGAAACTCGCAAGCCAGGCCAGCACAGCAGCAGCTCAGTAGTTTTAGCTCTGATACAGCCAGTGATTTGACCCACTCAAAGCACATGGATCAAAGCCTGACAAAGCAACTGTTCCCCTAGCCCTTGGCAGTGCTGAGCAGTATGTGTCTGGTGCCTCATTCCTATGCTCAGCTCTGCATGGGAGCACAGCAAAGTCACCCCTGCAGATACACTGGATAAAACACAGGAAAGGAAAACCCACTTTTGCTTCCAGAGCAGAACTGAAAAGCTAACAGCATTGCTGTGCTGGGTTTCCACACTTCTGCCATCCATGAAAACTAAAGCAGTGAGAGAAACTCATGCAAGCTGGGATTTCTGACCATTAGGTTCCACTTCTCCTGGTTTTCTTTTGGAAGTGATCCCTGGCTAAGTCTGTGCTAGAAATGTACCAAAGGGATAGAAAAGGGGGACTGAATTTTCTGAACATCTGTCCACACAAAACCCCCAAGACCTTCAAAGATTGGCACATCTCTCTGCATTCTCCCTGCAAGACTGAGACGAGGAACTACCCCTGCACAGGCTCTGTCCTCACTGCCAAGAAGCAGTCACTGCATTGTGCTGAGGAGCAAACCCAGACACCCAGCCCAAACCCTCTGTGTTTTGTGAGCTAGCCCTTCATGCCTGGCCACAAGTGAAGGTGAAGAATTCTGCCAACTTCACACCACAAAATGTACACAAACTGGAGGTACTCTGAAGACTCCATGACTTGTATTCACAGGTTCTTTCTGCTGAATTCAGGTTCTTGGCACAAATCCTCAAGCTTACTTATAACTCAGTATTTCATACTTTAAACTACAAAACCACAACATAATTAGATGCTCTGTGGCTGTGGTTTTTAAGCAATGTAGGTACAGTAGTGGAAATCTTGTATGCAAACAAAGACATGGAATGCAGAGCAGAACCCCTTAAGCAAGAGGAATGCTTTTGGGTCTTTTTGGTTTGGTTTGCTGTTTAGTCAGTTTAGGGTTGTGAATTACACTGTGAATTCCAGTCCTGCCTTGGTGTGCTGGTTTGGGGCTAATCGAAATATTTTAATGGAGAAAATTCGATTATAGGCTGTGAAAAGAAAACAGTGGTAATGTCTACTTCACTCATAGGCTTGCTGAGATGTTTAAGAATAAGAATACAAAACACAGATAAGACACTGGGGCTCAGACACTCCTGGGCTGTCTAGCTTCTTGCCTTCTCCTCTCTGCCAAGTAACCTCACTAACCACTTTTCCTTCTAACTCCCCTGGCTGATCCTCCAAACTCATCTCGTGCATGAGGCAAACCCTGGAGTAAGGTATAAGGGTGGGGAGAAGGTGGAATGGTGTTTGGGAGCCCCTCCTGGAGACTCTGATTTCTGGGAGGGGAGTTGTGTTTCTGTATTACCTTTAACTTGTATGTTTCTGTAAATATCCATGTGTATTGTGTATATCTCTGCTGGTACATTGTGCTGAGCTGTAAATAGAGCTGCAGTCCTTAACTTCCACCTGGCTGAGTCTAGTCTGGGTGATTTTACAAAGTGGAGGGGGACAAGGAACTCCCAAACCATTACACCTGGTGGAAACCTGAAGACTGAACCATCACATGATCTGTAAACCAGGAAGTTGAAACCAGCCAGCAAAGAGGTTTACAGTGGCCATGCTTACATTTAAAAGAAATCTGAATGCAGGAAAGATGAATAAATGATCACATCAAGAATCTGGTATTACAATTTTTTTTCTAGGTAATAATGGTACACTGTGGACAGAATGCAGAACTTTGGCTTGACTTTTATTTAGTTAGTTAGTTTTAATCTTGGTGATAAACTTGTAAGCAACTGAAAGTAAAATTACTGTCTTAACTTCCAATTTTCTCTTCCAAACAAGAACACTGATACTCTGGTCAGGAAAAAAAAAAATAATCCCTTAATTACCTTGTAAATTAAAGGATAATTACCATGTACCTAAATAGTGCATAATTACAATGTTATTAAGCAGGGAATTAGTCAGAATTTCAAAGAGTTAATCCAAGATTGAGACATACACCTTAGCCACACCCTCAAGAAAATAGGTTCCTTAACTTCTTATCATCTAATGATGGAAGTGAAAATTCCTTCTAGTGGCACAGAGTGTCAGTACTGGTCTTCTCATGTGCCATCTTCACCAACCTTTCTGTTTTATAAGTGACACTTAGCATGCACAAAATGAATATGGAGGGGTGTAGGTGCCAATTTAGAGATGCTAGTCTGCAAATCCTGGACTGTACCCATTTGGCAACACAGACATTAAGAGGCAATTGTTTTCACAAGGGTAGGTGAGCTAAAAAAAGGAGATTTCAATTATGAGAACCACAGATACTAAACCTGAGTAAGTTTCATGTAAGTGCTACTCAGTTCTCCACACTAATCTGGTAGCACAAATCAGACTGCAGAGAGTACAATGGAGTCAACTCGAGATGGGAATAAATGAGAAAACCAAACCCAGTGTGCTGTAAATACCACCCTTATAATCACTTCCAAGTGCCAGCATTTTTAAACTGAGAAATACTTTACAAGCTTTGAGTAACATAGACAGATGACAAAGTTCTGTTCTTTCCATTTATATAAAACAAAAATACTACACCAAAGCAGAAGCAGAATGCTTTGGGCAAGCGAATTGCCCAGGCCCCCAAGGTGAATCCCGGGCTCAGGAGCTCCTGACCAATGTTTCCATGTACAGATAATTAAACCCATCCTTCTGGCACAAACTTTCAGAAGCAGCTTTGTATTGTTTCTAGTCTGCCAGTGACTGAAATTCACCAACACCTTCTGAGCTTAGCTGCACTAAAGACTTTTGACAGAGAGGTTTTATCTGTGGAGAATCCCCTTCCCTTCACAGCTGTAAGTATTGGTGCAGTTCAGTGCTCCAGGATTACTCACTTCACTTGGGCCTCAGCTTGCATGAAGATGAATTCCCACTTTCTTGCAAATGCTCTCTGAAGTCTTGCTAAGTTTTCCTGATAAAAGATAAAAATAACAGAACAATTAATCCCTCCAATTACAACAACTGCTTAGGAACACAGTTAGCATGGTGAGTGTTTATTTTAGTGTGCTGGTTTTTTTTTTTTTTTCCCTTTTCTTGTGAAGCTGGAAAACTCAGGACACAGAAGTCAGCACTGGTTTCAGGTGAACTATCCTGTAGGCACAGTAAGGTTGTAATACATCCTTCTGGGCTGCAGCCCCATAGCTGCAACCAAGAGGGCCCTGTCAGGCAGAAGTAATGGAGAGTGATGAAGACAGCCTGAGCTCTGCTATGAAAATAATGATGGACTTGTTCCCAAAAGATAATACTGAGAAGCTCTGTGAAGCTGACTTTTCATTTCTGACAGCAGATGGCTGCCACCTGCATGCTTCCCTCTCATCCTCACTTTCCCTTTCTCCTCCCACTGCTTTCTTCTCTTTAGGCATTTTCTAAGGTGCAAAGTCTAAGCATTCCTTGCTTTGCTCACTTGTGGTCACTGGTGAGAGCATTCTGCAGCTGCACAGTACTGAAGGCTGGGGACTCCCAGGATGATTCACAAAAGGAAATAGCTTGTTTGTCTGAACAATGAACATCACCAACACCAGTGACTGGGTCCAGATGCAGCCTTGCTCTACATCTTCAGTAAGAGCTCTGGTCCAGAGCCATTACAGAGGGTATCATGATTGATCATTTGGAAATAGATGTGACTTCATCACAAGGTCAAACTGGTATGGCCAGAATTTCAGGCCATGGCACCCCAAAGTCACATATACACACTCACCCTGATGAGGAGTCTGATGCTCTTCTCCAGTACAGCTGGTTCAACTATTGCAAATCGTCACCGAAAATGGACGCTATTAGTTCTGCCACTGTTCTTATCCTTTTTATTTCAAGAAAGTGCTTAAGTGTGTGCATTTCAGTGCTAAAAGATATCTTCCTATTATTTAAAATCTTGAATAACACAAGGCATAAAGCTTGGTCCTTTTACCTCCAAGTCCATGTAAGAGTTTCAGTCCGTACACACAGAGGAAAACAGTTAAGCAAACGGTTTACAGTTGTGCTGAACTGTGATGATTTTCTTAACTGCAGCTACAAGGAAGAACTACTTGTAATTATCTGCAAAAACAATTTTTGTGGGTTTCTTCTCTTTATGTACTTTGTTTAAATTATATTCACATGTGCCCTCTGGAGTAAACATACCGAAGTCAATGAAACATCACCAGTTGAAACAATACTTGAATCGTGCTTATGTTTGGCCAATTATAAGCAAAACTGAAGGCAATAATGCAAACTTAATCATATCATCACAACCCTTGCTCTTCCAGCATAAACAGGCAGCGGGGGGATGTCTATGAATGCTGCAAGCAGAACCTAAAAATGAGGTGTACCCTGATGGGCTTTGTAGACATAGTCTTTGGAAACTCCAGGTCAATCCTGATGTCTAGGGAGAAGCTTTCTCATGTTACATCTCCAAAAATGTACAGGGCTCCTTCCCACTCCTCTAAGCCTGTTTCTCTCACTTGTGCTTAGCTTACATCTCCATTGCTGGATCTGCTTCAGCTCCCATAACGATTAGGAAGAGTTGGTGCCATTCTCATCTGATTGTCTCTAATTAAGAGAGCAAAGTTTGAATGCAGAAGTAATCTCTAATTGTGCAATGCAATATTCACAAGAAAAATGAGAGGCTGCCAAGATCTAATTATTTGCCATCACTGGAGCACTGCTACTCTCGGTGGACACCAACGTGCAAAAGTACTTAGCTACAGCCTCACTGCATGTGCGTGGGAGTGTGCGCGCTGCTGAACAGCCTTTTGTTGCCTTATGCTACGTCTTTAGAGTACTTACAGTTAATTGGTTGGCTGTGACCAATTTTAAGGGTTTTAATAATTAAATCAGCAATATGCAGAAGAAAAAAATCAGCAAAAGGATGTATTAAGTGCACGCAGATTATTATATTCCTTCCTTTATGCCTGTACTTCGAGATCAGAACTCTGGATGGATTTCCATGATGGACTAGAAAAGTGGAAAAGTTTGCATGCACTTGATTGAAAAGACTGAATGGTATGTGTTATGCATATCCACATGCACAGAAGTCTCAAAACATAGAAGGCAAGAAAGAAGGAAAACATCTATATTTGGGGAAAAACGCCTAAAATAAATGCAATATAAATGTTTTTGTTGTAAAATCCACAAACACTGAAATCCACTGAGAACCAGCTTTGTAAACAAACCCTCTAACAAAAGCTCACATTTGAAATTCAGTTGCTACACTCTTGAGCTAGTAAATAACAACAACAAAGTAGTCAATATGATGGAAAGAAGAGTTCATCTGGTCAAGATTGTTACGCTGCTGGTATTCAAAGAAACTCATGCAGGCCTTCCCGTTCTGCCTCAGTCCCACTGCTCCTCTCCACCCAAACCCTGCACAATCTGAAGGTAAGTTTGGGGATATTTTGTATGGTTAATCATATTGTAACAGAAAACATGCCCTGAATGAGAGTAATAATAGTAGTAATTCTTACATAGCATAGTAATAGTTTCTTACATAGCATATCGAAAACAGTCTAAGTCTAACATCTGAAGACTTTTGTAAACACATAGGTCATCAGCAGCTTAACTGCCCAATAATGCACCTGAAAATCCATCATTTCCATGTGATAATATCTGATATATAAACCAGGAACTGTTAACTGGGAACAGGAAACCCTGGTAAACTTCTGTATAATTTGCCCAAATCTTGGAAGGCTGGCTGCACTGCAGATGCTCTCATGTGAGATGTTGCAAAACCAATGATGTTCCCCCATCATGTTCCTGATGTCTCCAGATCAACCTTCACAAAATTCTGACAACTGAAAAAAAGACACAGTAAAAGGCTGACCCAAAGCACAAAATGGCAGCACTGAATTGGCATGTACAACTCCTCCCCCACCTCCCAGCTTTAATCTAGCAGCAGTGTACCTACGGCTTCATAATCCGCCAGCTCCAGCCTAGCTTTGTTCTGCATGGTCCGTTTGCAAAGATAAATGGCTGAAGGAGAAACAAAATGAAAAACAATTACAGACAGATTATTAGAACTAGATCTTAAAAGAGCAGAAGGTGGTCCATGCACTGCTCATTTTCCTCAGCAAGCAAAATGAGGCAAGGAATGAATACTCCCTTGACATCACCCACTAATACTCTCAGAGGCCTTAAACATCTGGGACACCTCATTTAAAAGTGCTGAGAGTAGATGCCAGGATCTAACTAGATATCTGAGAAAGGGACAATTGCTTCTGGGGCTGGTAAAAGATTTAGCATTAGCAACCTGTTCTGTACTTTGGGAACGTGCCTGTCAAAGTAAGCAGCCCTACACTTCTTTTCCCCTTATGTTTAAAAAAAAAAGGGNTTGACATGAAAACTGAAATACAGGTTGGATTCTAAAGGTATGATCTAAATAATCTTTTCATATGCTACATCAACTTACTCTACTCATTTCAAATGCTTAAGAAAAGCCTTCTCACATTTCACTCTAGGCAGACACTGCTGAAACTGATGTGGTTTGGGATTCTGAGGGACAAGCTGAGCGGCCCCAGGCTGCCTTTGGGAAAGCCTCCGCTCGACCTGCTAGATCACCTCATTTCCATAACAAGCTGAAACACGAGGTCCCCAGTATGGGTATGCGGTCAGGTCTGAACTACACAACAGAGGTCCAGTGCTATCATTTGGGGATGAATTTTACAGCTTCCTTGTGTTTTGCCCTCTCTCATGCTGCAGGGCCTGGCACTTATTGTCCGACAGTGTACCAAACTGGGGTGGGGCAGAAGGCAAAGCATCATCTACAGAAAACTGTGATAAATCTTTCTCAGAACATGTCAGCTTGTCTTTGAAAACCACAGGCTTTTGGTTTGATGGTAGACACAACTGTTTGACACCTTCATGAATGTTTTTAATGGGAAACCTATTCTTCTACAGAAAACGTATGAAAAATCACAGTGTTACTCATGTAATTCTATTCTGTGCTGTTCCTAGGATTCCAACACTCATATAATGAGTGAACACCATGCGTGTAACCAGAGCTGAGCAGTTCATGCATATTTATACATCTCAAGGGCAGGTTCCTCTGTAAGCCATTTACAACACCAAATAAATGTGATCCCCATCCACAAGAAGGGTGGGATGGAGGAACCTGGGAACTACAGGCTTGTCAGCCTGACCTCAGTGCCAGGGAAAATGGAGTAGATTATCTTGGGGGCAATAACTGCGCACCTGAGGGATCGCCAAGGGCTCAGGTCCAGCCAACATGGATTTAGGAAGGGCAGATCCTGCCTCTCCAACCTGATCTCCTTCTATGATCAGGTGACCTGCCTGGTGGATGTGGGGAGGCCTGTGGATGTGGTCTGCCTGGACTTCAGCAGGGCCTTTGACACTGTCCCCCACAGCAAACTGCTGGCTAAGCTGTCAGATCGTGGCTTGGATGCCAACACTCTGCATTGGGTTAGGAACTGGCTGGAGGGCCGAGCCCAGAGAGTGGTGGTGAATGGTGCCACATCCAGCTGGAGGCCGGGCACTAGCGGTGTGCCCCAGGGATCAGTGCTGGGCCCCATCCTCTTTAACATCTTCATTGATGATCTGGA
>VWZE01003918.1:13730-34555 GCA_013396675.1 Eubucco bourcierii
TGTTCTCTTCATGCCAGGCTGCATAATTAAGTATTTAAAAGAAAGTATTTCTCAGATGCTTTGGTAGCACCGAGGAAGGTGTGCATACGATTGACATCTTGCAAAGTATGTCTGGCCTGGCATTTTCTTCTCCTAGCCTCTAAAGAAGGCATCATACAGACAACATGCAGGGCAATTTTTTTGTCTCCAGTTACAAACCAAAAGCTGTCCTGAGCAGTGCTGTGGGAACTGTAGCCTGGAAGGTATTTCTAGCATCATCTCTTCCAGCTTTCTGCTGGTGTATTTAAAAGTGGTCCTGCTTTGGGCACCAGAGATCGAAGCAGAAGAGTAGGTAGGTTCTGTCTGCCTCCCTTTAAGCATGCAACAGCTTTGAGACCAGGGCAGAGACAGCCAAGTAGGGCCTCTTTCACTCCAAAAGGCATCCTACACTTTACACACTGGTGTAAGAAGTTAGAGCATTACCTGAGAAAAATGAGGTACCTTCATCCCAAACTTTCCTCAGGCTAGGGATGTGCTCAGCACCACCAAGCTGCAGGTCAGAATCACAGAATATATCTGGTTGGAAGAGACCTCCAACCTCATCCAGCCCAACCTTCCACCCAGCACTGAAGGGTCAACACCAAACCATGTCCCTAAGCACCAGCTCCACAGGATGCCTGAACACCCCTAGGGATGGTGCCTCCAGCACTGCCCTGGGCAGACCATTCCAAGGTTTGACAAGGTTTGATTTCCTAGCATCCAGCCTGAACCTCCCCTGCTGCAGTTTGTCAGGTGAGGGGAGAGGCAAATTCTGTTTTTTATCAAATGGAAGTTGAATCTGATCTGATAGAGACAATCCTAAGCCCATCTGCTCCTGGACAAATGGACTTAGCATGAGGATACAGCCACAAATGGGACACCATGGGGGCAGCAGGGTGCCCAAGGCCAACTGTGCTACCAGCTGGAGCCTTATGGAAGGCTCTGTTATGAAGTAAAAATGAACCTGCACTCTTTGGGTGACTCTCAATGACACTAACCCTAATAGCATATCAACACTTGGCACTGACTTAAGAAGCAAACAAGTTTCTTTGTCTTGAGGTTCTCAAATACCATATCCTTGCTTGAAACAGATGCAGGAGTGGTTGACCAATAACTCAAGACTACATTCAAATCCCACCACTGCAATGTAGACACCTTAGAAAAGCAAAGTAGAACATAATCTTAGACAGGCATAAACCAGTTATCCCTTTAGTGTGGTCTGCCCTCTCCCAGCAGCTGGTCATCTGGGGCTGTTTAGTCTGGAGAGGAAAAGCCTGAGAGGAGATCTGAGCAATGTCTATCAACAGCTGAGGAGTGGGTGTCAAGTGGAGGGGGCCAAGCTCTTTTCTCTGGTCACCAGCAATAAGCCAAGGAGCAATGGATACAAACTGGAACAGAGAAGGTTTCAGCTCAACAGGAGGAAAACTTCTTGAGAGTGCCAGATCCCTGGAGCAGGCTTCCCAGAGAGTTTGTGGAGTTTCCTTCTCTGGAGCCTTTCCAACCTCACTTGGATGCGTTCCTGTGAACTACCCTAAGGGATCCTGCTTGGCAGGGAGGTTGGACTGGCTGATCTCTGGAGAACCCTTCCAACTGCTAAGGTTCTGTGATTCCATAAGACCATCAGGAGCTGCACCCAAATCACAGCTGCAATGTAGTCAGCCCTGCACCCTCAACATTGCCAGCACTTGCTGGTGAGAGCTTTGCTGTTTGGAAGCCTCCTTCCAGAATGCGTTAGCCCAAACATTATACCTACTGGAAATGCAGCTGGGTGGGCAGCACATGGGATGGAAGACTGCAAAGCTGGACTATAAACCAGATGACTGGTCAGAGGATATAAAATTGTATCCCTTGTACTGGGGCTCATGTTGGAGCAGCCAGAACGGCTGCTTTGGGTCTGCAGAGAGCGCTTTGAAAACCTCAAGAGTCAGCAGGCAGCTTTGTGAGTGGGAAAAGCTGACTGGCAGCTTTGAAGTATATTCTCTCCCAGGGCTGGGGAAAGCCTTTTGCAAAGAGGCGGCACCCAGGATTATTCCTCTTGAAGAGAGGAGGGCATCTCCCTTTTTTCTTCTGTGCTTAGTCGTCTCCCGCACATGAAACATGGAAGCTGCAGCTTCACTGCAGAGTAACCGCAAACTTACTGAGGATTTCAGAGTCTCTTTCAGCACTGTCTGTAAGAGAGCTCAGCTGAAGCTGAATTGCCATAAACCAGAAAATAAAGACTTCTCTTTCTCTAATGTCCAGAGAGTAGCAACGAGATACCAGTCCAAGAGACTCTATATCAAGTTAGGGCTGCGCTGAGAAGTGAAATTGCTGCTGTCATTTATCTGCAGTTAAAGCCAAAACACGGCAGGGGGAAATATCAAATGCTTTTTACAGTGCCCTAATGACCACCATTTGAGAGCATCATTTATGTTGGACAAAACCCCACAGTGCCAATCTAGCGAGGCAGAGCAGAGCTGCTGCCACCAGTCACCAGCTGCCAACCTGCTTGCATCTGGGGAGGCCCAAAAACAGAGCTCAAGTCATAGAACCAGAGAATCACTAAGGCTGGAAGACACCTCCAAGATCATTGAGTCCAACCATAACCCAACGACCAGGACCACTGAACTATATAACCTGCAGCACCACAGCTACGGCTTCTCGAACACCTGCAGGCAAGGTGACTCCAGCATCTCCCTGGGCAGCCTGTGCCAACCCCTCACCACTCTTGAGTCCAACCATAACCCAATGACCAGGAGCACTGCAGCACCACATCTACAGTTCCTTGAACACCTCCAGGCATGGTGACTCCAGCACCTCCCTGGGCAGCCTGTGCCAACCCCTCACCACTCTTGCAGCGAAGAAATTTTTCGTCATCTCTGACCTAACCCTCCCCTGGAACAACTTCAGCCTATTTCCTCTTGTCCTATCTCTGGTTACCTGGCAGAAGAGACCAACACCAGCCTCAGTCCAGGCTCCTTTCAGGCAGATGTAGAGAGCAGTGAGATCTGCCCTCAGCCTCCTCCATGCTCAACAACCCCAGCTCCCTCAGATGCTCCTCGTACGATGCCCTCCAGTTTGTGAATAAATAACTCAAAGGCTCTTTGCCAAACTCTGTAAACTCTTCTCGAATCCAAGAGCCTTCTGCCTTAAGCAGAAAGGAGCTCTCGAGTCCCCCTAGTGGACAAGAGGTGTAATCGACTGCAAGAACCTCTCAGTTCTAACAGTTTGATCTTTGTTATATTATTGCTAATTACCTCTTAAGTGTTCTCGATCCCCTTTTTCCTCTGTCTAATGTTTTTCATGACCGTGCAAAGAACCAATTAGTAAAAATAGGTAACGAGGCAAGATTAAATATATCAATAGCAAAACAATAAACTATATTAATTTTGCAATAAATCCCACCCATCCTGCTGCAGTTGGTTCCTTTGCAGACACACCTGTTTGCACACATAAAGGCATGGAAACCTCTACTAATGCTGCTCAGATCAACACTCTCAAGAGTTCCATGCATTGCAAGATTGTATTATTTGCCAGAAAGCCTAAAAGCAGTTAAACAACCTTTTCCATCATCAAGATGTAGAAACCTGCCCCTCTTCCAATGACTGCTTTGTTATAACCTCATATATTTAGCTGCCAGTAGCTGCAAGAGCTCCAGCAGAAAGCAGAAGATGAATGTGAAAAATGGAGCCCAAACAATTTTATATTCTTTTAAATTCCCACAAACAGGAACTGACTCTCTTAGGCTGTCAGATTTTGCTTCTGGCAGTTAAACAATCTCACGGTGGCAGGAGAGGCATGGAAATGTACTTCAGTCTCTGCCCTGGTGTATAGAATCATAGGTTTGGGTTGGAAGGAACTGGCTCTCTTCAGTTTGGAGAGGAAGAAACTAAAGGCTGTGTGGCCATCCAGCAAGACCTGGACAGACTGAGAGCTGGGCACAGAGGAGCCAAATGAGGTTCAACAAGGACAAGTGCAAGGTCCTGCATCTGGGGAGCAAGAATAAACTGCAGCAGTACAGGCTGGGAGGTGATCTGCTGGAGAGCAGCTCCGTGGAGAGGGACCTGGGAATGCTGGTGGGTAACATCCATGGGACAACAATGTGCCCTGGTGGCCAAGAAGGCAAATGGGATCCTGGGGTGTATTTGGAAGACTGTGTCCAGAAGACCAAGGGAGGTTCTCCTCCCTGTCTACTCTGCACTGGTGAGACCTCATCTTGAGTACTGCATTCAGTACTCATCTGGGCTTCCCAGTTTAAGATGGACAGGGATCTGCTGGAGAGAGTCCAGTGGAGGGCTGTGAGGATGATTAGGGGACTGGAGCACTGCCTGATGAGGAGAGGCTGAGGGACCTGGGGCTGCTTAGTCTGGGTTGGGGGTCAGGAGTGGGGGACACAGGCTCTGCTCACTCGCTCCCTGGGATAGGACAAGGAGCAATGGATGGAAGCTACAGCACAGGAGGTTCCACCACAAGGAGGAACTTCCTTACTGCGAGGGTCACAGAGCACTGGCACAGGCTCCCCAGGCTATGGAGTCTTCTCTGGAGACTTTCAAGGCCTGTCTGGATGTGTTCCTCTGTGACCTGAGCTAGATTGTATGGTCCTGCTCTGGCAGAGGGATTGGACTCAGTGATCTTTTTGGGTCCCTTTCCACCCCTGACATCCTGTGAGCCTGTGAGCCTGTGAGCTCAATGTTTCCAAATAACTGAAGGATGACTGGCAGCAGGATGGTGCCAGGCTCTGCTCAGTGATGCCCAATGACAGGACAAGGGGCAATGGGTGCAAGCTGGAGCAGAGGAGGTTCCACATGAACAGAAGGAAGAACTTTTTCACTGTGAGGGTAACAAATCACTAGAACAGGCTGTGGAGTCTCCTTCTCTGGAGACATTCCAAACATTTCTGCATGTGTTCCTGTGTGACCTGCTCTAGGTGCTCCTGTTCTAGCAGGGGGGTTGGACTGCATGAGCTTTTGAGGTCCCTTGCAACCCCTGGCATTCTGTGATTCTGTGAACATCTGAAGGTCATCTAGTTCAACCCCTTTGCATCCAGCAGGGACATTCTCCACTAGATCACCTTGCTCGGAGCCTTGCTGAGCCTGACCTTCAAGACCTCCAGAGATGGAGCCTCTCTCTGTTCCACATACACTGAAAAACTATAATTTGTTTGGGTTTTTTCCTTCCTTTCCAAAATGGATGAAGATTCTTTTTGACCTTCTAAATTGTAAATTTTTATGTCTATATATCATGGTAATTTGGGTGCTAGTAATACAGCTACAACTCCTCTAATGTCTGCAGTCATTTTATTTATGAGTTGCATCTATAGTGTACAGAGACAAAGTACACAACCATTTTCTTCTCCTTTTTTCCCCCCAGTATCCTAAAATGTGGAAGAATTATTTAGAACCCACCAGACTTGGACAGGGGATGAGTCCCCTCAGGCTTGATACTTCAAATTGGCTTTCTGCTAATGTTATATCCATAATGTAGAGTTTAATTATTATACTCAGTCAGATAGTCAGTAGATTTTCACTTTTATGGAGCTGATGAAATTATAGTTAATTAACAGTACAATAATCAACCACTCTTTATGTCTCTTATAAAAATGTCATCCTGCAAAAGCCAGCTCTGTGTAGCAACCTGGACCTTCTTTGTAGCTGTTAGGAGTAGAGAAGTCACAGAATCACAGAGTGTCAGGGGTTGGAAGGGACCTCCAAAGCTCATCCAGTCCAACCCTCCCTTGCCAGAGCAGAAGCACCTAGAGCAGGTCACACAGGAACACATCCAGGCAGGTCTTGAATATCTCCAGAGAAGGAGACTCCACAATCCCCCTGGGCAGCCTGTTCCAGGGTTCTGGCACTCTCACAGGGAAAAATTCCTCCTCATGTTTCCATGGAACTTCCTACACCTCAATGTCCACCGATTGTCCTGGTATCAAGCATCATCCAGCAGAGCCTAGCTCCAGCCTTCTGGCACTCACCTTTACTTCTTTATCAACACTGATGAGATTCCCCATCAGGGCTCCTCCTCTCCAAGCAGCACAGCCCAGTATGGTACTCACTTCAGCAGAGACTTCTCAGAATCACAGAATGTCAAAGGCTTTAAGGGACCTCCAAAGCTCATCCAGTCCAACTCCCTGCCAGAGCAGGAGCATCTAGAGCAGGTCACACAGGAACACTCCAGAGAAGGAGACTCCACAACCCTCTGGGCAGCCTATGCCAGGGCTCTGGAACCCTCACAGGGCAAAAAATCCTCATATTTAAATGAAACTTCCTATGCCTCAACTCCCACCTATTGCCCCTTGTCCTGCCATTGGGCATTACCCAGCAAAGCCTGGCTCCAGAGCCTCCTGGCACTCACCCTGCACATCTTTATAAAGATCAAAGAGGTCACCTCTCAGGCTCCTCTTCTCCAAGCAGCACAGCCCCAGCTCCCTAGCCCCAGCTCCCTCAGGCTCTCCTCCTAACAGAGCTGCTCCATTCCCTTCAGCATCTTTGTGGCTCTGTGCTGGACTCTCTCAAGCAGTTCTATGTCCCTTTTGAACTGCGGGGCCCAGAACTGGACACAGTTCTTCAGATGCAGCCTTCCCAGGGCAGAGTAGAGGAGCTCCGAGCTCCTTCAGCCTCTCATCACAAGGAGCCATCCAAGTATTTTATTCTATAGCAATGACATCTTAACAGCACCAATCACTTCTTGAAAGGGTGTCCCTTGGGACTACAAAATAGTAAGGTGCCAAAGAAGGTGCCAAGACTGAAAAAAATTGCCCTAGTTTGGTGATGGTTGGGTTGTTTTTTTCCCTAGTTATATCAGGTTATATATGTATATATAAATTTAATTTAATCCTAGTGCTTTCAGAAGTATTTCAGGTGCTTGTTTCAAATCCATGTTTCAGACAGAGATTTGGAATGCAGGGTCCCAAGAGGCCTGTAATAGCAAGAGTATCTGTGTATAATACAGGAAAAGATCAAAGAGGGAGATGAAAAGAAGAAAAATGCAATGGTGTTTGACGCTCAGACAGGCTGCCAAATAGTGCAGATTGAAGCTGAGGATTGGGCTGAAACCTAATGTCTGAGGAATGCCCAGGTTTGGAAAGCCCTGGCAGCAGCAGTGAGGGACTTCAGTGGTGTGGAGTAATAATCTCCAGAGAGGGAGACTCCACAACCCCCCTGGGCATCGTGTTCCAGAGCTCTGGCACCCTCACAGGGAAAAAATTCATCCTCATGTTCCCATGTAACTTCCTATGCCTTGACTTCTACTCATTGTCCTGGCACTGGGCATCACCCAGCAGAGCCTAGTTCCAGCCTCCTGGCACTCACCCTGCACATCTTTATCAACATTGATGATAAGATCCCCCCTTAGGGTTCCTCTTCTCCAAGCAGCACAGCCCCATCTCCCTCAGGCTCTCCTCCTAACAGAGCTGTTCCATTCCCTTTAGCATCTTTATGGCTCTGTGCTGGACTCTCTCAAGCAGTTCTATGTTCCTCTTGAACTGGAGGCCCAGAACTGGACACAGTACTCCAGATGCAGCCTCCCCAGGGCAGAGCAGAGGGGCAGAAGAACCTCTCTCAACTTACTCACCACAGTCCTTCTAATCCACCTCAGAAACAACTATCTTCTGGCCATGCCTCTATTGATGCTGCTCAAGGCGTGATTAGTGTTTATTGCTGATTTTCCTTTCCTTTCACAACACTTAGGGACATCTTTTCATAGAATTCATAGAATCATAGAATCCACAGAATCATAGAATCAGTCAGGGTTGGAAGGGACCACAAGGATCATCCAGTTCCAACCCCCTTGCAATGGGCAGTAGGAAACAAAATTCAGGCACTATTTCCTCCTTCAAACAACCACCTACTACTATGCCAGCTGCAGACTTATCATTCAGTTCCTACATCCTGTTCTGTAACAGAATCATTTTTGCCTTATCTTCAAACACAGCTCTATTCAGGGGATATAGCCTGGAAAGGAATTATGCTTTGTTCACAAAACTATTGTTATAATCTAATCAATTAAGATCTTAATGTGTAGGCTTTTTAGCTAGTTTTGACACTCAGAATTCATATTGTGCTTTTGGTAAGTGTGGCATGAAGTGTGAAATTAAAATCAGGGCTTTTTAAAAAATCATTCAGGTGAGGTTTTTGTGGTGGGTTTTGGTTTGGTGGTTGATTATTTTTTATTTATTTATTTTTTCACTGTCATGAATGAAAAGAAATTGCAGCCCTAAAAAAAAAATGTCAAAGCCTGTAATCAGGACTTGTAAAATATTCCATTCTGTTTTATGACATCTCCACTGCAATCAAACAAACAGAGCCAGCAAGGAGCGGAGAACTGATTGACTGTTTAAAGGCAAAGCTGTCAGCTTGATTACAGGCAAGGGAACAGGCACACTGCTAAATGTAAACTGCATCGAATTTTTTGCTGTGCAGGCAGCTTTGAGGACAACTCACCAATGAGTTATGCAAACTGAAGCTCTGGCTGCAACTGCAGGCAGATCTCTGACACTCGGTGAGGAGCTGTGGGTCACAGCTGCTTCCAGTTGAACTCCTCCCAATTTATTAAGAGGTAAAAGGTAACTGAAAATTAGAGAGCGTCAGAGGGGGGAAAAAACATCCACACTACACTAGCTCAGGCAGAACTGAGAGAGACTTCAAGCAGGTTAATTTGGGCAGAAATGCTCTTACACTGCTTCTGTTATAACATGTGCAGCATTTCCCTGTTACCTTTATGCTCTGGTTCCATTTGGCATGTCCAGGTTTTTCTGACATTCAAAACGACTCATTAAATGCGGTAGGTGTTTCACACAAAGCTTGTGCAGGTTTCTTGGAGGTGTACCTGCAGAAGGAACAGGATGCCCAGGGAGTCTGTGGAGTCTACTTCTCTAAGGACATCCAAGACCCACCTGGATGTGTTCCTGTGTGGTCTGCTCCAGCTGCTCCTTCTCTGGTAAGGGGGTTGGACTGGATGAGCTTTGGAGGTCCCTTCCAAACCATAACGTCCTCTGATTCTGTGAAGATGTGTACCATTTCTTTCCACCTTACTTCTTAGGGCAGACAGTTCAAAGCAGGTCCAAAAGTGGACTTTGCAGCAGTGGCAACAAGTTTTTGTTACTGTGTATTGAAGTGGCATCAGAGAATCACAGAACAGTCTGGGTTGACGTGAACCTTAAAGATCGCCTAGGTCCAGCCCCCTGCCATGGACAGGGACACCTTCCACTAACCCAGCTTGCTCAAGGTCTCATCCAGCCTGCTCTTGAACACCTTCAAGAAGGGGGCATGACTTCCTTGGGCAGCCTGTTCCAGTGTCTCACCACCCTCACTGGAAAGAATTTCTTCCTAATTGCCATTCTCAATCTGCCCTCCTCAAGCTTCAATCTTGTCATACTTCAGTCTCTCTCATCCTATCACTATAAGCCCTTGTCAAAAGTCCCTTCCTGGCTGCTCTAAGGTCTCCCCAGAGCCTTCTTTTCTCCAGGGGGAATCAAGTGCATATCAGACTTGTGGGACCCTGTGGGACCTCTGCCTGCCAAGCTGGAAAACCCATCCCTTGCTGCGGATTTCTTCCTCCTGATGCAGCCAACTATGTGGATAGGCCTGGAGCTGCTCCAGTACATCACAACTGAAAGGAGTTACAGTTTCTGATGTGTCAGAGAAAACTCAGGAGGAGAAAATGAGATGGAGGAGATGGACAGAGGGGGCTGCTATAGGAAACTGCATAAACTGAGTGGGAGAGCAGCACGGTTGTCTTTCTGAGTACAATGCAGAGACAGAAGAAAAAAAATCACAGAACCACAGAATGTCAGGGGCTGGAAGGGACCTCCAAAGCTCATTCAGTCCAACCTTCCCTGCCAGAGCAGGAGCACTTAGAGCGGGTCACACAGGAACACATCCAGGCAGGTTTGAATATCTCAAGAAAAGGAGACTCCACAACCCCCCTGGGCAGCCTGTTCCAGGGATCTGGCACCCTCACAGGGAAAAAAAAAATCCTCCTTGTGTTTCCATGGAACTTCCTATGCCTCAACATCCATCCATTGGCCCCTGTCCTGGCATTGGGCATCACCCAGAAGAGCCTGGCTCCGTCCTCTTGGCACTCACCCTGCACATCTTTATCAACATGAATGAGGCCACCTCTCAGGCTCCTCTGCTCCAAGCAGCACAGCCTCAGCTCTCTCAGCCTCTCCTCATAAGAAAGATGTTCCACTCTCTTCCTCATCTTTATGGCTCTGTGCCAGACTCTCTCAAGCTGGCAAAGCCTGGAGATCAGTGATCATAACTTGATTACACTCAGTGTGGGAAGACCAGAGAGTAAGGGTTAGTTTCCTCAAGCTGAGGGAACTTGTGAGAAGTGGTGATTATTTTCTGCCTGCCACTCTCATTTGTCTGGTTTCTCAGAGGACTCTTTATGAACTTCTATTAGATGATTAAAAAGCCACAGAGGCACAGCTGAAGAGATGCTGTGTTTTGCTAAAAGCTGCTTTTAGTTCAGCATCAGATGGAGATGAGGAGTTAAGCACCAGATGTTGCAAAGAGGAGGAGGAGGAGTAGAAAGCAGTCAGGACAAACCTTGTGCAAGCTTTTGGAGCACAGGAGAAAATGAGAATGAAAGTCAAAAGGGAAGAATTTGGGGCAAAAAAAGATGTGATTAGGAAGCAGTGTGTGTGGTGATGTGGAATTAAAACAGCTATATTTGGAGCAATATAAATATTAGTGATGCTAAACCCAAGAGTGATAGGGGGGGGAAAAAAGAAAATACTTTTCAGTAAGAATTAGCTCCTCTTTGTTTGGAAAGAAGCAGTTTAGCTCACTAACTCACGAGGAGAGGAGAAAATGTGTTTATAGTTTGAAAGGTTATTAAAAACCAATTCATTATTTTCATCTGCCAGCTATTTTCCAACTATCAGGCCTGAGTAACCATCAGCATCAAACTGCTAGGCAAGAAGATCTCTGACTTACATTACTGCTTACTCTTAGTGGAGAGCAAGTCCTGCATGGGCCAGTAACGTGCCCTTGTGGCCAAGAGGGTCAGTAGCATCCTGGGGTGGGTATTAAAAGTGTGGCCAGCTAGGGCGAGATGGACTAGGGAGGTTCTCCCCTGACTCTATTCTGCCCTGTTGAGACCACATCTGCAATATTGTGTCCAGTTTTGGGCTCCCAAATTGAAGAAAGACAGGGACCTGCTGGAGAGAGTCCAACAGGGAGTCATGAGGATGACTGGAGGAGTTGAGCATCTCCCCATGGAGAGAGAGACTGAGAGCCCTGGGGCTGTTTAGGCTGGAAAAGGAGAAGAGAAGGCTGAGGAGAGACTGAGGGAGTTGGGACTGTTCAGTCTGGAGAGGAGAAGGCTCCCAGGTGACCTTACTGTGACCTTGCAGTATCTTATGGGGGCTACAAGAAAGCTGGGGAGGGACTTTTTAGGCTGTCAGGTAGTGAGAGGACTGGGGGGAATGGAACAAAGCTAGAAATGGGAAGATTCAGACTGGATGTTAGGAAGAAGTTCTTCACAAGGAGCATGGTGAGACCCTGGAAGGGGTTGCTCAGGGAGTTGGTGGAAGCCTCATCCCTGGAGGTGTTTAAGGCCAGACTGGATGAGGCTCTGGACAGCCTGATCTAGTGTGAGGTGTCACTGCCCACGGCAGGGGGGTTGGAACTGGCTGAATCTTGTGGTCCCTTCCAACCCTGACTGATTCTATGAATCTAAGTATCTGAGGGGTGGGTGTCAAGATGAAGATGATGGTCTCTTTGTGAAGGTGCCCAGTGACAGGATGAGGAACAACAGGTACAAGCTAGGACACAGAAGGCTACACCTCAACATGAGGAGACATTTCTTTATGGTGAGGGTGAGCACTGGAGCAGGCTGCCACGAGAGGTTGTGGAGTCTCCTTCCCTGGACACTTTCCAAACCCACCTGGATGTGCTCCTGTGCAGCCTGCCCTAGGTGCTCCTGCTTTGGCAAGGGGGTTGGATTGGACAATCTCCGGAGATCCCCTCCAACCCCTACCAGTCTGTGATCCTGTGAAGCCAGAGGGCTGAACAAAATTCCCATGGTGAATGCTGAAAGCTGAGCAGCAGCCTGCCACAAGTAGCTGTAGAAAAGCATCACTCCCATTTCAACGCCAAGCAAACACAGACATGAACCCGACCGGCCAGGCCAAGGGAAGTCACTTGACACAATCTGACTGCCACAAGACTTGTCAAAACAAAGGTGCTTTAATTCTGCAGTGAGGCTACTTGTTGGCTGATTGCTGCCCTGTATATACACCACAGATTTTGATTTAACACAAACACTATCCCCTCTTACCCCCTCCAGTTGAGCAATTTGCACTCTGTAATATCAATAACCACACACTAAACTGTTTCAAGTTCTCAAAGGGCAATCTATGAGGGCATCTCTTCAGTGGTTGTCACCAAAATCTGTTCTAAGTGACACTCTTCACCATTTCTACCTGTGTTCTAGAGGCAAATACAAAATCACTCCTAATCCAGCTTGGCTGCTTCGGCCTATAGTCAGGTGTTGCAGAAAGAAATGTTGGACAGGATTTTGATTTAGCAGCAATTCACAAGGTTTGTAGGAGGTAAATCAAAGGTTGGGTTTTAGTATCACTTAATGATGAGCCAATTTAAAGATTAACAAATGATTCACTAAACTATGTGCTAATAAAGCAGTGAGTCAATTACAGATCCACTCCAGCTTACTACAGGGCATCCTAAATCAAAGCATGCCTGTGTGGGTAATCACAAAACATGCAAGCACTGACAGACAAACAGAAATATTTGGAGCCAGTGGAATTTATCTAGGCACCTGCTCTTGAGAAGGTGAATGTGCATGGTCACAGAATCACAGAACCACAGAACCTTAGAGGTTGGAAGGGACCTCCACAGATAACCCAGTCCAAACCCCCTGCCAAAGCAGGATCCCTAAGGGTAGTCCACACAGGAATGCATCCAGGTGGGTTTGGAAAGTCTCCAGAGAAGGAAACTCCACAACCCCTCTGGGTAGCCTGCTCCAGGGCTCTGCCACCCTCACTCTAAAGAAGTTTCTCCTCCTGTTGAGCTGAAACCTTCTCTGTTCCAGTTTGTATCCATTGCTCCTTGGCTTATTGCTGTTCACTGCCAAAAAGAGCTTAGCCCCCTCCACTTGACACCTACCTCTCAGCTATTGATAGACATTGCTCAGATCCCCTCTCAGCCTTCTCTTCTCCAGACTAAACAGCCCCAGGGCTCTCAGTCTCTCTCCATAGGGGAGATCCTCAACTCCCCCAGTCACCCTCACGGCTCTCTGCTGGACTCTCTCCAGCAGGTCCCTGACTCTCCTGAACTGGGGAGCTCAAAACTGGACACAGTATTCCAGGTGTAGTCTCAGCAGGACAGAGCAGAGGGGCAGAAAACCTCCCTAGCCCTGCTGGCCACACTTTTCTTCATGCCCCCCAGGATGCTCTTGGCTCTCTTGGCCACAAGGGCACATTGCAGGCCCACGCAGAACTTGCTGCCCACCAGCACTCCAAGGTCTGTCTTTGTGGAGCTGCTTTCCAGCAGGGCAGCCCCAACCTGTACAGGTGCCTGATGCTATTCCTCCCCAGATGCAGGATCCTGCACTTGTCCTTACTGAACTGTGAGAGTGCCAGAGCCCTGGCACAGGCTGCCCAGGGGGCTGCGGAGTCTCCTTCTCTGGAGATATTCAAGACCTGCCTGGATGTGTTCCTGTGTGACCTGCTCTAGGTGCTCCTGCTCTGGCAGGGAGGCTGGGCTGGATGAGCTTTCCAAGTCCCTTCCAAGTTCCCTGACATGAGCTTTCCAAGTTCCCTGACATGACTCTGTGATCAGAGAATCATAGAATGGGCTGGGTTGGAATGCACCTCCAAAGGTCTTCCAGCCCCAATCCCTCTGCAGTAAGCAGGGACATCATCAACCAGATCAGGTTGCTCAGAACCTTGTTGATTCTCACCTTGAGTATCTGTAGGGACGTGGCCTCAACCACCTCCATGGGCAACCTGTTGCAGCATTCCACTATCCTCATAGTGAAATATTTAAGAAGTGGAATGTGATTTTGTTCTGTGTCAGTAAGCTTGTGGCATTCAGTCCACTAAATTAGCAGCCAAATCAAAATCAATCCCCCCAGAAACAGATGCAGTGATGATCCAACCTGTGGAAAGGCAGGGCAGAGGCAACAATGCTCAATCAACTCTCTTATCCAAGAAGACTTAAGACCTTCCAAAGCCAAAGGAACAAACAGGCTTGTTTCTCCAAGGCAGAAATTCAAAAAGCTGAGCAAAATGTTGTGGTTCAAAGATGTTTCTGATTTTTTTCTTTTTGTCTGTTTTTTTAACCCAAGGCCCAAAAATAAGTCCACAGTGACCAGTCCATTCAGACTGGATGTTAGGAATAAGTTCTTCACCAGGAGTGTGGTGAGACCCTGGAAGGGGTTGCCCAGGGAGGTGGTGGAAGCCTCATCCCTGGAAATGTTTAAGGTCAGGTTGGATGAGGCTGTGGGCAGCCTGATCTAGTGTGAGGTGTCCCTGCCCATAGCAGGGAGGTTGGAACTGGATGATCCTTGTGGTCCCTTCCAACCCTGACTGATTCTGTGATTTGATTCTATGCTTCAAACCAGAGGTACTACACAGCAGCTGAAGCAGCATGAAGGGCAAAGTAGCAAAACATCCTCTGTCCTGTCCGCAAAGAACATGGCTCGAGGGTTCACCAGAATTCTTTTCAAAGTGGTATTTTCACTCTGTAGGGAAGGAAAGAAAACAAGTATGCATTACTCACTGGAGAAGGTGGAGACCATTGCCATGCCTGCACAGGCCCAGGGACGTAGATGAATCCACTTGGTTCACCTTCATCTTCAACAGCAAAAAAGCAAACAGTTTTGTCTTCACTCTGAGGAAAACAAACAAAAGATTAGGACTGAATCACAGTTGACCAAAAATCTGAATACTGTAAGTACTTTATGACATAAATACATACTCAAACTATTTTGTGGCTCAACAGGGACATTTACAGGTACCTTGGAATTTAAAAATAGATTAGAACTTGAATCAAAGACAATCCAAGGGCTAGAGCACCTCTGCTATGAGGATAGGCTGAGGGAGCTGAGGCTGTTCTGTCTGGAGTAGAGAAGACTCCATGGTGGACCTTAGAGCTGCCTTCCAATAGCTGAAGGGATTTGTGACAGTTCAGGATTCTACAGGAAGGCTGTGAAGGACTTTTCATATGGGTGTCTAGAGACAGGACAAGAGGAAATGGTTTGAAGCTGAGGCAGAGCAGGGTTAGACTGGATATGAGGAAGAAATTCTTCAGGATGAACGTGGTGAGACTCTGGAATAGGTTGGTCCATGGAGGTTGTGAATGCCTCCTCTCAGGGGGTATTTCAGTCCAGATTGGATGAGGTCCCTGAACAGCTGAGTCTAGCCAAGAAGCATCCCAGCCCACAGAAGGGAGGTTGGAGCAGATGATCTGTAAGGTCCCTTCCAACCTAAGCCATTCTGTTATTCTGTGATATAAGATATAAAAGACCATGAGGAACTCTGTATCACTCAATCAAAACTCTAGACATCTTTTCTTGGAGATGGCACTGCCAAGCACCTGCACATTAGAAGTGAAAAGGTGCATTTCATGAGCAATAAACTCCATCAGCACAATTTACTGTGGTATCCTGGGCTGGTAAGTTTAAGAAACCAGTAAAACACTCTTTAACATGTTAAAAAAAAAAAAAAAATTGCTAATGGTGGTTTTGAAGGTCCAAGAAAGGAAGAGAGGAAAACGTGCATGGAGCTGTGCACACATTAGCAGGGATGTTGGCAAAAGCTCCAGCAGTGCTGGAGCATGTCCAGAGAAGGGCCACGAGGATGTTCAGAGAGCTGGAGCTGCTCTGCTATGGAGACAGTCTGGGAGAGTTGGGGTTGTGCAGTTTGAAGAGGAGAAGGCTCTGAGGAGACCTTCTTGTGGCTTTCAGTATCTGAAGGGGCTACAAGAAAGCTGCAGAGGGACTTTTTAGGGTGTCAGGTAGCGACAGGACTGGGGGAAATGGAGCAAAACTAGAAGTGGATAGATTCAGATTGGCTGTTAGGTTCCTTCAGCATGAGGGTGGTGAGACCCTGGAACAGGTTGCCCAGGGAGGTGGTGGAAGCCTCACCCGTGGAGGTATTTAAAGCCAGGCTGGATGTGGCTGTGGGCAACCTGATCTAGTGTGAGGTGTCCCTGTCCATGGCAGGGGAGTTGGAACTGGCTGATCCTTGCGGTCCCCTCCAGCCCTGACAATTCTGTGATGATTCTCACCCCAGAGAAAAAGTCTTCTCTGGGTGGAGGTCTCTTCTTCACTGATGAGATGAGAGCCACAAGTGCAGAGAGCAATTGCAGCAGCACCTATGGGCCTGGCTTTGCACATCCTGGCATTCTGATGTCTTGTGGTTGCTGGTTGATTTGTGGAGGTAATTGTATCAGCCTCGAGCTGCTAATTGCTTGCTTAATTGCTGGGTTATTGCTGCTTGTTTTCAAGGCTAAGTCTAGAAGGCTTCTGCTGGTGTAAGAAGAGTGGTGATTAATGGTTTGATGTGGAAGTCAATGAGTAAAAACAGACTTGCAGTCCTGATGATCAGGAGGTCACCTATATGCTCTGGGAATCCAGCAGTTACTAATTAATTAAACAATGTAATTAAGCTGAGCTTGGAAAAAAATGCTCTCCACCCTACTTTGTTGAAAGATTTCTGTTTCAAGACTGAAAAAACATTTGTGCTAGAAAGCTTGACTAAACATCACTTCTGTTTACAAATCCTCCTTACCTGTGCTACAGCTATGTTGAAATAAAAAGGTTGTGGACTTGGCTTCTTTCCCCATGTTTCTCCCTAACAATTTCAGCACTCACAGAATTACAAATGCCAAACCACAGAGAAAAATAACAAACACAATAAAGAGTTTGTTTAAACTAGAAACAGAATGGTTTAGGTTGGGAGGCACCTTAGGGATCATCGGCTCCAACCTCCCTGCCACGGGCAGGGACACCTCTCAACTACACTCATCCAACATGGCCTTGAATATCCCAAGGGAAGAGGCATCCAGAAGTAGTGAGGAATTTCTAGACTAGACATTTCAAGATTCAGCTGTTCAGGGCTTTCTCCAGCCTGGTCTTGAACACTCTCAGGGAGAAGGCATCCACAACTTCCCTGGGGAGTCTATTCTAGCCTCACCACCCTTGTACTGAAGAACTTCTTTCTAAGATCCACTCTAACCCTGCTCTCCCTCAGCTTCAAACCATTCCCCCATGTCCTGTCTCTAGACACCCTCAGGAAAAGTCCCTCTGCAGCCTTCCTGGAGGATCCCTTCAGGTATTCTAAGGTCCCCACCCTGAGCCTTCTCTTCTCCAGGCTGACCATCCCTAGTTCCCTCAGCCTATTTGCATAGCAGAGCTACTCCAGCCCTTGGATCACGCCTGGGGCTTCCTCTGGACTTGCTCCAACAGCTCTGTGTCCTTGTGATGGAGACACCAGAACAGGACACAGTATTCAAAGGGAGGTCTCATCAGAGAAGAGTAAAGGGGCAGAATCACCTCTCTTGCCCTGCTGCTCACACTCCTCTTGTAGCCCGGGACACAATTTGCCTTCTGGTGCTGCATGACGGCACTGCTGGCTCATGCTGAGCTTCTCATCAATCAATGCTGTGCTGCTTTGAGGCTAGTTGGAGGTTTTTTTAATGAGAGAAATTAGATTACTGGTTGTGAAAAGAAAATAATTATGCAGTCTATATCATTCACTGGTTTGCTGAGAGGGATAAAAAGCTAAAATGTTCTTCACTCTGTGCTGGGATGTTTCCTTATTCACTCTGCTCTAATCTCTCCACTAACAAATAACAACGTAAAGCTTTGCTGCTTTTGGGTGTTTGGTTTTGTGTGGGTTTTAATTTTTTGTTTGTTTGTTTGTGGTTTTTTGGTTGGTTGTTTGGTTGGGGTTTTTTTGTTTTGTTTTCTTTTGTTCTGTTTGGGGTTTTTTTGTTTGTTTGGTTTTGTTTTTTGTTTGTCTGTTTGGGACAGGAGATAGAGAGGAAGAGAGTTTTTTTTGCCTGAGAGGGAGTTTGGATTTCTGTATGATTTCTAATTTGTGTATAATTGTAACTATATTTTGTGTGCTGTATTGTGTACATATTAACATAGGTGTATAATATATAGTGTAATAGAAATGTATTCTGTATGTCTGCTTGTAAATGTTGCCAGGCTGTAAATATAGCTTCATCTTACCTCCAAGCCACCTGAACTGCTCTGCTGAATTCTAATTGTGTGTGTGTGCGTGTGAAGTTCCTTAAGCCACCAGAGCTGGAAAGGACCTCTAAGATAGAGTCCAACTGTAATTCAGCTACCATGACCACTAAACTAGATCCTGAAGCACCACAGCTACAGCTTTTTGAACATCTCTAGGGATGGTGACTCCAGCATGGCACCTCCCTGGGCAGCCTGTTCCACTCCTGGTGCTCCTGCCCCGGCAGAGGGGTTGGACTGGATAAGCTTTGGAGGTCCCTCCAAGCCCTAACATTCTGTGACTGTGTGATTTCTCTGTCCTCTTTGAAAAAGACAGACTCTTCTTTTTTTTCACTCTGATGAATTGTAATAATTTTTAATGACATTGAATTTGATTGAGTTGAACCTCATCATTTTCAGTCACACCATTAATATTTGTAGTTTCACATAATTTGACATTTGAAACAGAGCCAGGGTGGTTGCTTGCTGCAGTAATATTCAGTTTCTCATTCAAGGTGCTTGAGTCTTACTCAGAGTTCCCTGTGCTGGGACAGAGGCTCTTAGTCTATTTGCATGGCTTGCACCCCACATTCTTACACCTTTAGATTTTCTTTTTGGCTCTGTTAAAATGCTTTGGACTCAAGTTACTGTCTGCCAAGACTGTTCCTTGCTGGTGCCTTGCCTTCATCACTGCAGACTTCATTGGATGCACTCCTGTTGTGGTGGCGCAAATCTCCCCCAGACTTGGGCCACTTGGTCCATGTTGTGACTCTCCATCCTAGGGCCACACAACAACCCACTGACAAAGTCAGCTATGGATTGTTAAGGGCAGTGCACTCTGGAGCGTGGAGACACCTCCTTAATGTTCCTCACCCACATTAGATGCACCACCCAAGTCTCTTTTTCAGAGCTGCTCTCAAGCCACTCTGCACCCAGCCTGGATTTGTGCCTGGGGCTGGCCAGACCCAGATGCAGGACTTTGCACTTTGTTTCATTGAACCTCATGTGGTTGGCACTGTCCCACTTCTCAAGCCTGTTAAGATTCTCCTGGGTGGCCTCCCTGCCCTCAAGACAGTCCAGAAGTATGTAGCTAAGTTCTCTTTAGGCAAGACACTCACCCAGTCAGTTCAGCAAGCACATGACAGCAACTACGTCACAGGATCAGAGTTCTCCTGACACCAGTGCTGTCCTTAGGCATATCAAGGGCAACGGGGTCATTAGGAGCAGTCAGCACGGCTTTACCAAGGGGCACTCATGTTTGACCAACTTGAGAGGACAAAAGGACATTATGAGGACATAATGAGGTGGATTGATGATGGTAGAGCAGTGGATGTGGTTTGTCTTGGTTTCAGTAAAGCATTTGACACTGTCTCCCACAGCATCCTTCTGGCTGAACTGAGGCAGTGTGCTCTGGATGATCAGGGAGTGAGGTGGATTGGGAACTGGTTGAAGGAAAGAAGCCAGAGAGCTGTGGTCAATGGGATGGAGACCAGTTGGAGGCCTGTGACTAGTGGGGTCCATAGGGGTCAGTACTGGGACCAGTTCTGTTCAATATATTCATCAATGACCCAGATGAGGGCACAGAGGGTATTGGCAGCAGGTTTGCTGATGACATCAAACTGGGTGCAGCCAGTGGATGCCACACCAGAGAGTTGTGCTGCCATTCAGCCAGACTTGCCCAGGCTGGAGGGGTGGGCAGGAAGAAATTGAATGAAATCCAACAAGGGCAAGTGCAGAGTCTGGCACCTGAGAAAGAACAAGCCCAGGGAGTAGGAGAGGTTGGGGACTGACCTGTTGGAAGGCAGTGAAAGTGAAAAGGATCTGGAGGTCCTAGTGGATGGGAGGTTGCCNGGGATCTGGAGGGCCTAGTGGATGGGAGGTTGCCTATTGACCCAGCAGTGTGCTTTGGGGGCCAGGAGGGGCAATGCCAGTCTGGGGTGCATTAGAAGGAGTGTGCTGAGTAGGTTGAAAGAGGTACTCCTGCCACTCTACTCTGCCCTGCTGAGGCCACACCTGAAGTACTGTGTCCAGTTCTGGGCCCCCCAGTTCAATAGGGACATAGAACTGCTGGAGAGAGTCCAGCACAGAGCCACAAAGACGCTGAAGGGAATGGAACAGCTCTGTTATGAGGAGAGCCTGAGGGAGCTGGGGCTGTGCTGCTGGGAGAGGAGACTGAGAGGTGACCTCCTTGATCTTTATAAAGATGTGCAGGGTGAGTGCCAGGAGGCTGGAGCCAGACTCTGCTGGGTGACGCCCAATGCCAGGACAAGGGGCACTGGGGGAAGTTGGGCATAGAAAGTTTCATTTAAATATGAGGATTTTTTTCCCTGTGTGGGTGCCAGAGCCCTGGCACAGGTTGCCTAGGGGGGTTGTGGAGTCTCCTTCTCTGAAGTGTTCCTGTGTGACCTACTCTAGCTCCTGCTTTGGCAAGGGGGTTGGACTGGATGAGCTTTGGAGGTCCCTTCCAGTCCCTGACATTCTGTGATTCTGTGATTCTGAGACATCTCTGCTGAAGTGATTGGGAAATAAAACCCCATTGCTGAGATGTCACTGTTAAAAGCACACACACTTCTAAATGAATGCTGCCTCTCTCTTTAGGTGCTTATGGAACCTTCATC
>VWZE01003918.1:49725-61186 GCA_013396675.1 Eubucco bourcierii
TTTTTAGCTATAATGGTTGCCATGGTTATCACAAGGGCAATTTCAATGGAAGGAATGCTCTAAATTGATTTTTAGTGGAGTATACTTAAAACTCTCAAAGCCAGTGGACAACAGATCTGGTTAATGACAGCTCTCTGCTCAGTCACATTTCATGAGTTTCCTTACATGGGTGGTTAAGAGTCACAGAATGACAGTGTCAGGGGCTGGAAGGCACCTCCAAAGCTCATCCAGTTCAAGTGCCCCACAGAGCAGGAGCACCTAGAGCAGGTCACACAGGAATGCATTCAGACAGGTTTTGAGTATGTCCAGAGAGGGAGAGTCCACAACCGCACTGGGCAGCCTGCTGCAGGGCTCTGGCACCCTCACAAGGGAAAAAAAACTCCTCCTCATGTCTCCATGGAAATTCCTATGCCTCAAATGGTCCTAATGGTTAGGGTAGATTCCTTAAAGATGGAAACCTGCATCTGGCCCTTAATCTGGCTCTATGTTTTACACCAAGGAATTACAAACAGTTGAGCTTCCTCAGTTCAGGAGACACAGGGACCTGCAGGAGAGAGTCCATCGGAGAGCCATGAGGATGAGTGAGGGAGTTGATCATCTCCCCTATGGAGAGAGACTGAGAGCCCTGGGGCGGTTTAGGCTGGAGAAGAGAAGGCTGAGAGGAGATCTGATCAGTGTCTGAGGGGTGGGTGTCAAGTGGAGGGGGTCAAGCTCTTTTTGTAGGTGCACAGCAATAAGCCAAGGAGCAATGAATACAAACTGGAACAGAGGTTTTAGCTCAACAGGAGGAGAAACTTCTTTACAGTGAGATCTAAAACTGGTTGCCAAGAGAGGTTGTGGAGTCTCCTTCTCTGGACACTCCCAAACCCACTTGGATGTGTTCCTGTGCAGACTACCCTAGGGGATCCTGCCTTGGCAGTGGAGTTGAACTGGATGATGTCTGGAGGTCCCTTCTAACCTCTAAGGTTCTGTGATTCTGTGAAACAAAAGAGGAAATACAACCCTGCAAACAGGTCTGAGAGCCTGGGGTTCTCTCTTCCTCAGTAAGCACCGCCTTACAGAGGGGAGAATTTCATACTCGTGCCTCGTTCAGCTGTGCCTGTTTGCCATGGTGCAGCTTAAAGTTTGAATAGGAGAGTGTTGGAAAGCCAGGCTGGGAGGGAACCAGGCACCTGACTTAGGTGCTTAAAACACAAGCAGCCATGTTTCCCCTCTGCTGGCCTTCCAAAAGTGCCCAGCTTCCATTTGCTTCACCTTGAGAAGCTGAAAGTTTACTTTGGATTGTCTCCTTTCACACAACACCCCAAATTTAGGTACAAGCTTTACTTAACATCTCTTTGAAGATTTCCCCTTAATTTGTGGTCCTGGCTGCCCATGTGCTGCCCTTGCTAGAGATGATTTCCTCTCTCCTTTTCATAGCTCTACCTCACAGCCCTCCATGCCTGCACTCAGGGGCAGCACAGGCAGCAGCAGGTCTTCCGGAGCTAACTCAAATCACCCACACCATGGCCATGCCCTGTTAGATTCCCTGCATCTCTCCAACTTCATCTCTGATTCCTGCTGTCTTTGCTTCTATGGGTTTTTTTTGTTGTTGTTGTTGTTGTTCACAAAACCCATTAAGCTGGGAACACTGAAATCCCCACTGAGCCTTTGGCTGTTCCACAACTGCCACCTGCAACCTGGCACAGCTGGAATGAGAGTTTCAGAGATGCAAACCCAAGCCAACGCAGTAAATTCCCATTGGAAACAATCCCTGGCATCTATAAAGTTTAATGTTATCTTCTGTCCAGTGTGAAGTCTCTTGGCAGAAAGGATATAAACTTGTCTTCACTAAATGTATTAGCTAATAAATAGGCTGTAAATAGTCCATAGCCTGTCTGCATCTGAAATGATCAAAGGCAATGGAAAACTGAAGGAAAAAAAGTAAGGGCAAAGGAAGAGTGAGAGAAAAAAAGTGGGTTTCTGTTGTGTTCAGGATTTTTTTCTCTCTCAACCCCCAAGCAGAAACTGGAAAACTACAAAGACATTTTCCATGCACCTTGCTGGAGGTGGCATCAGATGGACTCCAAAGTTTAGACAAAACTAAGGGGTTGTACAGCCAAAACCTTTAAGATCTGTGGGCTTGCAGGTAAGACCTTCAAGATCTGCTGAAAAGCAGCCCTGTGGAGAAGGAGCTGGGAGTGCTGCTGAACAAAAAACTCTCCATGGGGCAGCAATGTGCCCTTGGGGCCAGGAAGGACAATGAGATCTTGGGGTGCATGAAGAGGAGTGTGGTCAGCAGTGAGAGGGAGATTCTCCTGTCCCTGTACATTGCCCTACTGAGACCTCACCTGGATTACTGTGTTCAGTTTTGGGCTCCCCAGTTCAGGAGGAACAGGGATCTGCTGGGGAGAGTCCAACAGAGGGCTACGAAGATGCTGAAGGGGCTGGAGCACTGCCCTGTGAGGATAGGCTGAGGGACCTGGGGCTGCTTGGTCTGGAGAAGAGAAGACTTAGAGGGGATCTAATCAATGTCTATAAATATCTGAGGTTTGGGGGTCAGGAGTGAGGGGACAAACTCTTCACTGTTGCATCCTGTGATAAGACAAGGGGTAATGGATGGAAACTGCAGCACAGGAAGTTCCACCTCAACATGAGGAATAATTTCTTTACTGTAAGGGTGTCAAAGCCCTGGCACAGGCTACCCAGAGAGGTTGTGGAGTCTCCTCTGGAGCCTTTCCAGCCCTACCTGAATGTGTTCCTAGACAGGGACCTAGATTCTACGGTCCTGCTCTGGCACAGGGGTTGGACTTAATCTCTGGAGGTCCCTTCCATTCCCTAACATCCTGTGACCCTGTGATGTGTGGCAAGACAGGCCAGGCAAGACCTTCAAGTTATGTGGGCTCAGTGCTTGCCCTATTGGCTTTTATGTGATTTTGGCCAAATCCCTTAACCATGCTTCAGCACTGCTTGTTCTCTGGCAGTGACAACTACATCAAACTGGGGTTTGGAATCATGCTTATGTATAATTTGATTGCTTAATCTTTATCATTTTCCTTCTTAGTTTGCTTTTCAGGGAAGATAGAGATTAGGGAGGATTTTCCACCAGGAAAAAAAATCCAGCACACAGACTCAGAACCAAGCTGACATTAACCAATCTGCTAGTAAAGCTTCCTCTCAATTTATGGGAAGTGTAATCCTTTGGGACTTCAGTGGGTCCTGTTTCCCCAGGAGAGGACACCTCTGGAGATACTCTGTGGGCCACAGTGGTCAGTTTGAGGAGTCATGTAATTCACTGTGGTGGCTCCAGCACAGGCAGAGGCTCCAGGGCTCTGCAGGAGAAGTCAGTGAGGCCACTGAAAGAATTCAAATCATCATTTCCATTGCAGGGGTACAGACTAAGTTCTCTGATCACACATGTTCTAACAGCAAGGCTGTCCTCTTATCTAGTGCTTAAGAGAGTCACAGACTCACAGAACATTAGGGGTTGGAAGGCCAACCCTCCCTGCCAGAGCAAAAGCATCTAGAGCAGGTCACACAGGAACACACCCAGAAGTGTTTGGAATGTCTCCAGAGAAGGAGACTTCACAAACTCTCTGGGCAGCCTGCTCCAGGGCTCTGCCACCCTCAAAGGGAAAAAAAAAATTCCTTCTGTTCACATGCAACCTCCTCTGCTCCAGTTTGCACCCAGGGCCCCTTGTCCTCCCATGGGGCATCTCTGAGCAGATGGTTCTGCCCTCCTGACACTGCTCTGCACAGCTTTATAAGCATGAAAGAGGTCACCCCTCAGGCTCCTCTGCTCCAAGCTCCAAGCCCCAGCTCCCTCAGCCTGGCCTCAGCAGAGAGATAGATGCTCCACTGCCTGCAACACCTTTGTGGCCCTGTACTGGATTCTTTCTTTCTTTCCTTCTTGACCTGAGGGGCCCAGAACTGGACACAATATTCCAGATGCGGCCTCGCCAGGACAAGAGTGAAGGAGGGAAGGAGGGGGAAGAGAACTCCTCTCAACCTACTAAACCATGCACATTCTAATCCACCCCAGGATGCCATTTATGCCATTTGCCTTCTTGGGCACATATCAAAATTTTAAAAGTAAAAGATTTTTAAAAAAGGGGCCGGGGGGGTGGGGCGGAGGGGAGGAAATTGCACAAGTATTGAGCCAATCTTAAAGGGGAGAAGGAGACACACTAAACTTAACAAAGCTCCAGGTGAATCCAACAAACATTGGGTGCCTTGATGGAAACTCAGAAGCATTCTAATTGTTCCAAACTGCTGACAGCAGAACCACTGCTTCCTTAAGCGAACGCTTTACTAAAGCATAGGCATTTGCTTTCCTCTCCTCCATTGCAGCAGCATGCACTGCCTGAAAGGGAGTCTAGGGAGGTTCTTCTCTCCCTCTGCTCCGTCCTTCTGAGACCACTCCTGCAATACCCTGTCCAGTTTCGGGCTCCCCAGTTCAAGAGAGACAGGGACCTGCTGGAGAGAATTCAGCAAAGAGCCATGAGGGTGAGTGGGGGACTTGAGTATCTCTCCCATGGAGAGAGACTGAGAGCTCTGGGGCTGTTTAGTCTGGAGAAGAGAAGGCTGAGAGGGGATCTGAGCGATGTCTATCAATAGCTGAGGGGTGGGTGTCAAGCGGAGGACCAAGCTCTTTTTGTTGGTGCACAGCAATAGGCCAAGAAGCAATGGATACAAACTGGAACAGAGAAGGTTTAGCTCAACACAAGGAGAAACTTCTTTATGGTGAGGGTGGCAGAGCCCTGGAGCAGGCTGCCCAGAGAAGTTGTGGAGTCTCCTTCTCTGGAGACTTTCCAACCCCACATGGATGTATGCCTGTGCAGGCAGGATGTATGATCTGGCAGGGAGGTGTGACTGGATGATCTCTGGAGGTCCCTTCCCTCTAACATTCTGTGACTCTGTGAAAATAAAGCAATAAAAGAAATGTGAAATTCTGTTTGGAAAAAAAAAAAAAAAAAAAAAAANAAAGCGTTTGAAAAAAAAAAAAAAAAAAAAAAGCAGCTTTGTTGTGACAGTGTATTTTCACAATGATATAATAAAACATTACCCATCAGCTAAGCACAGAGAAAGCAAATAATTAGGCACTAATTTGCCTCTAGCTTGAAAGAGAGGGCACATTTCAGCAGTGTCTTGAGTAAGCTTAGCAAGGCAATTTTAAAGGAGCTTCTCATATGACTAAGGGGATGGAAAAATCTGGCACTATGGAAATCCCAGGGATGCAATACTCACATATTTCTAATCAGAGCAACCTCATTAGTAAACTCCTGAAAGAACTGTAACTGATTCACTGATAATTAACCAGTGGAATTGATTCTGATTTCAGACTATCAGTCCACACTTTGTGAGGGTCATTTCACTTCAGGACAAATAACTTCTCTGAGATTTGGAAAAGCAGAATTGTGGAACAGAGAAACCTCTCTTGCCTAGAATGACTCTGCAAGGTTTAGGACACTCATCTGTGTTTGAGATGATCTTCATGAACTGGAAACAGAATCACAGAGTATGTCTGGCTGGAAGAGACCTCCAACCTCATCCAGTCCAACCTTCCACCCAGGGTCAACACCAAACCATGCCCCATGCCCCTAAGCACCAGCTCCACAGGATGCTTAAACACGTCCAGGGATGGTGACTCCACCGCCCTGGGCAGACCATTCCAAGGTTTGACAACCCTTGCAGCGAAGGAAGATTTCCTAGCATCCAGCCTGAACCTCCCCTGCTGCAGTTTGTCAGGTGAGGGGAGAGGCAAATTCTGTTTTTTATCAAATGGAAGTTGAATCTGATCTGATAGAGACAATCCTAAGCCCATCTGCTCCTGGACAAATGGACCTAGCATGAGGATACAACCACAAATGGGATGCCATGGGGGCAACAGGGTGCCCAAGGCTAACTGTGCCACCAGCTGGAGCCTTATGGAAGGCTCTGTTATGAAGTAAAAATGAACCTGCATGCCTTTTTTATTTCATGTTATTCTTCTGTCTGCTTAATTACAACATCTCTGGCCTTCCTGCTAAGACACTGGCCTGGCCCTCAAGCTAAACTTAACACCCAGCCTGCCTGGGTGCTCACTAAATCATGCTCACTAAAGGACAATCTCTCTTCCCTACTCAAAAAAAGATGTGCTGGTAACCCTCTTCTATATACTCTGGGAGCTGTTCAGATGGTGTAATGAGACCACCCCCATTTCATTAAGGCTAGGCATCAATTATGCAACTCACAAAACTTTGCAGCAAGATCAGCACAGCTGTGGGTTGGCATTAACTGCTTGACCTCTCTTCCATCTCCTCTGTCCACAAAACCCTGAAGATTGAGCTGGCTCTGCTTTATTAAGAAAGTGGAGTTCTTAATGTACATCCTGAGAACACAGGTTCAGGCACAATGAACACTGATGGTTTACACTGACAGCTGGGCTGAAACTCCAGCTCCACAGACAGCAGTGGCCAAAATACCAAAAAAACCCTTCAAAAGAACAACTTTTATATCTCAAGAGGATGAATTCAGTTCTTCAATGAATTTAGAAAGTTTGTTGAATCACAAAATGACAGAATTAAGCAGGTTGGAAAAGACCTTTGAGATAATCGAGGCCAACCTATCACCTAACACCTTCTAATTAACCAAACCTTGGCACTAAGTGCCTCATCCAGCCTCCTTTTAAACACCCCAGGAATGGTGACTCCACCACCTCCCTGGGCAGCCCATTCCAATGCCAATCACTCTTGCTGTGAAGAACTTCTTCCTAACATCCAGCCTGAACCTGCCCTGGCACAGCTTGAGGTTGTGTTCTCTTGTTCTGTCACTGGTTGCCTGGCAGAAGAGACCAACCCCACCTTATTGTGGCCTTCCAGTATTTGAAGTGGGCTACAAGGAAGCTGGGAAGGGACCTTTTAGAGTGTCAGGCAGTGAAAGGACTGGGGGGATGGATCCAAACTAGAGGAGGGGAGATTTAGATTAGGCATTAGGAAGAAGTTCTTCAGCATGAGGGTGGTGAGACACTGGCACAGGCTGCCCAGGGAGGTGGTGGAAGCCTCATCCCTGGACGTTTTTAAAGCCAGGCTGGATGTGGCTCTGGACAACCTGATCTAGTGTGAGGTTCCATGACAGGGGAGTTGTAACTGGCTGATCCTTGAGGTCCTTTCAACCCTGCCAATTCTAAGGTTCTGTGAACTCTAGAAAAAGCATAGCACAGATAAACAGGAACTACCTGCAGACATCCATTTCTGCAATAGAAAACCACATTGGAGCAAATCTACAGCAAACTGCTCCATGAAGGAATGCTGTGTTGTCTTTTGAGTATTCTTCAGTCAAGAACTTTGTTCCCACTGGTCACTTACACACACACACACAACAACAAAAACAAACAAACAATCAAACAAAACAAACACAAAACAAACAAAAAAACCCCAAACAAGTACTTTTCTTCAACCTTTACCCAAATTCCTTCCCACCTATAAACAACACCACCACGAATAATAATAGTAGTAATAATAGCAGCAATAATAATAGTAATAGTAATAATAATAACAACAACAATAATAATCTAATAAAGGTAATGTTAAACTTCATTTTTTCAAATTAAGGGTTGCATCAGAATGGGAATTGATGTGATCAGCAACTGCAGGTTACCTCAAGGATACTGACAGCTGTGACATGTTCATGTGGACCCTTCAATGATGGGTTGAAGGTTGGACTGGATGAGCTTGGAGGTCTCTGCCAAGCAGATATATTCTGTGAGTCTGTGCATGTGACATCCTCATCAATGATCCTAATTTCCTGGCAGCCTGGCATCATTTCCTCAGTTCTCTTTATTTTCATTCTATTATTTCCACAGCCTTTCTCACCGATGGGAGCATCTAAAGCATTTTGCTAAAGGCCAAATCTTACAGACTTAGATTTATCCTAATTTTCTGGAAACAGCCATGCCCACTGTCTGTGTTTGCTGCTCTGCTGGGCTACGTTGCCTCACAGCAGGCCCTGAAGTGTTTCGGCTCCATTAAAAACAGTTCAGGCACGCAGAAGATTTGGGGATGAAATGCTCTCTGAAGTGTCTCCTACTCCTTCACAAGACAAAAAAAGCTAGCAAAAAAAAAAACCCAAAGAAAAAGCCATCTCTCAGTAAAGGGTTCTCACAAAGATCCCCATGCTCTCTCCCTTGGGAAAGTCACAGAACACAGAACATTAGAGGTTGGAAGGGAGCTCCAAAGATCACCTAATCCACCCCTGCCAGGGCAGGATCATCTCTAAGCTAGTACTAAGAAAGACCCCAGCAGATGTCTTCCTTCCACAGCCTTAGAAACTATCTGACTTTTGCCTGGTTTTTGGCTTCCCCCACCTGCCCCCTTCTGTCTTTATTAACTTCACCTCCTAATTAGGTCCCATGAAGATGCATCTCCTCATTTCCCTTAAGAGGTTCATCGACCCTCTGGCGTACTGTTCTAACCCAGTAACCTGTGAGCACAGTAATTAGCCCATTATAAAGCACTGAGCTGATCTGAGCACGTTTCACACTCAGAGATGTGTTCTGTGTTGCAAAGAGAACTGGTTGAAGCCAGACAAAGCCCAAATTGCTATATTAAAAGAGAGAATATGGATTAGCTGGTGGAAGAATGCGACCGATTGAAGCAACAAACTTCAAGGAGAGGTTTTAAGGAGAGCACTGAATTTGGTTCAAGAAACCTCTAGGAGTAGGAGCTAGTAACAAACAAGCAAAAGACAGGAGAGGGAAGGGCAGCAACCACTCTGGCTTTTGTAGCACATCCCTGCTGCATCAGACTAAAAGAAACAGAGCACAAGGTAAGAACTTGGTCAAGAACCAGCTCTTGTCACACGCTGCTCCTAGTGTGACCTGTGACATGAAGATGGACCCAAACTGTCTCCCCCACATTCGTACGGATTCCACCACCTCCCTGGGCAACCTGTGCCAGGGTCTCACCACCCTCATGCTGAAGAACTTCTTCCTAACATCCAACCTAACTTTCTCCTCCTCTAGCTTGGATCCATCCCCCCCCAGTCCTATCAGTACCTGACATCCAGAAAAGTTCTTCCCTGGTTTTCTTGTAGCCCCCTTCAGATACTGGAAGGCCATGATAAGGTCTCCTCGGAGTCTCTTCCTCTCCAGACTGAACAACCCCAACTCTCTCAGCCTGTGGTCACAGCAGTGCAGCTCCAGCCCTTTGATCAGCCTTGTGGCCCTTCTCTGGACACCTTCCAGCACCCATCAACCACATCCTTGGCTTTTAATCGGCACACATCAACAGGAGCACGCTGCTAACCATACCCATGCTGCTGCTCAGTACGTTCCACTTAGCCTGCTCAGATCTATCTCAAAGTAAAAAATGCACAGTGTGTAGATGGGACTGAATCTAATTGCATCAATGGAGAAGGCAGCTCATGGAATGGATAGACTTAATGACAAGATTGTTAACAGTGCAAAGATATCTGCAAAATCCTTTGGATCATCCTGGATTAGCTCTTCAGCTTTTGCCTCTTACATAATTTTTAATTTCCTCGGCAGTTAATCCTGTTATAGGGGAGGTCTTGAGCAAACACTTTTGAGTTTTGCATCTCCTAAGCGATATGTGATAGGAACTGATTTTCATGATATCCTTTTTCCCTTGTACCCCTTTGCCAAATAAGGTCTGAGTAATGGAGCCTGCACATCAAACTAGAGCAGAGCAGATTTAGATTGGATGTTAGGAACAAGTTCTGCATCATGAGGGTGCTGGAACACTGCAACAGGTTGCCCAGGGAGGTACTTGGGGCTCCATTCCTGGAAATATTCAAGGTGAGGCTTGACAAGGCTCTAGGCAACCTGATCTAGTGGAGGATGTCCCTGCTAACTACAGGGGGAGTTGGACTGGGTGACCTTTGAAGGGCTCTTCTAACCCAGACCATTCTACGATTACATGTTTTCATGATTCTCTGATTCTCTGATCTTGTATAAAGCAATCACATCACACCAGGTACCTCAGAAAAATGACCTTGTTGGTCATAAAACTAACATACTCTTCTTCTCCTTCTCCTCCTTCTCCTTCTTCTCCTTCTCCCTTCTCTTCCTTTCTCCTTCTCCTTCTTATTCTTCTTCTTACTCTTATTCTTCTTATTCTTACTTTTGTTCTTACTCTTTTCTTCTCCATCTTCTTATTATTTTTAATTGGTTTAACAATTATTTTTATTTTTTCCCCTCCTTGAGATCCTGATCTGCTCCTGCAACATCAATTCTTTTATCCCTGCAGCAAGCCTGCCTTGTAAGTCCTGACTAAGCAATGCTAAGGCTTAGGTTTACAAAAGCATGATGCACAGGAGACAACTCCAAGCTCATCAATGAAACAAACTGCACCTTAAAGTCTAGTGCTGTTCCTATTAATCAAAGCTTTCTCCACTTTGTAGAAGCAGGACCACTTTGAGAGGATGTGTGTCTGAGGAGCTGGGCATGCTTGTCACTCCAGAAAGATTTGTCTGCCCTGCAGAACCACACAGCCAAAGGGAAGTGATCAACTGGATCAAGTGGCTGGAGAGCTGCCTGGCAGAAAGGGATCTGGGGGTTATAATAGGCAGTCATCAGTGTGCCCAGGTGGCCAAGAAGGCCAATGACACCCTGACTTGGATTAAAAATGCTGTGGCCAGCAGGAGCAGGGAGGTGATTGTCCCCTTGGACTCTGCTCTGGTGAGGCCACACCTTGAGTGCTGTGTTCAGTTTGGGCACCTCAATACAAGAAGGATGTGGAGGTACAGGAGAGAGTCCAGAGGAGGGCAACAAAGCTGGGGAAGGTCCTGGAGAATGAATCTAATGAGGAGACACTGAGAGAGCTGGGGATGGTTAGCGTGAAGCAGAGGAGGTTGAGGGTAGACCTCATTGCTGTCTACAGCTACCTGAAGGGACATTGTGGAGAGGCTGCTGCTGGGCTCTTCTCACAGGTCATTGGAGACAGAACAAAGGGGAACTGGCCTCAAACTGAGGCTGGGGAGGCTTAGATTGGACAGTAGGAAAAAGTTTTTCATGGAGAGAGTGGTCAGGGACTGGAATGAGCTGCCCAAGATGGTCCTGGGCTCACCTAGCCTGGGTGTGTTTAAAAACCATTTGGATGTGGTGCTTGGGGCTATGGTTTAAGGTGAATATTGTAGAGTAGGGTTCTAGGTTGGACTTGGTGATCCTGAGGGGCTTTGCCAACCTGCATGGTGCTGTGATTCCGTGAACTCTGATATGATTTGCAACAAAAAATACTGGGATCCAGCCCAGTGACTTAGGTGCAGACTCTCCCTCACGGTGCCTGTGAATCTGATCCCTTAAAGCACTGCCCTTGATTTCATGTTTTGGTCTGGTGAAGAGAAGACTTAGAGGGAATCTAATCAATATTTATAAACCTCTGAGGGTTGGGGGTCGGGAAGGAAGGGACAGGGACAGCCTCTGCTCACTCATGCCCTGGGATAGCACAAGGGGCAAGGGATGGAAACTGTAGCACAGGAAGTT
>VWZE01003919.1:461-45029 GCA_013396675.1 Eubucco bourcierii
TAGTGGGAGGTGTCCCTGCCTATGGTAGAGGGTTGGAACTAGATGATCCTTGAGGTCCCTTCCAACCTTACCATTCTATGATTCTATGATTCTATCCAAAAATCAGGAAACAACTCATCAGTCCTCATCTGTGAGCAACGAATTTAAAACTTTCCTGTGACTGGAATATCATCCCAGCTGTATATGAAGTATTTAAGAAAACATGATATAAGAAAACTATTACAGAAATTAATAATGCGAAAAATTACTCCATTTAACTATTCAACTTAGGCATTCAAAAACATATAGTACCAACACATGCATTGAACTTGACTTGCTACTCCTTCATTTTTACTTCCTTTCTCAGTAATTCATCTTACTGACATCCAAAAAAATCCATGCACAGCAAAGTGACAAGTGTTCTTCAAATGATGTAATGATTTAAGTTCCTGTACTGCGGGGCTCTGACATAGTGGCTGTTGCAAATATCATTCCTTTTCAGCCACAAAGCTCAATGATGGAAACAGGACATGAATTTCTTTCTTTTTCACCCTACTCTCATTTATGTTTTTTATTCCTTCCCCGAGCTTTCAAAGAACCCTGTTGTGAAAACCTAGTTTCCCCTCAAATGCTCTATTTTAGGAACATTTTATTTCCATCCAAGTTATTTAAAACTACGTACTTGTTATCAATTCATGGCAAAGCTCCCACTGATGCCATCTCTAATACTGCTGTAGACTACTTACCATACAAAGCCCTTAAGCAGCATTGTTTTTATCTACCAATTTAAGCAGTGCTACGAGTTGAACACTTTCTTATAGCAAAAGCTTTCCAAAACCAGCTGTTTAATAGCAATTAAGTACCAAAACCCAAAGAATTTAAATACAGCACACTATTCCATTTCAATACAGTAAAAAACAACAACAAAATAAGTTCCTTTACTGTCTCATTCCAGACACAATATGCCAGAAAGGCAACAGAAAATGCTGGGGTCATATTCACCAAAAGACAATTCTCAATTATAAGCATAACACCTAGTCCTCATTTTCTTCCCCAAGTCTCAGTAAAAGCATGAAAAGATTTCTCTCCCCTTCCCAGGAAACAGATTAGGTAGGCATGACATTTTTCCACTTCACTGTCGTACACGTTTATAAGCTTTCCTTTTGTAGCATTTATGAATTCAAACAGTGCTAGGGTGAAGCTGGAGCAAAGCAATTTGGCATGCTTGCATCTGCTTTTATCAGGGAAAGCAAAAAAGCAATCCATGAGGTCTGGACAGACCTTAAAGTATGAGTATTTATCTGGAGATTCCAAGGCCTTAGCAATTACGTTTGCAAGAGGGAGCCTAAATTCGATCATGCGCGCACACAATGCCGACTTCATTCGAGCAATTGCCTCTCAGTTCTTCCTTCTGCTGCTTCAATAGTACAATTGGTATTCTATCACTGTAAATATTCTGTCTTTAAAAAGGACCTGTTTAACAAACTGCCATGCTGTTTTCTACAGGACAGAGTCAGGTTCTCAAAGCCAGTCTGTGTAATATATATAGAATCACAGAATGGTAAGGTTGGAAGGGACCTCAAGGATCATCTACTTCCAATCCCCTGCCATAGGCAGGGACACCTCCCACTAGCACAGCTCACTCAAGGCCTCCTCCAACCTGGCCTTGAACACCTCCAGGGAGGGAGCAGCTACAACCTCCCTGGGCAACCTGTTTCAGTGTCTTACCACCCTCACTGGAAAGAACTTCCTCCTAATATCCAGTCTAAATCTTCCCTCTGCCAGTCCAAACCCATTGCCCCTTGTCCTGTCATTGCAAGACCTTGTCAACAGTCACTCCCCAGCCTTCCTGCAGGCCCCCTTCAGGTACTGGAAGCCTACTATCAGGTGTCCTGGAAGCCTTCTCTTCTCCAGGCTGCAGAGCCCCAACTCTCTCAGCCTGTCCTCATGGGAGAGCTGCTCCAGCTCTCTGATCACCTTTGTGGCCTCCTCTGGACCCGCTCCAACAGTTCCATGTCCTCCAGAACTGTACACAGTATTCCAGATGGGGTCTTATATATATAAATTCAGCAATGCCTGCTATAAAGAAATGCCCCAGAAAAATACTGAAATCAATCACCTCCTAAGCAAACAACTAATACAGAAAATTTTCTTTGATATCTCAGCTGTACGAAGGAGGTAGTTTGGAGAACAGGTCTTTGCTGCCTTCACTAGGTAAGCTATTTCTAAATTAATCTGCTGCAATACATATGCCTTGAGAGAACACACTACATCCCCCAGGAAACTGGACACTCCTATTTTGTTTCAAGGTTGGATATCTTCCATTCATTTGTAAAATTGGAGCAACTGTTCGTGTCTCCAACTTTCAAGACCATAATGAATGAAAAGAAACTAATAATTAGTGGAGAAACTTTTACTGTGTCTCAAGGACAAAGATACTTGATCAAATTTAAGACCCACTGCAATGCAAGCCGTAAGACATGAGAAAAGCACAATCTGCTGCTTTTCCTGACTATTTCTGTCTTTCCACCTAACAAGCATTACCATTACTGCCAGGTAGTGATGTGCCTGTGATCAAGATTTTAGTATTCTATTTACTAAGTTAATCACTCTTCCTCCATTCTTTTTTGACCTTCCCAAGTCATTTCCTTTTACATTTCCTTTGCAAAAGGAAAGACACTTGTACTCCTTTCTTCTCCAAGTTGCCTTTAGAGCTTCTATTCTTTATACCTCAAGCCAGACCAGTCCAAGTTCACACATGAGGGTGCTCAGAGAATAGGGAATTCAAACCATGTTTTGGATTTAGGATATGAGTAATGTTGATAACACAATGACGGTTTTAGTTGTTGCTAAGAAGTGTTTGTCAAGACTAAGTCAAGAACTTTTCAACTCCCTGTACTGCCCTGCCAGCAGAGACTGCAAGTGTACAAGCAGCTGGGAGGGGACACAGCCAGGACAGCTGACACAAATCAATCAAAGGGGTACTCCATCCCATATGATGGTAAGAAGAGAAGGCTTAAGAAGACCTGATAGTAGCCTTCCAGTATCTGAAGGGGGCCTACAGGAAGGCTGGGGAGGGAGTATTGACAAGATCTTGTAATGACAGGACAAGGAGCAATGGGTTTGAACTGGCAGAGGGGAGATTTAGACTGGATGTTAGGAGGAAGTTCTTTCCAGTGAGAGTGATGAGACACTGGCACAGGTTGCCCAGGGAGGTTATGGCTGCTCCCTGCCTGGAGGTATTGAAGGCCAGGTTGGAGGAGGCCTTGAGTGACCTGTACTAGTGGGAGGTGTCACTGATTATGGCAGGGGGTTGGAGCTGGATGATCCTTGAGGTCCCTTCCAACCTTACCATTCTATGATTCTATGTTATATCCAGGGGAGCTGGTTGGGGGACACTGTGACTTGGGATCAAACAGTGGGTGGTAAGATACCATATTGTGCATCACTTCTGTATATTCTGTTGTTATTGTTTCCCTTTCCTTTTCTCTCCTACTAAGCTGTCTTTACCTCAACTCATGAGGTGTTTCTTTGCAATTATCTCCCCCATCCTGCTGAGGGGTGGGAAATGAGTGAGTAGTTGTGTAGTGCTTAATTGCCAGCCAGAATTAAACCACAATGCATTCCTACACTGCCTCTCAAGCCAATAAACAGCTACATGATTCTCTTAATTTGACATCAAATCCAGATCAGTAGCTTATGCTAAGGGGCAAATCATAGTAGCTTGAGCTCAGCTCAGCACTAAAGAGGTGAGACAATAGCTTCAGGATGGAGCCAGCTTGCATTCACCAGTTCACAAGGAAAGTGTGAAGAGCTTCTATCTGCATGGACTGAAACATCTAAGAAATCTCCTTATACTAGGGCAGAATTAATCACTGCATCCTCAGAGGAGATTTTTCCTCTCACCTCCAGGGAGCAGCAAGTCTAACAATTACTGCAGGTAACAGCATCTGACAGCAGCTATGCAGATGTGCCACCTAAAGGATGCAGATACTGAAAGGAATCTGACACACATTTTTTTCCTCCGTATCCAAATAAAGAACAGGAGGAAGAACTGAGTGTGTAAGAAATGCAAGCAAGAACTACATAAATATCATAAGGATATTTGGTTCACAGGTATCTATGGCATGCAACACTGAAGGTACCACACCTGCAGTTAAACAAAGGATTAAGCATGTATAAAGACTTCTAAATCTACCAAATGCTGCTGCCACATTTTCTTGCTGTACATTTTCTTGCAGTGTAGACATCACCATGCTTTCCTTTCACAGCCTATAGTGTAATTTTCTCTATTAAAAGATTCCAATTAGCCTCAAACCAGCACAACATTTTCTTGCTTCTGCACAAGTTTTCCTTTGAAAATACTCTCATCACTACAAATATTTGCTCCATTTCAAAAAAAAAACAAAACAAAACAAAAAACCCCCACCAGTTTAACCGGGCATATAAATATTTAAAATGAATTTACCATGTCATACAATGCAAATATGGTCAGAAAAAAAATAAATAAAACTCATGCCACAGTATAGTACAAATTTGTTTCTTCTATATTATACCAATTTGTGGTTTAACAAGTGCTTAAACAGTTCATTGCAACGATTTACAATTTATGACACCACAAATTCCTACCAGTTTACATTTTGCTGCGTAATGTGATAGTCTTGAATTTCTAAATCTTCTCTTTGTGTGTAATTGTTACAGTTCAGCTTTCTGAAACTGATAACAGAAAATCTTAAAATGACAAGAAGCTGTTGAAAACAGATAGGAGATTACCTGATATTTCAATCTGACCAGCAAATGAGTCTCTGTCAGCGTGCCTGATCTGTTATCCAATCTCTTTTTGGCAAAAAAACCCAAACCCTATTGCTACTTGAACTATTAATCAAAGATCAATTAAGTTACACATTCCTAAGTAAGCAGAGAATGCTAAACTATCTTCAGAGGAAAGGCTGAAGTGATATTTTATACACACACAACCTTTAAGCTTGCTACTGAATTTTAGGTATTTATCCACTTAATACACAATGCAAAATCCACAGCTATGCAGTATTTTGTATCTTAATTTCCTATTCTCTGTAGAAATGCTTGAAGCAGACCACTACATAAGCAAACCTCATGCAAATTCAGAAGAACCATAAAAATGCCACTTTTAATGTATTTTTTTCCCCACCTGGCTTTACACAGCTGGGGACCAGAAGCAGCACCAGTGTATTTATTTTTAAATACACTAGCATCAATCTTTGCAAACCCAACTATGCCAGAATAACTTAATCACTGAGAACAAAGCAGAAGTCAGCAGCCAGTCTAAGATTTGGCGACCCTCAGCACATCAACTTTCTTTACATTTTCCTTCTAACTATCACTCCGCAGGTGGCTAAAGAAGTTGTCTTGTCAGCTTTATCTTTAATCTGTGCACTCAGGTCTGTGAAAACAATTTTTTAAAAAAAAAAAAGGGGGGTGCTAGGCAGTATTTGTCAATGCAATGTGATAAATACACTTTAGAATCTTTTCTTCCTGTACAGCAAGGCTACAAAGGGATAATAAATACATATCATAGAATGGTAAGGCTGGAAAAGACCTGAAGGATCATCTAGTTCCAACTCCCTGCCATAGGCAGGGACACCTCCCACTAGTACAGGTCACTCAAGGCCTCCTCCAACCTGGCCTTCAACACCTCCAGGGAGGGAGCAACATATACATAATAACATATACATATATATGTTAAGTAATAACCTGTCTATCAGTAAAAAGAGAACATTTTGTGTCTGTATGTTTACTTTGTTGTGCTACTACTGTACAAAAAACATCTGTACTTACACAACACTGCTTCTTTCTACTGCTCTAATGACAATACAGTTGAGTTGCTAATGCTAAAGCCATCCAGCAGTCTTGTACACAGAGAAGGGAACCAAGGCTGAGGCCATTCTGGTCAGTACTGATGTTCTCTGGAGTTACAGGGAAATNCTGCCTATGGCAGGGGGTTGGAACTAGATGATCCTTGAGGTCCCTTCCAACCTTACCATTCTGTGATTCTATGATTCTATGAATCTTTTCTTCCTGTACAGCAAGGCTACAAAGGGATAATAAATACATATCATAGAATGGTAAGGCTGGAAAAGACCTGAAGGATCATCTAGTTCCAACTCCCTGCCATAGGCAGGGACACCTCCCACTAGTACAGGTCACTCAAGGCCTCCTCCAACCTGGCCTTCAACACCTCCAGGGAAGGAGCAACATATACATAGTAACATATACATATATATGTTAAGTAATAACCTGTCTATCAGTAAAAAGAGAACATTTTGTGTCTGTATGTTTACTTTGTTGTGCTACTACTGTACAAAAAACATCTGTACTTACACAACACTGCTTCTTTCTACTGCTCTAATGACAACACAGTTGAGTTGCTAATGCTAAAGCCATCCAGCAGTCTTGTACACAGAGAAGGGAACCAAGGCTGAGGCCATTCTGGCCAGTACTGATGTTCTCTGGAGTTACAGGGAAATGGCCCTCTATGTCTTGTCAGCGAGACACAGCCAAAAAACCAATTTGCCCAAAGCAAAGTCTAATCAGAAAGGTAACTAACAAACAAGTAGAACCAATTAATGAATGAGGTGGATGCTCATCCCTCTCTCATTTTCTTCATATGAAGATAAGCTTTCCAGTAGATATACTTTAGCCTAACATAAGTTATCAGCCTACATGGAGAGAAATGAATGACACATACATTCCTGACAGCAGATCAAACTAAATGCTTCAGTGATCTCTTGCAATCTTTACTACTACGACTCTATGCATCACCCTAGTAACCCCATGTACTATTTAAATCTTATTTTAGCATAATAAGAAATAAAATTTGTCCAAACCCAAGTTTTTATGAGTCTTTCCTTCAGTTTTAATGGAAGAAGTAAAGAATGAAGTGAGGGAAAATTACATCTTGTCTTCACCTTACCAGTGGTCCACTGAGAAAAAAAATGTCTCTGCTCTTTTTTTCCAATTTTTTACTTTCAGTTCTATGATAAATATTCTTTTAATTGCTTAGAATCATAGATTCAACCAGGTTGGAAGAGACCTCCAAGCTAATCCAGCCCAATCTAGCACCCAGTCCCATCCAGTCAATCAGACCATGGCACTAAGTGCCCCATCCAGGCTTTTCTTGAACATCTCTAGGGACAGTGGACTTCGCCACCTCGCTGGGCAGCCTATTCCAATGCCAATCATTCTCTCTGGCAAGAACTTCCTCCTAACATCCAGCCTAAACCTCCCCTGGCACAACTTGAGACTGTGTCCCCTTGGTTGCTGGGCGCCTGGGAGAAGAGTCCAACCCCACCTCGCTACAACCTCTTTTCAAGTAGTTGTAGAGAGCAATGAGGTCTGCACTGAGCCTCCTCTTCTCTAGGTTGCACACACCCATCTCCTTCAGCCTCTCCAGGCCCCTCCCCAGCCTTGCTGCCCTTCTCTGGACACCTTCCAGCACCTCAACATCTCTATTGAATTGAGGGGCCCAGAACTGGACTCAGCACTCAAGGTGTGGCCTGACCAGTGCTGAGTCCAGGGGCAGAATAACCTCCCTTGTCCTGTTGGCCAAACTGTTCCTGATCCAGGCTAGGATGCCATTGGCTCTCCTGGCCTCCTGGGCACACTGCTGGCTCATGTTCAGCTACTCTCTACCAGCAACCCCAGGTCCCTCTCTGCCTGGTTGCTCTCCAGTCACTCTTACCCCAGCCTGTAGCGCTGCGTGAGGTTGTTGTGGCCAAAGTGTAGAACCCTGCATTTAGCCTTGTTTAATCTCATCCCACTGGCCTCTGCCCACCCATCCCGCTTGTCCAGGTCCCTCTGCAGAGCCCTCCTATGCCTCAATAGATCCACACCTGCTCCTAACTTGGTGTCATAAGAACAACATTAGACTATCAAGTCTGGACCACAGAAACTACCAACAACAACAAAAAAAGGGTTAAGACAAGGGACAAAGCTGCATAAGTACTAGCTAGAGATTCAGATTTAAATAACAGAAACAGGTTTCAGGCATATACAGCTTCACTACTGGTGAAAACTTTTAGAAACTGCAAGTGTGCATTTATAAACTGTAGAGTCATGTTACTGTCTGCATGCATTTGAGTTATCCTCTCATATACCATTCTGCTTCAGGTTTCAGTGTCTTACTACAAAAGACCAAGTAAAGAAATGACATCCCACCCCAAAATACGTGTTAGTCTTTATATGTTGTAGAGTTCATTCCATAAGCAGCAGCCTTCTACTGGCTTTTAAAAACGTTCCTGTTTACTTATAGTTTACTTTAGAGTTGGTTTTGGATACGAGTTTTACATCTGTGACATGACCATTGGAGTACCTTGAGTCCTGTGTGCAGTTATGAAGCCCACAGCACAGGAAGGACATGGAAGTGTTGGAGTAGGTCCAGAGGAGGCCACGAAGATGATCAGAGGGCTGCAGCAACTCTGCTATGAGGACAGGCTGAGAGAGTTGGGGCTCTGCAGCCTGGAGAAGAGAAGGCTTCCAGGACACCTGATAGTAACCTTCTAGTATCTGAACGATGCCTACAGGAAGGCCAAAGAGGGACTACTGACAAGGTCTTGCAATGACAGGACAAGGGGCAATGGGTTTGAACTGGCAGAGGGGAGATTTAGACTGGATGTTAGGAGGAAGTTCTTTCCAGTGAGGGTGGTGAGCCACTGGCATAGGTTACCCAAGGAGGTTGTGGCTGCTCCCTCCCTGGAGGGGGCCAAAGCCAGATTAGATGAGGCCTTGAGTGACCTGTAGTAGTGGGAGGTGTCCCTGCCTGTGACAGAGGGTTGGAACTAGATGATCTTTGAGGTCCCTTCCAACCTTACCATTCTATGATTCTATAAGTCTATATTTGAGTCATGAGACACAGGTTTTCTTTCCTCTGTGGAAAACAGCGAGTTTCTTAGTTTCTCTCTCTTTCTCTCTGTCTTTTCTTTCTTTCTTTCCTTTCCTCATTTCCTTTATTTCTTTCTGCAGAATTAAAGAGGCTAACAACTAGTGGTTTTACCAGTAAACTGCACTCTGCAAAGTTCATTATACTCCTGGCCTTCAAGCTCCCAGAATGCATTCTGGTTCTTTAGTATGCTCTCAGTTATCATGCTGAGTGAGGGTCCTATCTAGAATGACCAGGTGAACATAATTCAGCTGAAAAACTTTATCTAAATTTTCAAACCTAGAGCTTTCTGTCTCATTTCATTTTTATGAGATCTATTTCATTTTTTTTCCGACATAGGTCTTGAGTACAAAGATGACATTTTTCTTCAGATTTTTTTTCATAGCTAAGCCATCCACAGAACTCAGCTGAACTGTCATCAGCCATTCTTGAGCTTTACAACAGTCATATTGATTGGTATCTCCCGAAGGCATATTGTAATCATTTTACCACTGATAGGGTTACAGGCAGACACACACTTTGACATTCCCCTTAGATATGATAAATGCAATCCTCATTTTCTCAGATCTTCTGCAATTCACCACATATCCATCTATCACCACAGAATGACCCTTTCTATTTCCATCTAAGTTGTAAAGCCCAAAGATACAAATATCTGCCCAATTAATATATATGCCATACATTCACCACTCAGCCTGTATTTGTGCTGGGCAGGCACAATCCCAAGCACAACACCAGGCTGGGTGGGGAATGGCTGAGAGTAGCCCTGAGGAAAAGGACCTGGAGGTCTGGGGTCATGAAAAACTCAAGATGAGCCTGCAGTGTGCACATGCAGCCCAGACAGCAACCAAGTGCTGGGCTGCAGCAAGAGCAGTGTGGGCAGCAAGGGAGGGGATTCTGCCCATTTACTCTGCTCTTGTCAGACCCCACCTGGAGTACTGTGTGCAGTTCTGGAGCCCTCAGCACAGGAAGAACATGGAAGTGTTGGAGCAGGTCCAGAGGAGACCACAAGGATGCTCAGAGGGCTGGAGCAACGCTGTTATGACAGGCTGAGAGAGTTGGGGCTCTGCAGCCTGGAGAAGGCTTCCAGGAGACCTTAGAGTAGCCTTCCAGTATCTGAAGGGGGCTACAGGAAGGCTGGGGAGGGACTATTGACAAGGTCTTGCAATGCCAGGACAAGGGGCAGTGGGTTTAAACTGGCAGAGGGAAGATTTAGACTGCATGTCAGGAGGAAGTTCTTTGCAGTGAGGGTGATGAGACACTGGCACAGGTTGCCCAGGGAGGTTGTGGCTGCTCACTGCCTGGAGGTGTTCAAGGCCAGGTTGGAGGAGGCCTTGAGTGACCTGTACTAGTGGGAGGTGTCCCTGCCTATGGCAGGGGGTTGGAACTAGATGATCCTTGAGGTCCCTTCCAACCTTACCATTCTATGATTCCATATTCCTATTTATGCCTAGTTCACAGTGGTTCAGCTCATCATTTCCTCTATGAAGGTATCAGCTGGTGTATTCCTTTCAAGTAATTTTGTACAGCATTACTTTGAATAAAACATTATCAACAGGCTTCTCCCTCCACATAATCTATCTCATTCTTCATTACCAGAGGTTATTCCTGACAAGTGTCACATAGGGATCATTTTGATTGTGGACTGACATAATCATTCTTACTATAAAAAACAAAAACAACTTAGTGGTTGCTGCTGGCTAAAGAGAAGATTTGATCTGTCTGCTATTAACAGCATGTTCTTCACTGCTGCCTCACTATCATCCTAAAATGATCATCAGTTCTAGTAATTGTTTCATTTCTGAGAAACCCACCACCAAAGCAGCCTATTACAGATTCACGGAATGCAATGGGTTGGAAAGGACCCTCAAAGGTCATCTTGTGCAACCACCCTGCAGCCAACAAGGACACCTCCAACTGGATCAGACTACCCAGGGCCACATCAAATCCAGTCTTGAATGTCTCCAGGGACAGGGTCTCACCTACATCCCTGGGCCACCTGTTTTAGTATTTTAACACTCTCACTGTGAAAACCACAAACTGAAGTGTTATGCACTTTGCATGGTCCCTATAATGGCCAATTCAATAGTCCTACATAGACTGTTACTACTGAGTATTCTGAGTAAGACAGTTTGAGAGTTACTGAACTTTCAGATTTTAATGTAGTAAAAACATTCTAAAACCTAGGCACAGGACTACAAAACCTTCTTCCTGTGTCTGGTGTGGAAGGACTCTCTAATCAGCATTTACTAAGCCTTATGTTTTGTGCTTCTTTTGCTAATACTCTCAAAATGCCAAGTAAAACTTAGTTATTGCAAGAGTAGAACATTCAAACTGGACCACACAAACTTCAAAGAGCCCTAACACTGCTCCCACCACAGACCTTCAAAGAGCTCTGCATTGAGATTATGGCAAGGTTTGGCCTAGTGTACAAAATTCTAGCTGCAATATTGTGGGAAAACGTAATAAAAGCTCCATTTAAAAGTTTGACCATTTTAAATGCTAAGGAACGAAAAGAGAGATGACTGTCACTGCCCTACTGAACTACAAAACTGATCTTAGCAATGGACCTTAAATATACAACTAAAAGCTTTTCAGCTCTCTTTTCAGATAAGCTAATTGCAAGCCTTCTTTAAAAAATAGCATTCCACATAATCCAAACTCCTCCATCCAGCTCCTGGACATTATTTCCTTTCTTTTCTTTTCTTTTTTTTTTTTTTTTTCTCTCAATTACAACCCTGTTAATTATTAAATGTAGCTGATATTTGCATCTCTAGCACTTCATTTCATTTTGCTACCAGGGGTGTGAGCAGGTTGCTGACTATGGTGATAGGCAGGGAACGAGAAGAAGTACTCTCTCCACATTTCATTCAGATAATAAAAATCTGCAAGCTGCTCAGGGTGACAGATGAGCTCCGTGAGCTAAAGCAACTTGTTCCGCTTGTCAGCCTCCAAGAGTCTACAGCCGCAAGATACAATTGCGATGACACCCCAATCACAGAACTAGGTCAAACATACGGTCACTTTAAAACAGAATGTCAACCACTCTTTCTACTTGAGGAATTTGATTCAGTGACACTAAAAGCTGTTAGATACCATTAGCTTTATATCTAGGTTCAAAATGAAACTGTTACTGTGACAGCGTTTGAAGAATCCTCTTGCGAGCCTTACGTTGCCACTGAAGTCTGTAGGAATCACAAACTGTCAAATAATGTCACTGTTGCCCACAGGGATTGGGTTCTTTACGACCAAAATCACACTGTGTAGCACTAGGGGATCTGTGCATTTGGAGTAGTATTTCCATTATGACCTTTGTCATTTCAGTGCACTGAAAATCCTCACAGAGTTTTAAAGTTTATACAGATATGCTCCTTAATTGCAGAAATAGCAATACTTTAATTCATGCCTAGATGTTATTTTGTTTATACCATCATCTCACACAGAAGTTAGCTTTATTTTACTGAAGGAGAATTGCTAGTAGAATGATAGCAGACATTTAAAGAGGATTGAAAATTAACATTTCATAATCTATTCCAAAGATTTCTCTAAAGCCTGAAAGATGCACTTCTGATAGGCTGTGATGATGCAATACTCCATGCAATACCACTGGCACACACAACGCAGTATAAATAGCTGTGTTTCAAAGACCATTGCTGGATCGAGACAGCATTTGGAAAAAACAGATATTGAGATGAAGACAGTTCCTATCAAGGAGAGCAGCTCCACTGTAGGTTAGTCTGCAATGGTAGAGGGAATCACAGCAAAAAGGGCCAAGAAGGAGCTCTTTTGGGTGCTTTTTGAGGCAAAGAAATAGGCACACCTGTGCTAAGGGCTGGCAGCTCTGGGTAGGCTGCTTGGATGGCGTGGGCAGAGCCAGCACCCACAGCGGCACAGCTAAAAGAAGCAGAAATAACCACACCTGGTAAGAAGCCTCAGGGACACAGCAACTTGGCACTGCCCACTGAGCACAGGGGTGAGCTCAATGGATTCTAATTAGTCCATCTGCAGAAGATCCAGTCATTGCTGGGATGAATTTGGGGACCCAAATGGAGTTCCCCCAAACACATGTAGCTGTTCAAGCATTCAGCTGCAGGGAGCATCTGAGCCTGGCACTGGTATCAGAGGACAGCACAGAGGACACCTGTGTGAGGTGTGAGCAGGTCAGTGATCTGCTTAGCCATGTGGCACAGCTGGAAGAGAAATTGGAAAGGTTGAGGACTACCAGGGAATGTGAGAGAGAAATAGACTGATAGAGCCACAGCTTGAGGCAAAGGCAGCAGATGCAGATTCACCAAGAGGTAGAGGATCATCTCACCTCCGACCACCAGCAAAAGCAGGAGACCTAAAAGACAGGGAGGGAAAGGAAAATAGGTTCCTGCTGGGGCAGGCAGGTGAATTCCCTTCCAGCAACCCTCACCCTCTCAGTTGCCTTTACACAACAGGTGTGGGGCTCTGCAACTGGAGGGCTAGGTACAGAGGAAGCAGATGAAGATCCATCCAGGGGACTCAGCCAGCCTCACACATTAGGGTTGCTTGTAATAAGAAAAAACGAGAGGAATTGTTGTAGGTGATTCCCTCACGAGGGGCACAGAGTGCCCCATACACCAACTGGATCCATCCCACAGGGGAGTCTACTGCCTCCCTGACTCCTGGGTCAGAGATGTTACCAGGAAACTCCCCAGTCAGCGTTCAAGAAGTGTATAGATGTGGTGCTTCAGGATACAGTTTTGTGGTCATGGTACCTGGGTTACAGTTGGACTTAATGATCTTAAAGGTCTTTTCCAACCTTAATGATTCTATGATTCTGATCCTTCTCTGACATTCAACCATCAGAATCTTTATTAAATGACACAGAAAACTATTTTCTTTAACTAAATTACAGTATGTACATTTCAGCACAGATAGCTTCTCTCCACAAGGACTAGAAACACAGAAAGAGACTGCAGAACAGACATCCAGAAGTAATTTCCTTCTCAGTATTTCACCAATTCATGTTGGCAGACTTAGTTAAGTTCAAATCATGGACTGTGGCCAAGCTCAAATTCCCAGTCTATTAGATTCCACAGCTGAATTTATAGGTATTTCAATACACCATATTCAAACCATTTTATATCATTAAGGCTTTGATAGATACCTTTTTCTGGTTTGTTTATAGTATGGAATTACCTTTCTAGTTCAACATAAATGTTTTCAAGAAAAATATTTCCAAGAAAAACTCATGGAGCTGTTCAGTTCAGAAGATTCATGGGTTTGTTCAGTTAAAACCTTACATAATTCTTAAAAATAATTGTTGTTTGCAAGCTTTGATTTCTAAATGTCTTTGATCTCATTCATTAATATTCATTAGTCTTCTGATGTTGGACTAATGAGAATCTTAAGCGTTTATGAGAAGCTAAACAATGTTATCAGATTTTTTTTCTGAATCATGATTTTCATCCACACTAACAATACTTTACTCTTTGTATTCTCCAGCATTTTCTTCAGACTTCCTGAAGATGGTCTACATGCTCCAGAACAAAGTGGAACTCAACAAATATGTAATTAATCCACTCAATTATGAGCACAGGACCCTGAATGGGTAACAGTATAAGCACATAATACATATATGGCCTTCCAGTATCTTAAGGGGGCCTACAAGAAAGCTGGTGAGGGACTTTTTAGGATGTTGCGCAGTGTTAAAACTAGAGGGAATGGGAGTCAAACTAGAAGTGAAGTAGATTCAGATTGGATGTTAGGAAGAAGTTCTTCACCACGGGAGTGATGAGACACTGGAACAGGTTGCCCAGGGAGGTGGTGGAAGCCCCATCCCTAGAAGTTTTTTAAAGCCAAGCTGGATGGGGTTCTGGGCAACCTGATGAAGTTGAGGTGTCCCTACCCACGGCAAGGGAGTTGGAGTTAGATGATCCTTGAAGAAAGAATACAGCCAGCACCTTTCAGCTTCAAGAATTTACAGACACAAAACAGCAGTGTTGTTACCAGCTGCTGATATTTGACATTAGATGTGCACACACAAGAACAAATGAACAGTGAGTCAATTGTGTCCTTTGCATCTAAGAAAACATTAGTTAACTATTTCCATATTTAGTTTCTACTTTCTGCAGTACATATCCAAAAGAAGTTGAAATTAAGTGTGCCAGCATATAGTGCACAGGATACCAGCAGTACATACACAGCATAAATCAGAAGTGCCCAGGAGAACCAACGTAAGCTCACAGCCTGAGATAATCCACCAGTTTCAGGTTAAATATCCACTGCCTTTTAATGTGCACTGTGAATATACACTGTTAAAGAGTTTTACTATTTCACTGTTCAAAATGCTGATTAACAGTGGAAGGAACTTAGGCAAAGCAGCCCTAGCCTATTACATGTAATGTGTATGCAAAAATAATTAAAACACTCAGTAGCTTTCAAAAAATATTGCTTCTTCAGAACTATCTATGAAGTCAGCTCAAGTAACTCTTGCTTCTCCAAGCAACTTTAAAGGTCTTTTGACAAAGTATCATTTTGGTTAAAGATATTACTTGGCATGAACTCAATGCCAAACAGCACCACACATTCACATCTGCTTCACTGGCATCTGCTTTTATTGCTAAGGGACCAGCTGACTACTAAGTCTATCATTACGTTCTGGATTTCAGTGGTATTTCCCACTTAAAGATCAAATACAATATATTATTTTTAATATTATATTAATATTATTAATATATTGAGATAAAACTACATCAGTCTGAATATATCCGCTGAGGCATTCCACCTAGGAACTAGCTTCGACCACAAGAGAAATGTCCATTAAAAGCTTCCTAATGACAGTAAAATACATGTGCAAAAGGAGTAAACTTCCTCCTAACATCCAGTCTCAATCTCCCCTCTGCCAGTTTAAACCCATTGCCCACTACAGCACAGTGAGATCAGAACAGCTGATGACACCCCCAAAATTTCCATACACAGAAAAAGCTCTGCAGTCCCAGTATCAAACAGTAACAAATAAGCTTCGAAGTGCTAAGTGTCCCTAATTCTAGGACTCAAACTTCACCTCATAGGACACTTAGTACATAATAGCACTGGACTCCATCAAACCCAAACATTTCAAGAGAACTGTTTAACAATCCTTCACAGGTGCTAATGTTTGATTATCTGGAAAGTTCTGCATGTTAATGTGAATTTGATTCTATATTACATCACAATTCTGGAAACAAACAAACGAAACATGAAAGAGATTTTTAAAGCTTTAAGTAGTATCCAAAGTATTCATGTAAGCCAGATGCTGTGGATAATCATCCATTTCTAATTCTGATTATGTGCAACATCAGGCCTTATGTATTACTTTCAAAAGTAAGATTATTAACCTTCCTTTAATGAACATTTTCTCACTCTTACCTTTTCTCTCATTTTATTCCTCTCTTCATGTGAACCAACATTAATCTACATTTAGATACAGACATGTGGTCTTTAATTCTGATAACCAAACTCACTGCTTGGAGATGTGCTCTTACAGCATACATCATATTGAGATTCTATCCAAGTTAATCAAGCCTTTAAGAAGCCACACATAAGAATTAACATGCCATGATAAGTGTTAATTTCACATGAAGAGAAGAGAAGAGAAGGCTTCGAGGAGACCTTATAGTGGCCTTCCAGTACCTGAAGGATGCCTACAGGAAGGTTGGGGAGGGACTATTGACAAGGTCTTGCAATGACAGGACAAGGGACAATGGGTTTGAACTGGCAGAGGGGAGATTTAGACTGGATGTTAGGAGGAAGTTCTTTCCAGTAAGAGTGGTGAGACACTGGCACAGGTTTCCCAGGGAGGTTGTGGCTGCTCCCTCCCTGGAGGTGTTCAAGGCCAGGTTGGAGGAGGCCTTGAGTGAGCTGTACTAGTGGGAGGTGTCCCTGCCTATGGCAGGGGGTTGGAACTAGATGATCCTTAAGGTCCCTTCCAACCTTACTATTCTATGGTTCTACAATACCAGAAGGCAATTTCTCTTCCTGGTAAGTGAAAAAAAAATTTTTTAAAGGAGAACATTTTGTTTAATAGAAAGGTTTTCTAAGTAAATCGAATATGTACAATAGGTTTGTGGGGTTTTACATTTTAAAACACATTCTGGAGCTGCCAAGTTTTTTGTTGTTTTCATGTTTGTTAAATCCAGGCCTAACAGCTTTTGGTTCAGTTGCAGCACTGGGAAGACTATGTCTCACAACAAAAAGAAAACACTAGAGGCCTTTAATGGACTAGGATGCAAACAGCAAAACTGAGGAAAAGCTGACACAGAAACCTCTCATACTGAAGACACTTAGGTAAAGAGAAAAGACAGTGCATGATACTAACAATAATGAATCAGTGGAGGAAGGCAGACAAATTATACTAATTAGTAAGAAGCAGACAAGAAAAATAAGAGCCTCAAAGCAGTAGCAGCATCTTGGCAAAACTCCCACAAGCAAAAGCACCAGCAGCCTGGGCAGCGCCATCCTTCTGTGCTTCTCAAAGCACACATACCCAGCGGTCAGCTCTTTGCCGTATGAAATTAAAGTCAACCAGTCTGGCCAAATACCCAGTTTAGTAAGGCAATTTTTTAAACTCAAAAGAAATCTGTGTGACCAATCTGTTGCTACTAATACCCAAGCTTGTTTATGTCCACACAAACCGAAGTGACTGCAGACTAAATATATACCAAATTAACCTTTGGCAAGGAAAATTAGTGCTCTACTTAGAAAGACATCTATTACTCACTAGTGAAAGAGCCACAGCTTCCCAGATGAGATTTATTTTCTTTTACCCATAAAAAGAGACTCAGGAAAAAATTCTGCCCTTTCATGGCACTGCAAAATACGTATTTCCTTTCTATAAACCATGCAATAAAACAGTTTTGTTCAGTTGTGGTATTGTGTTCATTCAACAAGCATGTTCTGCCTCATCCAGATTTTGTCTCCTGAAGTCAGCAGCGTACTTTTGACAGAAAAATCTGACTTGGTTAAACAACTCAAGACCTTCAAAGTGAATGTAAACTCTGAAAAAGTTTCTCATGTTTAAGTGAAAAATTGCTGTGTGAAAAATCTCCTGCTACCATTCTGTAGGCAGAACTACAACACAAAGCAACTCGTCTAACAGCCTCTTTTAGGAGAAAAATCAGGATGCAGTTTCTCTGTATTTCATAGAAGCCCAATTCCTTACTAATTGCCATTGATCCTATGACTGAAAACCACAATTAGTTATGCTTCACTAACACACACATGAATCCTTCTGTGGTTATGTAAGTCGACCTGAACATTAATAAGCAAGACAAAGTCTAAGGGATTGCACTGTCACTCCTATTTTATTAAGCCATTTGTGGCAAGAGACAGTTAAACATCATGTATACTTTAAATACATTATTCTGGCTAGAGAAATGTTAGTCTGGCATATGAATGAAGCAAGTCAAGTAACCAAAACCCAAATAAGGCTAGTGTTTAATTTGTGCAAACAGTACTTAACTTTTAAGATAACATACATGATAAAAAAATTAAGATGCATTGACCTGATCACTATAGATGACCTTCACTACAGGAATAAAACTAACAGCCAAAAAAAAAAAACAACAAAGGTAAACAATCTTCATTAGTTCAAATGAAACTAACAAGGACTAGTAGCAGTAAAAACTTACCTTCTTTAAATTCCAAAATGAATCTCCTCTCCTGACCTTTATAGAGCTCAAGATGCATACGTACACAGAATAAACAAAATCATTTCAAAGCAAATTCACCGAGTGTGCCTGACCTTTGAAACAGCACAGATGATTTTAATCAGATTTAAACAATATTAGTCTGTCTCAGCTTCCATGTAGCAACACAAAGATGACAAAACTACTTAAGAAAAAAGGATAACATTTAACCAAAATAAAACCATCTTTAAATATATTCTGCAATAGCCAACAGTCCTAAGAGTCTCAGGTTCAGGAATGATTCTTTCCAAAACTCTACTCCCCTGTACAATCCTGCTGGAAAGAGAAAAGCCCTTTCAGCCAGTTACACAAGTTTCTGTTAGTCAATTGAAGAGTTGACACCTAGAAGAAAAACACATCTATATTAGACAACTATTTTTAAAACTGGAGCTTGTAGGAGTGGCCAGTAGTTGCCTTCTTGATCACCTAGCATACAGTAGGCTACTAAAGCTTCTCAGACATGTTGATTATCTTGGATTTTCAGAGATTAGGACAGTTTAAAACATTTTTTAAAAATAAAAGTAAGATTTGTAGCATAAATAATCTGACAAGTAGTGCTGAGTAGTAAAAATCACTCCTTACAAAGAACAGAATTCTCAGAACTATACGTTAGTTGAAGGCAGCTGCCAGTATCTTCCCTTCCAGAAGGACAGATGTTAAAACAAGAGTTATAAGCCATTTATCAGCCACCAAAGCTGACCATGGCTTGTAACACTTGGAAAAACAAAGAAAGTCTATCATTTATACAACCTCCAAACCAGCTTACTGCAAGTAATTGTGTTATTTATGGTTGATGGAATGAGGACAAATGACACGGAGAGCTGAAAGCCCTGTCTGGATTCAAAATACGCAGATCAGAACTTCCACACTGACACTGGCACCAGGGTTCTGCCCAAGCTGGAAAATACAGCATGAAAAGAGGATATAACTAAACAAGGACACTTCTAAAATGCTTTCTTTGGCTTTGGTACTTCTGAGACTTGAACAACAAGCATAACAGAACTCCTCATTAATTCTTTACTGCAAGACCAAACTCTGTTAGAGGGATATAAGAGTACAATATAGTTTTGCCAAATGCTGTGCTTTAACCTAACAGCATTAGTTAAGTCACTTCTAGCCTAGTTGGTTTTAAAGCTTGACTTCTGAGTAGTGACAGGGAGATGTTCAGTTTACCAAACCACTTTGATAACAGAGTGGCCCAAAAGGAAGTACAAAGTAAATACTGGTAACTAAACGAATCTGACACTGTGCATGGCTCACAAAGGAATTTTCTTCATTGGCTGTTTCCTTACAGAACCATCTTCCCTCTGTACTATCTATAAGCAGCAAGGCAAATCTAATGTGTTTCTAAAGACAGAATTTGACACCTTATCAGCACCCAGATCAAGAGCTAATATTAGGATATAGCTTCTGAGGCAATAAGGAACAGTACAGGGTTTAAGAATCATTTGAAAACAAGTGTGGCTGAGAGCTAACACATGGTAAGATGTGATCATGAACAAGACAGTTTTCCAGAACAGCAATACACCAATTCTGTGTCACTGATTAACTATCTGAATTTGCTGCAGACCAGCCAAGGTTTTTTCATTATAGAAATAAGCACACTCCTCTTCTACCAGACTGCTCTGGTCTTTTTCCTCTCTCCTTTGCTCACAGAGGGTTTTATCCTAGAGTTTGTCTTCTGCCACAGCTATCTGATATCCTCATCTTTTCCTAATAAGGACTCTTAACTTATTTGGCTTATCAGGAAAGTTGAGAAGGGAGTTGATCACTGTGTACAGACACTTACACAATCTGACAATGTAAAGCATTCTGACCTTGCAAAGTCAGGTAGGACCACTTGGAAATACACATTAGAGAAATTGAAACTGGAGTAAGGCCCATTACCCAGACACTGGAAGGAATTTAAGATGAGCTGAAAAGATTGTAAATAAGGATTGGAGTAACTTACGACTACGTTCTTGCATTACAACTTATCAACATCAAAGGAGCTTACTGCTACGTTGGTGGCCATGGAAGTGATTGGGAATGGTCAGACTGCAAGAGTGAAAGCCAGTAGATAACTTCCTCCCTGAAATACTTATATACCAATGCATGGAGCATGGGGAATAAACAGGAGATGGAAACCTGAGTTAGGCTGAATAACTGTGATATAATTGCCATCACTGAAACATGGCTCCCGCAACTGGAGTTGTCATGGGTGGCTCTGTACTCTTCAGGAAGGACAGACCACCAAGACAAGGTGGGGGAGTTGTTCTCTGTGTGTGAGAGCAATTGAAATGTGCTGAGTTCTATCCAAGGGGAGAGGCAGAACAGGTTGAAAGCTTGTGGGTAAGAATTAAGGGATGTGGGAAAGGAGGTGAAATTGTTGTAGGCATCTACTACAGACCACCAAACCAAGAGGAAGATGTTGATGATGTCTTCTACAGACAATGGGAGGTAGCCTCTAGAGATAACTCCTTGGTACTCATGGGTGACTTCAATCATCCTGATATTTGCTGGGAAGCTCACATATCCAGGCACAGCCAGTCCAAGAGGCTCTTGCAGTGTATCTAGGATAACCTCTTGATGCCAGTAGTGGAGGAATCAACAAGCAGAGGTGCATTGCTGGATCTTGTATTAACTAATCAATACTGGGGGAGGGACTTGTTGAGGACATTAAGGTCAGGAACAGCCTTGGAGACAGTGATCATGACATAGTGGAGTTTAGTATTACACAGGGTAGAAGCAGACCAACAAGCAGAATTATAACCCTGGACTTCTGCGGAGCTAATTTTATGCCCTTCAGAAACATGCTTGCAGAAATCCCAGGGGCTAAGGCACTAGAGGGCAAAGGAGCCCAAGAAAGTTGGTTAATTTTTAAACACCACTTCCTCCAAGCCCAAGCCAGGTGTGTTCCCCTGAGTAAAAAATCGGGTAGATGCGTTAGGAGACCTGCATGGCTAAGCAAGGAGTTCCTGAAGGAAATCTCTGGGAAGAAACTTGCAATTCATGGAAGAAGGGATCTGTCACTTGGGAGAACTAGAGAGAAGTTGTCAGGACATGTAGGAAAGCAACAAGGAAGGCCAAAGCCCTCTTGGAACTAAAACTGGCAAAGGAAGTAAAAAAGAACAAGAAGGGCTTCATCAAATATTTCAGTAGGAAAAGGAAGAACGGGGAAGGTGTGGAGGCACTGCTGGATGAGAAGGCAGCCCTGAGGACTGAGGATGCAGAGAACGCAGAGTTGCTAAATGCCTTCTTTACTTCAGTCTTTACACCTAATGTTGAACTCCCCTATGTACTCCAGACCTTGGATGAAGGAGAGGAAGCCTGGAGGAGCAAATGCTCCCCACTGGTCAGTGCAGACTGGGTTAGGGATCAATTACACAAACTGAACATTCATAAGTCCATGGGTCCTGATGAGATGCACCCAAGGGTGCAGAGAGAACTGACTCATCAGAGTCCAGTAGAAAAAAAACCCAGGCAAATCGATTTGATCACATCATTAAAGGAGAATGTTTCTATTACAAGTGAAGAGGAGCAATACTCTACTGAATTGCACATTCAGGGAAAGCTCATTCAGTCAAACACCTGCTTCTCCTGCATGACTTTTTTTTTTTTTTAATAAAAAATATATAGACTGCTAAAATCACAGCCTTGATCTGATAATTTGTTACAATTGCTTTTCTGTTTTCTCAGCTACAGCTTTCAAGATTGTTTCTAACCATGTAAAAAACAAAACCAGACAACTACATGCTTCATTGTTTTCTATAGGAAGCAACACTAACACCTGTCTTAAAGGAACAAGGGGAGACTGACTTCACTCTAATTTTACTTCATAGTACGTTCTCCTGAACTATCAGGTAGAGTTTAAAACAAGAACTTTCTCCTAAGAACACCAAATATTTACTGTCCTATGTTATTTCTGGGCACCTCAATTTAGGAAGGACATTGAGGTGCTTGAGTGTGTCCAGAGAAGGGCAATGAGGCTGGTGAGAGGCCTCGAGCACAGCCCTATGGAGAGAAGCTGAGGGAGTTGGGATTGGTTAGCCTGGAGAAGAGGAGGCTCAGGGGGGACCGTATTGCTGTCTACAACTACCTGAAGGGTGGTTGTAGCCAGGGGGAGGTTACCTTCTTCTCTCAGGCAACCAGTGACAGAACAAGAGGACACAGTCTCAAGCTGTGCCAGGGGAAGTTTAGGCTGGAGGTGAGGAGAAAGTTGTTGCCTGAGAGTCATTGACTGCTGGAATGGGCTGCCCAGGGAGGTGGTGGAGTCAGCGTCCCTGGAGGTGTTCAAAGTGGGTTTGGACATGGCACTTGGTGCCATGGTAACGGGTTGGACTTGATGATCTTTGAGGTCTCTTCCAACCCTGGTGATACTGTGATACTGTGTGATACTGTAATTTCAAACAACAATCTTTAAGATAATATCTATTTTCAGTTTTTAAAATATATATATATAGACAAACACACATTGCTCTGGCTGTTAAAGGCACATAGAGTCAAATTCTTCAGGAGGCATACTCATTTGGGTTGTAGTGTGTAGGTCAACAGCCTATTTGTGCTCTATTTCACTGCATTTACAATGTAGAACTTGCATGACCTATCTGTAACGCACACTTATAGACTGTACAATGAATTGGAGCAGTGAACTTCTCAAGTTTGTCAAGACTGCAAACAACCCAGTTTTGGAGTGACTTTGCTCTGATGAGTGGTTGCACTCACCACAGGATCACGGCTGTACCAGGGTAACAGCTACGTTACACAGCGAAAAGGAAACCAGTAGCTGAGATGAAATTGCTTGATCTGGAGCATCTCTCTTACCAGGAGAGGCTGAAAGACCTGGGGCTCTTTAGCTGAACAAGAGAAGACTGAGAGGGCATCTTATCTCTCCATATAAATATGTAAAGGGTGGAGGTCATGAAGCTGGGGGTGAGCTCTCTTCAGTGATGGCTAGTGACAGTGCAAGATGCAATAGGTACAAACTAGAACACAAATATGTTTCACTTGAACTTTTTAATTTTGAGGGTGACAGAGCACAGGAATAGGATGCTCAGAGAGGTTGTGTAGTCTCCTTCTCTGGAGGCTTTCAAAATCCCCTGTGTTCCTGAACTTGTTTCTGTGCAACCCAATTTAGGTGCACCTGTGTAGGCAGGGAGAGGTCCCATCCAACCCCTACCATTCTGTAACTCTATTCTATGATTCTACCACCCCACACTAAACAGCTGAATTACTACAGTCCAACTGCCAAGGATACTCTTCTAGTTCAATACTTAAAACAACTTACAATGAATAGATTTACAATATAAATAGTCTAAATATTTAATAATATGTTATATAAATAATAATGGGTTTTTACTATGCAAATGACTACTCTTATACAAGTCTGCAATGCTAACTTGAACAACAAATAGTAGCTGATAATCTGCTTGCAGTGGCACACCAACAGGCACAACACTTAACCAACCAACATTTCACAGTACAATCACATCCCTGTAGTTTCATGACAATTTAAATACAATGTATATGCAAGTTTGCATAGCACTGAGGGTTGAAATATTCCTTGTGAAATACTTCGTAGACTATTAGCTCCTCATTTGAGATGTGCTTGTTTGTGGATTTTTTCAGTAAATATGTGAACCTCATCATATTTTCAAGTAGACAACACATTTTCCACAAAACAAAAACATCTTCTTAATCAAAAATATGACTGAGAATTATAAACCTTAGATTTAGGCAAGCTCCTTTCTCTCCTTCCCCAGCTCTTTCTAAAACCCAATGTTCTAAAGCCAAATTTGACCTGAAAACTTCTCAGCAATGAGTAAAATTCTGATATTCCAAAACTGTATTCATCACAACCATATAATTCTTAAATATTTAATAATACAACATGCACTGAAAAGAAACTGAAAGTCTGAAATCATTAGGAGATATCCCAGTACAAGAAATAAAAAGGAGAGACCCATTTCTCTGCAAGTGTAATTTCAAAGTTCTTTCACACAGGAATCTAAAGACTGTCAGCTTGGTTGCTCCGCTAGTGTATATTAAAGAAGCATATAATGAAGCTACTGGTTTTGATTCATTGAGATGCCAAAGATCACAAGTATATAAATGTAATGGGTTGTTTTTTTTTTTTTTTTCAACTGGAATACTGAGAAGGTGGTAAGAATCAGGTACACCATCAAAAAGAACAATAGAAAACACCACAAAATCCAGCCCCACTTAATTTTAGTGACACTTATGTGTTATTTTTCTATTTCCAAATAAAATTAAAAACAGACAAAAACCCAAAACAAAACAAAAAAAAACCCACTATGAAATAGTTTACTTCCTACCAGCTCAGGTAATAACTGTTAAGAGAAGACTGATTCTCAATTTTAACAGAAGCTAGATGGAAATTTGAGCTTGTACGTTACCCAGTGCTCTCTAATGTGCCTTCATTGCGCCTTAGTTCTCAGTAAGACTTGTACCCGAATCCAGCAGAACAGTTTAGAAGGCACTTAATTTGCAGCATTTGCATAATACCATTGAACAGGACAAATAATATGCATACTTAGTGCCAAATGTCAGCACTATGCCAATTTAAAGCTTTATCCTTTAACATTTTAGAACCGATTTTGAAAACAAATTGACATGCATGCCAACAAGGAAGTATGCAGTGACTGCTCAACAACAGAATACCTTCTGAGGCCAGTACCTACCAGAAACATCAGATTTTTAGCAACCTAAGACCTTGCTAAATGCATGCAAATGTTAATGCTAAAAAGCATTTATGTTTAAAAGAACTCATATGTTTTTTGCACTAAGCCATGGCATTATTTTGACAAAATAACAGGCAGTCCTGCAGTGCCAATACAGAAAATCTGTACTTTGAATGTGAAGCTGATAAACGTAGTTGCTGAGTTGGTTGCATTATATTGCACATCTCATGATCCGTACTGTGAATATTCAGTATTGCAGTGAAAACTGGTGAGAGGAAAAGCACACATTCCCATTAAAATCAAAAGGTTTATTTTCATCTCACAATTAAAATGCTTTCATTAGTGTTGCCCACAAGGTTAAAACCATTTCTTTCACAAAGTCACATTTAGCATTTTTCAGGTTTACTACTAGAATAACCACACCATTTCCAAAAGGAGTAAGGCTTTAAGAGGACAGTATCATTTTGATATTTGAGAATGAGGGTTTGTTCTTGAAGAATCAGATTTGACATTACCCAGACCTCGCTGTCATCCAAAGACACTCCTGTTTCTCACAGCACAAAGGAATATGACCCTTTATCCTCAAAGGAAACACATTATACTTGGTTTTTAACATTATCAGTGATAGCAAATATCTGGCTTTCCTATACTGAATTGATTAAATCATCACCATGCTAGGCATCATCTGCCTGAAGTCTGCACTTTGCCCATCTATTCATTATTGACCATTAAAATATGCCTGACCTTTCAAAGTTCATTCTAAGAAACAGAAAGTAAATACCAATGCTTGACACTGCTATGGAGTTGCATTTTGATAATTATTTTAAGTAATTATTACACATTTCCTTTTGTTTTCCTGAGAGTTATTTCATTTGCTTGAGGGGTTCTGTGGTTTTGAGGTTGGGTGGAGGTTTTGTAGGCTTGACTGATTTGGGGGGGGTATTTGCATTTGTTGTTTTTGATGGGTTGGTTTGGTTTTCTTTTTTTTTTTTATGTTACAGGACTCTGCATTTCCTAGAGGAAGGCTGGAAAGGGACTTTTCAGAAGGATGTCTAGCAATAGGACAAGGGCAAATGGTTTTAAGCTGAGGGAGAGTAGGTTGATCCTGGATTTTAGGAAGAAGTTCTTCAGCAGAAGGGTGGTGAGACCAGCATACATTGCCCAGGGAGGCTGTGGATGCCTCCTCCCTGGGGGGTGTTCAAGGCCAAGATGGATAAGCAGCCAAGTCTAGCCAAGAGGCATCCCTGCCCTGTGGAGTTTTTCTAAGACCTAAGGGATCTGTGGTTCTTCTGTGTTTGCTAGTATTGTCTTTTCCAGTACTTTTCTAAAGCTTTCACTTCCACAAAGGCAAATCAGCATTCTGGGTCTTTACACCACAATCACCATTTACGTGATATGCATGTATAAAGAAAGAATAAACTTTTATTTAGAATTCCTGCAAGAGATGGCATCTCAGCTAATAGACAGACTAGATATATATCAGGATTTCTACAGCTACTCATACTTCCAAGCTCTCATATTCTGTACTCCTTGGTCTCCATTACAAATATTTGCAAAGAGAACATTTTGCTTGACATGTGCATCAGAACACTCTCTTGCCTGTGTTCTGCTCCAAGGAAGCTGAAACTTGGCAGATTAAGCAGAACAACTGGCAGAAGCAAGCTGAAGTAATCTTGTAAATTCCGGAAAAAACAGTAGGAATGGAAGGTCCAGTAGCAGTGGCTGACTTTAACAAGGATAGTGTCAACAATGGAAAACAAAGTTCAAACATAGCATTAGCTGTTCTACCTATTCATTATGAAACCTATTCATGATTTCTTTAAGCCTGCTTGGTCTGTGACATCAGCCTATATCTAAGAAGAGAAGGAAAAAGAAATTTCTAATTACTGCAATGAAAAGCAGTCTGGTCAACAAAGCATTTCCTTAGAAATGTCAGTAACATACTGTCCACAATTACAATAATCTGATTACTGCAAGATGTGCCTCCAGAGTGCTAGTTTTCCTATATATGTGTAATTGATATTCTGATTAAGCTCCTCTTCACCACCACGTAAAGTTTAAGCAGCCTAAGAATTAAGGAAGATTCCTTCATGTTCCATTTGCCAACCAAAGCAGATTCTCTGGCTGAGCATACATAAAAACTACTAAAATGTAGCTAACTAATCATCTGATTACTGTCCCTAATCCTTGAAATCAGCAGTGATACCCACTTCTGGTGGAACATCACAATGATCACAGGAGATCAATGTTAAGTAAAACTGAAAATGCATAAAAATAACATTTAAGTCTGCAATGTCTATCTCCTGTGCTTCACCTGATGAAGGGGAAACAAGTGAAACAGAAAAAAGACCTTGGATACATAGTGCTGCTAGGCAATAGGACTTCCTATGTTGACAATTTCAACCACTGAGGGTGGGATGGTATTCTTCAAAATAACAAAACCCAATGTGTTCAAATTCAGCATTTGATTCTTCACTCCATTACAACTATCTGCAGGACCTATCCATATACCTGCTGCTCTCTGAATACAACTTGAGGCCCCCTGCTCTGATACAACTCCCTGAAAAGTTACATTCCGTGAAATCTCTTTTGAGAAAGATTTTATATAATTATATATATATATATATCACAGTATCACCAAGGTTGGAAGATATCTCAAAGATCATCAAGTCCAACCCATGACCACAGCCCTCAAGACCAGACCATGGCACCAAGTGCCACGTCCAAACCCGCCTTGAACACCTCCAGGGACGCTGACTCCACCACCTCCCTGGGCAGCCCATTCCAGCAGTCAATGACTCTCTCAGGCAACAACTTTCTCCTCACCTCCAGTCTAAACTTCCCCTGGCATACCTTGAGACTGTGTCCTCTTGTTCTGGTGCTGGTTGCCTGAGAGAAGAGAGCAACCTCCCCCTGGCTACAACCACCCTTCAGAGAGCTGGAGACAGCAAGAAGGTCTCCCCTGAGCCTCCTCTTCTCCAGGCTAACCAATCCCAGCTCCCTCAGCCTCTCTCCATAGGGCTGTGCTCCAGGCCTCTCCCCAGCCTCGTTGCCCTTCTCTGGACACACTCAAGCACCTCAATGTCCTTCTTCAATGGAGGGGCCCAGAACTGGACACAGGACTCAAGGTGTGGCCTAAGCAGTGCAGAGTCCAGGGGGAGAATGAGCTCCCTGCTCCTGCTGGCCACACTCTTGCTGATGCAGGCCAGGATGCCATTGGCCTTCTTGGCCACCTGGGCACACTGCTGGCTCATGTTCAGGCGGGTGTCAATCGGCACCCCCAGACCCCTTTCTGTTTGGCTGCTCTCCAGCCACTCCCACCCCAGCCTGTAGCTCTGCATGGGGTTGTTGTGGCCAAAGTGCAGCACCTGGAACTTGGATTTGTTGAGCTCCTAGATTTGTTAAATTGCTAGACCAAAACGCTGTGCCCCTACAGACTGTGTTATCTAATGTTTCGATTTCTTCTCTTAAACATCTCAGCAAGCCTATGAGTGAAGTAGACATCACCACGTTTTCCTTTCACAGCCTATAGTGTAATTTTCTCTATTAAAATATTCCAGTTAGCCTCAAACCAGCACAATTTTATATTTACAGATTTGCTATATGGAGTTTCTTCTTACAATCTAAGCAGCTGAAAAGGAGTGCTCTTTTTAACAGCTTACGAGACTTTTCTTGTAGGAATACAATGAACATACTGTCTTTACATTTAAGGGAGGAGTGGAGGAATTAGTCTTAATTAAGGACTTTGGCAGAAGCTTTTTCAACAGTTGTTTTGAGAGCATGAACAAATTTTAATTGCATACTCCCCAATAAGACTGCATCAACACAGAAAGTGATGGAATCACTCTAGCAGTAAAATTCAAACTATAGAAGTCAACGAGGCTTTTCTTGCAGATGTAACAGACAAACATCAGGGACTCTGTAGTAAACATTAGCAATTTGTCTGAAGCTGTTTATATACAACCTAAAGACATTCTACAAACAAAATCAGCTGACAAGGCTTTAACTACAACAGAAATGGACGAAATTATAAATACATCAAGTAATAGAAATGTAATTGACATAAATGGAGTTGCAGACACTAGAGAACAAAGACTGGCATGCATAAGACTGAATAATTCTATTTACCGCAAATTCACAAAAGGATTCGTGTGACAGATGACAAAATATGAGAGGATTACACATTGTGACTTTAAAAAGGCAAATCCTGTAAAGTACATACACAGTGTAATATGCAAGACAAGTGGATAATCCTGTGCTCAACCTGAAGTCATATGAGCTGACCCATGCCACCATTTTCAATATTATATCCTCTAATTTTCCCAACATTTCAAAACGTTCATTTGGTCACTAGTAAAGTCAGTGGAAACTGCAAACACATCTGTAAACCTAAAACATTTTACTACTGCTATAGTCTCAGCTTAACACACTCCTCACACGGCTTTCAGAGACTGAAACATAAACTGCAACAAAGGTAATAAAATGATAAGCAACAAACATCTTAAAAGCGGACTCAAACCCACTGTTTAATAAACAAATGAAAACAATTAGGCTACAGAGTTTTCACATATTGCTGCCTTAATTCCTCTAAGCTTTCTCAAGACTATAATACCAATTAAATTAGCATTATTACAAACAGCATGTTTTGAAGAGACTTAATTAGAACTTGCATCAGAAGTGCTATGCTTGGAAACATAACTAGTAACATTTCTCCCCAAATATCTTACAAAGGAAAAAAAAAAAAAAAAAAAATTTCAACCTGAAATACAACTAGAGGTTTCATAGTAAGGGGCAGAATTGCCAAGTGAACTAAATTCAGCTTTCCCCCCCATTCTATGCCTAACCCCCAAAAAAAAAAAAAAAAAAAAAGCAACGTGTGTGTATGCAGAATTTCATTTCAGCACACAGAATGCAACTTTTAAAGACAGAAATAGTACTCTGCTGTCACTCAAAAGATTTAAAACTACTTAGTATATCTAAAAATGCATTTTAGAGGAAATGTGAAAGCAGGTTATGAAATCAGGGGGACTGCTATTTATTGGAGATAAGAGACATCTCGCCCCGAGGAAAAAAGGCAAAGTATTTAACGCCACTTTTTCCATTAGCCATTCCAGCAATTCAATTTAAAATTAAGTAGACAAGACCTTAGCACATGCTCTGGAATGTCTTATTTGAATCACCAACATCCAACATTTGAAAATTAATTACTCAGAAAACTGCTTACAGCTGACACCGTGTGCAATTATTCCTGGAACTGAACTTTGTATTCTGTTTTCAAGAATGTTATCATTTAATTTTTTTTAATTACATTAAACACCACAAAAATAATTTAAGCCTAAGCTGCTTTTTTTCTTCTCAAAAGCGATTTTCACCTGAACCTCCCCACGGTCACGTTTTTTTCAGCGTTAGCCTAAAACCAAGAACAGAATCACTGCTACAGGATTACTACTTTGGATTTTTGTTTGTTTGTGGGGGTGGTGGTTGCTTAATTTCTCCCTCTTGATTTTAGTTATTTAAGTTATTTACTAAGAGACTTCCAAGACTTCATAAAAAAATACAGGAAAAGAAAAAATAAAGAACAACCCACAACTGCCTTGCTTTGTGTATTGTCACACAGGCTACCCAGGCTCAGCTAAAATCCTTTATAAACTAGTCTAAGAGCACCAGTTCCATCACTTGGGTAAAACGCTATGAAGCGCCTGAAATGGTTTTGTGTTCCTACCTCGTACAAACTGACTGCCCCGAATCTCTGGGACCCTAAAATAGGCAGGTCGTTGCAAAGACTAAGGCATGAGGATTAATTAACAGGCTTTAACCCACTGCACTTCAGCCGAGAATGCAGGTCCCTCCCCCTGGTCCCCAAGTGGTCAAAGGTAGGCGAGTACGGATGAGGAAACGGCACCGCAGACCCCGCGTGTTATCACTGGCTGCCCGCCCGCCCCCACATGCAAACCCCTGAAAAGGAGGGAGGGCCAAGCGCTCCCATCAAAAAAAACCACTTAAAGCAGGGCTAAGCACCCCCGAAACAGTCTTTCAATACCCCGTCGGGAGGAAGAGGGGGAAGGACGAGCCAGAAAAGCGGCCTCAGCCCCGATCGCTGCGAGAACAGAAAACAACGCCAGCAGCAGCCGTCTCAGAGAGGGCACGGCGGCCGCCGGCCCTCGGGAAGACCGCGAGAGGCGGCTCAGCGATTCCCCCTACTCTCCTCCCCGCTGGAAAGCTCTGTTGGCAAGCAAGGCGAGGGAGGAGGAAAAAGAACACAAAATGGAAACTTACACTCCCTTTCCTAATACGCATGCGTGGCGCCGGGACCAGAGGCGTGCGCAACGCGTAGCCCGGCCTGTGGCAGGCGGGAGGCGGTGCCGAGGAGTATTCGCCGCTGCAGTGATGGCCGCTGGGGATCTGTGCGCGATCGTTGTGTGTCGTAGAACCACACACTCACCCAATGTTAGGGGTCGGAAGTGGCCTCGAAAGACCACCTAGGCCAACCCCCTGCCAGGGGAGAGTCACCTAGAATAGGACACACAGAAATGCATCCAGGGGAGCTTTGAATGTCTCTAGAGAAGGAGACTACAGCCTCTCTGGAGTGCACCTGGGCCTCGTCTGTGTCCAGGCTCACCTGTGCCTGAAGCAAGTTGATAGGAAAAAATCTCACATGTGTGGATGTCCCTGCCCTTCGCTCAGCTTTACAAGCAGATCACACAGCTGCAAGTAGGAAAGTGGCTTTGCAGTGTGTCCCATGATTGCACTTTTGCCCTGGGTCCTACTCTTGGCCCACACTGGAGGCAGAGATAAATTGCTGCCATCAAACTTCTTTCTCATGTAGCTTAAAGTTTCAGTGCTATGTAATTGTCTTTTCCTGTCTCACTTGTACCTGGTGAATTCCCTGGCACAGACATAGGTGCTGGTGCTCCTCATTTTGGTTTCAGAGCCATACAGGCCTCCCTGCAGCAGCAGACAGATTCCAGAGCAGTACATCCAGCACTGTGCTTGGCTTCTGCCATTATTTCTCTCCAGCCTTTTCCCAAAAGGAAAAAGAATGATTTAGAAACACTGTCTCAGTTGAGCTGAGCCTTTCTAGCGAAGACAAGCACTTACAGTACAAAGTCATCTTTTCTAGTGAGCCTTTGGTTTGTAGGAGAGTTTATTTTCAGCCTGATATCTAAGAAAGCTCTCTTACATAGCTATTTTTATGCATATCCGCTGTGGAGGAATGAAGTCGCTGAACATTACTGTTGCTTCAGGCAATCAGATATGCTGGGCTCAAGCCCAAAGCTTGAACTTTATTTTATATTCTAAAGGAAATGCATATAACAAATGGAAGGCAGGTTTGATGTATTTGCTGGAGCCAGTACCACTGAGAATTAATTCAAGGCACTCTTCTTGTTGCCTCTTACCTATTCTAATGAACACTGCCACAGTGACCAATACTTCAAGTATCATAGCTAATTCTCTGTACTCATGTTGAGGACATTGTTGTCACTAATCCATGAATGTGGTATCGAGTGTTATTATTACTGAATGACAACAAAGTCCAGAGTGCCTTTGATGCCACTACTATGGATAATGCCTCAGTATCTGTACTTCCATACAGCAAAGTCCTCTCCCTAATCCCCCAAATCACTCCATGCTGAAGTGACAGCATTAATTCTCCTTGGCATTGTACTCTTTGCCAGCCCTTTGTAACAATGCACAGTGACAGATCCCTTGTGTCATTGGTCTGTAAAGGTACCCCAGATGCATCCCTTTTATGGTGCATGCACCTGTCTTCAAGGATTATGCAACTGATAATCCAGTACTGGCAGCTCTTCCTGTATCTGCTTGATCCTGAGGAACATACTGAGCACTCATTTTGTTTAGGAATTACTGCCTTCTGCAGTTGCATCCTGGATGACAGACAGACGTTTCCCTCAAATAACCAGGCCCCTGCAAATGCTTACTTCTCTCTGGTAAGTTTTGACTCTTTAGAAATTGCTTAGTACTTTCCTGGATTCCTGGTTGACTTGATTTGCCATTAAGAAACATGGAGAGAGCAAAGTCTGATCTGCATCACTTTGGTGCCTTTAAGTTATCTGACTTTTCTGGTCATCCAGCTCTGTAAGGATCTTTCTTTTCCCTTCACGACAAGCTTTACTGCCATTAATTGTAAAGAAGACTAGTAGGATCCTAGTAGGAGACTAGGATCACTAGTAAAAGCACTGACTGGCTCCTGTCATTTCCATTTACAGATGGAATTCCATTCAAATCAAGGGATACTGTGTTAGATGATGTGCTGAACACATTGATGAAAATACACTCATTTGTCTTTCCATGTGTGCTGTGCCTTTTTTACTCAGTATTTTAAAATACCATTCAAAAACATTCCTTCTTTTGAGGTCTACAAAGTTAAAATGAGAGACATTTTTGTTGTCCCAAGCACATGCTTGTGATAGTGTGAAAACAAACACTGCACTGAAACATATACTGAAAAAACTGAGGCTTCAGTAAAGCAGCACGTCAGAAAATCTGCTTAAATATGTCAGAATGTTTTAAAAGCAACAAAAGGGGAAAAAAGAAACCAAACCTGAATGTTACTCAACAGTGTTGAAAACAAACTGCAAATCCTAATCTCTTTGAATAGCTCTAGTCATAATTCTCCACTTCTAACGTTGCAACCACTGTCTGTAACCAGAGATTATGTGTTACATAAATACTTGCAACTGTTAAAATATGTAAAGAGCACATGAAGAGGTGGGCTACTGCTACAGCAGGAGCTTTTTCTTATCAAAATACAGATTTAATATTCTGTTATTAACAGAGAAAAACAAATGCAATACACAAGCAAAAGTGAAATGTGCTTCTACATAATCTGTTTCTGACATTCAACTGAGCATAAAATCTCCTCTTGAAGAATAGTGAAGTAGAGATCCGAGGAAGACATTCTTTTAGCTCACTACTGTTTATTTGTTCTGTGGTAGAGTTCACTTTGTTCCTGTCTACAGAACTGCTTTATACTTATGCAGAAACGATTTTTTTCTCCTAATCCTTAGCAGAAGCATAAGCCCCTAATATCTTGTGTTTACCAACCTTACAGTCTCAGTAAGTCAGGTCCTTGTAAAAGGTGTTTTACCTGCAGAGCGATACACCAGAGTCTGTCTGGCCATGCGGTTCATGGGAATTAGAGTTCATTTTTCAGTCAATCTGTGGTTTCCACTGTGAAGCTTTTTTTTATCTTAAACCACATGTCCTAGAGCTGTGATGTTGTGGAGCATGTATTTCAACCAAATTTTTCCTGGGTTTGCCTTGAGTATTTGTTGTATTTCCAAGAAGTAGGAACACAGTAGTTCTGAACTATGATATTAGCAAGTCAAAATCTTGCAGTTTTGCCATTCTTCATGTAACAAGGTGATTCTTGTGGTCTCTTTTCTGCTGAGTTCTGGGCTTTAAAGTGTGCATTTATTTCTTCTTTCTATATGACATAACGTTATTCACAATTGTGAAACATTATGAGAAAAAATGTTAGCATATAGCCATCAGAAAAGCAACAAAGAATCATAAGAGTTTTGCAAGAAATTATTGGTTTCTTTTAGTATTCAATTCTAAAGCTATCTTCTGTTGATTTTTTTGAGATGGAATGGAGAGAATATACTGTGCTGGATTGCCATTATTTTAGTACTCTTCCACTTTCATGACTACTTCTTTATTACTATGATGCAGGTTTGCTCTCACTATTTTCTTCAAGCCACAATGTGTTATCCACTGGTCAACACAACAACTACTTCTTTAAGACCAATAGGCTGTTTCTTCTAACTCGCTATTAGTCATTTCTCTTTTACTCAAAACCAGGAACAGTATTCATGTTTTTGGCAGAGTAACAATGATACTGCATCTAACCAAAACAGCCCTGTCTGTGAAGCTAGTCATTAATTCCTCCCTGGTAGCTTGTCATCACCAGATGTCTGCTGAGTTTACGCCCTGTGCATTTCCCGTGACTGCACCCACAAGGCATCCACAAATGATTCTGTATTTTCAATAGGAGTACCACATCCTTTTGTGAACTTTTCACTACCTCAGCAGCTGCAGCTGCTGACCACAGAACTGCAGACTCTTTGCATTACTTGCTGAGCCTCTGTCTTGCCTTAAAGAGCCTACAAACAACATAAGAGTATAGTATTACTTGGACTTTAAGGATAGAGTTTCATCACTTAAGATTTCAGGAAGTGGGGTTTGCTCAGAAAGTAGTGAGAACTATTATACATCCAACAAAGAAAAAACATTTTCAGGTTTATGTCAACGAGTACAGAGTGGTTTTGTTTCTCATAAGAAGCATATAGCAATGAAGTCTAAACCTGCCAATCTCAAAGCATATCTGAAGGAGGACTCACAGTTATATGTAAGCAGGAGGAGAAGCGTAGGCACATTTCCCTCCAGAAATCGGCACTCACCGAACATGATCACCAGCAGTGGATGCAATTAGCTATGTCCAATTTACATTTGGAGCACAAGGGACAAGCTTTCACAGCATGCTTAATACAGGGAACACAACAAACTAGGTTTTGTGAACACAATGCACAGTTGCTCACTTCAATGGGAAACTACAAAATATATATGCAAGGTATAATTACAGCGTGCCACAAAGAAAATTTCAAAGGGATAATTGAAACAACACTCACATGTTGGAAAAGAAACTGGTTAATTGACGTGGGTTCACAGACATATGTCATAGCATACAATACAATAAATTAAATATAAACACCAATTTTCAAATCATTCAGCTTGATAGCTCTAATTCAAATTTTAGGAACAGGGAAAAAAAACCCCACAAACATAAAGTAAACCCTAAATTACAAACCCTCAGCCAACTGGTAAAGATGAGAGAAGAATTTGCAGGAACTGTTAATAGTTTTCTAAGTCGTTAGGGGTCTTCCTTTCCTCTGTTTTCGGATGGGGTTTGCTTTGTTTTGTTTTGTTTCTTGGTCTCTGTGGCCACTGAGGCTAGGAGGAAATCAGCCAATTTAGGCAGAAAACTTTACAGAATAGCAGGGAGTCTCATCTGTCATCACATGGAACAGCAGCTGTCTCCATCAAGAATGAAGTTAATCAGTACAGACTATATAAATTAGGGGAGTCTTTAGTTGGTTAACAATGTACTTTGAATGAGTAAAGACCAATCATTGTCTCCTGACATTAGGAAAGTTTCAAATATGCTAGTTTTGTGGTTTGAAACTAAGGAGCGGTGAAGTTCCTTAATGTATTTTGTGCACAAATATTCCTGGTAACTGAAGGTACATAAAACTAATTTAAGTCAGTTACTGTTTTTAATTCAGTTCTGCCAACCCTATTTAGAACTTGTCCTTTGAACCCATAAATTACCTGAAGGAAATTTACCTTGAGAACAGTACAATAAAGTATCAACAAAAATGTAACTCATCCTTTGACAATTCCCAGTGCTTCTGAAAAACATTCAGTGGTGGAAACAGCTGTGCCAGCAGCTACTAAAATGCGTTTCCAGTCTTACTTGACCAAACCACAGAAAACTGAGAAAACTGAAGGCTATTCATACCCCTGATAGATTAAATGCTTCATGTTTGACTCTTTTTACTCCAGTTTTAGTGGGTAAGAGGTATTCCAGTATTTGTAGATTTCTTTTTTTCTTTGGTTTCCCTGGAGATTTCTTTTTGCAAGAGGGTAAGCAGGGGACTTCCTTCTTGAACAACTGTATATGTGCATATGTCTGTGAGGAGCAATGCAGTCAACAAAGGACAGGTGCTGGTGAAAACAATAACAGGTTTTAAACAGTACTAAAATCTTGTCTTACAGTAATTTTTTTCATTACAGCACATTCTGACCTTTAGAAGTCTTAAGGAACTGATATTGCTGTAATTTTTGGTGAATGAGAATCCTCAGACTGGTGTTTCTCAGGATTGTTGTGAACAGTTGCACGAACAGTTGCTGCTATGGGGGGATGAAGGAGTCCAGAGAAGAGCAGAGTCTCTCTGTGGTCACCCATCTTGCTATGTATACCAGAAAAGGCAGGAGTCCTCTGCTTGCCAGTCCTTTCCTGCTGGGAGGGAAGAGTAAGCCTCCACAGTACGAGTACCACAGTACAGACACACAGTACAATTTAAAACTTAGTATAAACTGAATTTTACGAGAGAAAACTTTACATCTGATACCAGAACTATGATTTGGAGATTAAGAAACTTAGGTTGGTTCCATTTCTTAACCAGTATAAATCACAGATTTAACTTACCTGATAAACTCTTTTATTTGGCGTCTCTAAGCAGTCAGTTTTCCCATCTCCTATCCAGAATGTGTAAAAATTATTACTTCAAGCATTAATTAACTGAATAATTAAACTACTGCTTGACAGTCATTTGTCAACTGGTTGCTTTGATATCAACATGCCTGTGATTTGTTTGCTGAGATTTCAATTAGTTTTAATGATATTATTAATCACTTAATATTAATAATAGCTTTTGTTAATATGTCTTCTCATTTATACTGGGGAGTTTTAATGAATCATAGAATCATAGAATGGTAAGGTTGGAAGGGACCTCAAGGATCATCTAGTTCCAACCCCCTGCCATAGGCAGGGACACCTCCCACTAGTACAGCTCACTCAAGGCCTAGTCCAACCTGGCCTTGAACACCTCCAGGCAGGGAGCAGCTGCAACCTCCCTGGATGACCTGTGCCAGTGCCTCACCACCCTCACTGCAAAGAACTTCCTCCTAACATCCAGTCTAAATCTCCCCTCTGCCAGTTCAAACCCATTGCCCCTTGTCCTGTCACTGCAAAACCTTGTAAATAATCCCTCCCCAGCCTTCCTGTAGGCCCCCTTCAGATACTGGAAGGCTACTCTAAGGTCTCCTGGAAACCTTCTCTTCTCCAAGCTGCAGAGCCCCAACTCTCTCAGCCTGTCCTTATAGCAGAGCTGCTGCAGCACTCTGATCATCTTTGTGGCCTCCTCTGGACCCGCTCAAACAGTTCCTTGTCCTTCCTGTGCTGGTGGCTCCAGAACTGCACACAGGACTCCAGATGGGATGCTTGTGTGAAGCACATAAACCTAAAAGCAGAGTGGCAGCCTATGGTTAATTACTGTCAATCATTAATAAAACCACGTATATTTAGATTCTCCTTTTCTCCAACCATCAGTAGAGGCCCTTTTGCTGATATCCCAGTTTGAAATCCTTTCCTTTCCCCAGAGGAGCGGTGTGAGTGGGAATAATGTGACAAGACATTGCTCACCTTGGCATTGAGTGCTGTGAATTTTTACCACTCTTTTGCCCTCATCAGTACTGTATGCTTGCTAGCAATTGTCCAGAAGTGAGCTGAACCAACTGAAACTAACCTTATAAAAATACATGCTGCATAAATTAACCAAAAGCTGTACTGCTAAATTTAAGAGGAAGACCAAGACATTTGAACTTTAGATTCAGCCCTTTCAACGCCTCCCAACTGGATCTGTTATGAGGTGGTTTGTCTTCTAGAAGATAATGATTCAATAGAGAAATATACTGGCCTTTATATTTGTTTTCTTTCATACTTTCTGAGCAAGGAGATTAAAGTACAAAACAAAACTGCACAAATATCGAAAGAATCTTCTAAGCAAAGCAAAAGTAAATGAGAAGCAAGTAGAGAATTACAGAGGAAAATGGTGCTACAAAAGAAACAGCACAAGTAAGATCACTTAGCTGGCAAGACAGCGAGCCTGCACTGGTTGCCAACAGAATGGCAACAGAAACGTTCAGATAAATCCCAGTATAACAAACATTAGAGCACGTGGGACCATGTGAATGCAATCTAGTATGATTTCCTAAAGAAATGGTGCTTAAAATGTTTCTTTATTTTGGTAGAGGATAATACTACATTTGGTAGAGGAGAACCGCTAAAAGCTATAGGCAGATTTTTAACCTAGACTGACATTCCACCCAGGCAGTGTGCAAAAAGGCTTGTCCTAGCATATATGTATTATGATTCCTGTAATAAGGGAAAAGATTCTGTAGTCTTCCTCAATCTCTAAAGAGGAAGCTACTCTGCTTGAAAGAGAAGCAACATGCAGTTTGATTTGGTAACACCATAACGTAATACACTGGGTAGCAGGAAATAGCATATAGATAACAGGATAGAAAGTCAGTAAAAGACTTTTCCTTCTTGAACATACAATGCTCCAATGAGTACTGCTCTGTTCTTGGGGACTGAGAAGAAACCATAATCGACTTTTTTTCAGGGGCTTGTAGTGATAGGACAAGGGGCAATAGCTTTTAGATGGAAGAGGTTAGATTTAGACTGCATACTAGGTAGAAGTTCTTTACAGTGAGGGTAATGAGATACCCTCCCCGCAGGTGTTCAAAGCCAGGCTGGAGGAGGCCTTGAGAAACCTGGTCTAGAGAATGGATCCCTGCCTATGTCAAGGGGGTTGGAACTTTAAGATCTTTCCAACTGTGATGGTTTGGGAGTTCCCCACCCCCCCACACTTTGTAAAATGACCCAGACTAGAACTCAGCTGGCTGGAAGTTAAGAGATGAAGCTCTATTTACAGATTTGCACAATGTACAAGCAGAGATATACACTATAGACAGGAATATATAAAGAAATATACAAGTAAAAGGTAATGCAGAAACACAACACCCCTCCCAGAAATCAGAGACCCCAGGAGGGGCTCCCAACCCCTATACCTTACCCCAAGGTTTGCCTTACACACAAGGTGAATTAGGAGGCTCGGCCAGGTGGGTTAGAAGAAAAGTGGTTAGTGAAGATTAATCTGAAAAAGAGGAGTCAGAGCCAGAAGCTGCCAGACCGCCCCCAGACACTGTGCTGTGTCCCCCGAGAAAGGCAGACAGAGAATGCTTTATCTATATTTTGATTTCTTTTCCCAAAACAATCTCAGCAAGCCTATGAGTGAAGCAGACATCACCATGTTTTCCTTTCACAACCTATGGTGTAATTTTCTCCATTAAAATATTCTAATTAGCCTCAAACCAGCACACCAACCCAAACTGTTCTACGAATCTATGAACTTACTGTGCTGAAAAGGTCTTCATGTTTTTTCCTAATACCTATTTTCTCACTTCTACACTATGATATATCTCCATGGGGAACTGAGCCTAGCCCTGTCTGCTCTCAATTTTTTATGTGATGTTTAATAAATGGCTCTTGGTTTCAGTTTCTTTTCCATAAGATGTCATTTGAATTGTAATATATTCAGCATCAAATACAAAGCCTGTCCCTGTGCAGGTATTTTCCATATTACAAAAACTGTAGACACTCCACTTGAATGCTACAAATGATTATACCTGAAGAATATAAAGGTACATTAAAAAATGTTTTAAAATTAAGCTTTCAAAAATTAAGCTGGAGTGATTACTTCTGTATTTGTGACAGGATTCTTTACTTAAATTCCTATATAGTTACCTCCTCTTATGTCAGTACACTGAAGCAAGAGTAGAATGATAGTCTAGAAGATACTAGGTAGCCTAGGTTCTTGCTTTTACACTGTGAATCCCTAGGCAATAGCTGACATGGTTATTTTGTATACAATATTAAATGGTTGTAACTGATCAAAATTGGTTTTATTTGGCTTTAGTGTGGCCTTTGACTGAGTTTGTCATGCCTAAGGAATAATGACCTTCATTAGGGCCCAGGTTTAAATTAATTGAAAAAAACTACAGAAAACAGAAAGCCCTAGTGAACTGCAAGTTACCCACCTCAAGAAGTTTTAAATAAACAAATACTAATTATGTTTGACCACTGTCTCCTTTCCAAACAATGTGCTTATCATAGATGTCCACTGAAGTAGCAGCATAAGCCTGTAAAGAGCTGTTTATTGTGTGTTACTAAACTCAGAACAACAATCACTGTCAGATTAATTAGGGTGAGTATTCAAAGGTTGTAGAAAATATGAAATACATAGAAAATATATAGAAAAATTCCAACTGAGCCCTGCACACACACCAGTTTAGGCTGTTTGTCAAGTGGAATGGAATCTGATGAAAAAATGTAATGTTTAGAATCACAGAATCACAGAATCATAGAATAGTAAGGTTGGAAGGGACCTCAAGGATCATCTAGTTCCAACCCCCTGCCATAGGCAGGGACACCTCCCACTAGCACAGGTCACTCAAGGCCTCCTCCAACCTGGCCTTGAACACCTCCAGGGAGGGAGCAGCCACAACCTCCCTGGGCAACCTGTGCCAGTGCCTCACCACCCTCATTGTAAAGAACTTCCTCCTAACATCCAGTTTCAATCTCCCCTCTGCCTGTTTAAACCCATTGCCCCTTGTCCTGTCATTACAAGATCTTGTCAGTAGTCCCTCCCCAACCTTCCTGTAGGCTCCCTTCAGATACTGGAATTTACTGTAAGTTCAAATATTTGTACCCCATCTTCAGAAAAACAAGCCAGTGAAAAAGACGTCACTGGAGTCTGGGTGCTAAATAACCTCAATTTTCAAGTTAAATTCAAGCTTAAAATTCTTAAATTTGTTTCATTCTTAGAATATGTAGAAGCCTTTTCAAGTATATCTCACAACTCACTTTAGAAAGTCACCTTTCTCTGAAATAGCAAATGTAGTCACCCATAACTTGGAAAATCTGGAAGAATTTCTTACAGAGAGGAGGTTTTTATAATCATGCACGTTAGGAAACATGTTGCACCCAGTATCACCTGAAATGAGCTGGACAAGTCAAATGCAGTGAGGGCTTTAACTTTGAAGTCATTATTCTTTTTCTGTAATCAAACATGAATAGCATTAAATAACAGAAGTCTCTAGGTGAAATATTCCCCTTCTAAGCAAACATACAACAAATCTAGTGCATGGTGCATTTTTGCTATATGACATACATTGTACCTGCTTTGCATTTTATATATTCATTAAAATATGGGTGTGCTAGAGATGATTTGTAAGAATTCATCTGCATCAGATTCTCCCCTGCTTTGCATAACAATGACCCATCCCACTTCTGAAGATGTGGAGGGACAAACAGTGAAGAAACAGTGGTTCAGAACCACAACATAGTGTTTGTTCAGAGGTTTGAAACATTATACTTAACAAAGAACCTGTGACAGGGACAGAGTAGCACCCAGTAATTACAGGCTTCATTCTGTTTCCAATCTCTCCTCTTACAGAAAAAGAAAACCTCTGTCCACTGCTGGGCTTGAAATTCAGCTCACTTCCCTGGCATAGATTGCTGTTCACTCAGTGGAGTTGCACAGTGGAGTTGCACTAGGGTAGAGACCTCAAAGGCAAGCTGGAAAGCCAGCCTTTTGTGATACAATGGCAGGAGTAATACATGGCCTTTAGCTGGCTCCTTCACATGCTCCATGGCATTTGGTGACTGTGCCACAGAAATGTCTGGTAGAAAAAAGCAGACTCTGAGCCCTCATTGACTTTAGTTGACTATTACATATAGCATGTCACAGTAATGCCACACTAGGTGCAACAGTGCAGTTAGAGCTGCACAACAGTGGAGAAGTGATGGTGATCATTTTACATGTGTTTGTTATTGGTATCTGCTGTATTTGTTGATTTACTTAAGTATCAATGGCATTTTGCAACAAACCTTTAGTAAATATTTAGGAATCTTCATGTTATATTTAGTTGGGCCCCAATAATCTGTCTATTACTTTCATTATTCTTGGTAGAAAAGGGCTTTTATGTACTTGAGAAACAGACAAGCAAATTGGAAAGTGTCCTTCTGGCACACCAACATTTGGGAGAGGATACAGACAGTACATCCTTAGACATTTTTATTTATTTCCATACTGCAAACTGGCTAAGATATTTTATTCTATGCAAACACTGGCAAGAGATCAATATAAACAAAATGATCCTGGATGAGCAGCTCCAGCCTATTGTTATGGCCATTTCTCATGCAGCTGCCTGGTTTAGCTATTGAACTGCTGATGCTTCTGACTCGAGAGTCTCACTCACTTTTCTGTGAAGGATCTCACAAGCGAGGAGAAAAGTGACAGAGGAACATTGTATACTATGATGATATAAACTACATAAAAAAATCATGCTTTTGAGGGTAAATCTTTTATTCATAACCATAATTTTCATGCTATTGCGCCTCTGTTTATCAGCCTTCATAGTATGTCAGTTTTCACATTTATTGTTTTGGCTCTACAGCTTCTAGCAGCTTAGCCAATAAGACAGATACTCAAGATCTCTATCCAAACCTACATTTTCTAGAACATAAGGTAAACCCAGATGGAAACTGAATTACAAAACTACAGTAATCTCCATCCATATTAATAACCTGTAAAAGCAGTCTAAGTCTTTGAAATATAGTCTACATATATGCCTTTTTATGTAGTGCCTGAAGGTCTTGTTTTATTTATCATTATTGATTCTGAATGAAATAGTTAAGAAGATAGCTTCAACTATAAAACAGCTACAGCTGGACCCATGATATTTACAACAAGCATTGGCTTCAGTCCAGTTAATAGAGTGTCTGTTTTTCCCATGTTATACTTAATTTTTAAGATATTCAGAATTTGCAGTATCTATTGAGTTGACAATAAGGAACAGCACATAGAACTTGAAAGAATAAATCCTTTTTTGTCATATCAGTAGAGTTCTAATTACGCAGGCTTAGAAAACAGCTTCCTTTAAAACTAAGGATGCAGTTCAGAGAACAGCTCCCAACCAGTAAATTGAAACCAGATGAGAAAGAAAGAGGCTATATTCTTGTGACATAGTCTCACCTTAGCTTTAAGCCACTGTTGCAAATAAATAGCAGCGTCAATTGCATGTCTTCTACAGAGTGCCATATATCACAGTATCACAGTATCACCAAGGTTGGAAGAGACCTCAAAGATCATCAACCATTCTATGATTCTATATGAATTCATTCTCTATGTGAAAACATTTCTTACCTGGAATATGTTGCCCCAGTTCAGCAAACTCTTAGCAGAGGAATAATGCTACTGCACTGCAAGTCCTGCTAAGACCCTGAGTCTCTTTCTAGGCTTAAAGTTGAACCTATGTATCAATGCAGAACCAGAATGAAATTTTAACCTAGCTGAATGCGATGGCAAGGTTCCCAGAGGCTACAATGATACCAGCATTTAATCACACACTGTATACAAACACCTGCATCTAACAACCTTCCTTAAATTATTATTTCAAAATCACAGAATCATAGAATGGTAAGGTTGGAAGGGACTTCAAGGATCATCTAGTTCCAACCCCCTACCATAGGCAGGGACACCTCCCACTAGTACAGGTCACTCAATACCTCCTCCAACCTGGCCTTGAACACCTCCAGGGAGGGAGCAGCCACAACCTCCCTGGGCAACCTGTGCCAGTGTCTCAC
>VWZE01003919.1:45953-56878 GCA_013396675.1 Eubucco bourcierii
TCTCTATAAGCTTTCTTCTTGGATTTAAGTGTATCCAGGATCTCTCTGTTCATCCATGCAGGCCTCCTGGCATTCTTACCTGCCTGCCTCTTTTCTGGGATGCATCCTTTTAAATTAACAAAAGTGATCCTTTTAAATTAACAAAAGTGATCAGGTCTTATACTTCTGTAGCTGTGCATATAGAAAATAAATATATTCAAAGCATATACTTTGATGGTTTTACAAAGTGGTCACATTTTAATATCCAAGTTCCACATGGAAACATCCCTTATAAATATGACAATGCAGTCCATTTACAAGATAATGGGAGGAAAAGAACACAAAATAGAAGAGATCAAAAAATACAAGCAGCTACACCTCTAATAGAGAACAGTAGAAATAATAAGGATGGAAGAGTGCAAAATAGAATTCAAGTTCAGTGTGTAGCCTGGGAAAAGAGAGGAAGAACATAAATACACTGTGGATAAAAGAAAAACAAAGATTGTCTTAAATCAAAAGGAAGGTCAACTGGTACTGACCAGAGAGAAAAAAATTTGCTCAACATCTACATTTTCTCCCAATATTTAGTACAAAAGAAGAGGGAAAGGATGAAGCTCAGCCAGATAAATATTCATGAGGCTTTGGGAATATCTGGCAGCAGAATTAATAAAAAGCAGGTAAAAGGATATTTAGATAATTTAAATATTTATGATTCAAAAGGTCCAAATCATATTCAGCCAAAGGATCTAAGGAGAGCCTGAGAAGGATCTGACAGACATTTTTGAAACTGCATGGAAAAAAGGTTAGGTACCAAAGGACAGAAGAGGTAGGGCTCTTAAGAAGCAGGAGAAAGTAAAAAATGAAGAATTTCAAGCAAGTTGCCCCTACTCCCTACCATGCAAAATTCCACATTAAATATGTAAGTAATAGTGTATCATTTAACTCAGAATGCGCCATTTAAAATGTATCAGCACCATTAAGGCTGTAAATTCTGTGTCCTTGTCCATCTCTCTCTTCTTCATTAAAGTCATTAATCATTGGTCTTAATCATTGGGGAATAAAGCTAATGAGTTTCAAAAACCTCCACCCAGGTTATTTGGAAATAAACAGATTGTTTGCACAATAATACAGCTACAAGTTTGTAGGAACTGAAGAGTTACAGAAAAAGATTCTAAAATGCAACAGGAGGGCTACAAATAAAATTACTTAGGTGTTTTACAGTACAGAAGTTCTTGAATGCACAAGGTCAGTCCCAGCATAAATGGGACTCCTGGAAAGCAATGCCAATTCTCATGGAAAGCAATACAAGATATGGGATAAGCCTCAGTTAGTGACTGAACCACATAACCGTGTGCCATGATCATACTTTTCACTCCTAGCATAGTTAATAAGATTAATGAAATATAAGATTCTGGTTATTCATATCCTGTGGGCTTGCCACTACTATCTCCTGTTCATCCCATTCACAAGCTTTTCACATTCTATATCAGAAACCACTAGTTTTTTTACACTTACTCCTGCTGGTAGTTGTTCCAGAATGTCACTTCTTCTATGACCAGAATCATCCTTCTAACCTCCAACTAAAAACTCCACATTGCCAATGTGAAACTGTCCATTATTTGCAACACTTTGGATTTAAATAGCTGTCCTCTAGGTGTGGGGTTTCCAACTCTGCAGCTTTTGCAGACATTTATCAGAACCTTTCTCAGCCTTTGTTTTGCTGGCTAAGCAAGTCAAATCACAGAATCACAGAAACACAGAATGTCAGGGACTGGAAAGGACCTCGAAAACTCATCCAGTCCAACCTCCCTGCAAAGCAGGATCACCCAGAGCAGATCACACAGGAACACATCCAGGCAGGTTTTGAATATCTCCAGAGAGGAAGACTCCACAACCCCCCTGGGCAGCCTGTTCCAGTCTTCTGTCACCCTCACAGGGAAAAAATTCCTCCTCATGTTTTCATGGAACTTCCCTGTGCCTCAGCTTCCACCCATTGCCCCTTGTCCTGTCACTGGACATCACCGAGCAGAGCCTGGCTCCAGCTTCCTGGCACTCACCCTTTACATCTTTATAAATGTAAATGAGATCACCTCTCAGGCTACTTTTTTCCAAGCTGAGGAGCCCCAGCTCCCTCAATTTCTCCTTGTAAGAGAGATGTTTCGTTCCCTTCATCATCTTTGTGACTCTGCACTGGACTCTTTCAAGCAGTTCTATGTCCCTCTTGAACTGGGGAGGGGTCCAGAACTGGGTTTAAATTAAATTCTTTAAATTATTTAATATAAATTCTTTACATTTTCTCTAACTGTGTTAGTAACATTGTTTTTTCAGCCTGAGATTCTCTGCCATATTCAACATCAAGTCTTACATCACTGTCTGAATGCAGTACTTTTTCTCATACCTTCTTGATACACCCTAAAATGTTTTCCTTTCTCACTATAATTTTACTTTCACCCTTACTACAGTTAGCTTGCAGCCAACTAAAAGGAAAAGTTGGTTTTGTCTTTGAACCCACGACNTCCTCACCTCCAACCTAAACTTCCCTTGGTACAGCTTGAGACTGTGTCCTCTTGTTCTGGTGCTGCTTGCCTGAGAGAAGAAAGCAACCTCCTCCTGGCCACAACCACCCTTCAGGTAGTTGTAGACAGCAAGAAGGTCTCCCCTGAGCCTTCTCTTCTCCAGGCTAAACAATCCCAGCTCCCTCAGCCTCTCACCAGCCTCGTTGCCCATCTCTGGACATGCTCAATGTCCTTCTTAAATTGAGGGGCCCAGAACTGGACAAGGTACTCAAGGTGTGGCCTAAGCAGTGCAGAGTACAGGGGGAGAATGACCACCCTGCTCCTGCTGGCCAAACTATTCCTGATCCAGGCCAGGATGTCATTGGCCTTCTTGGCCACCTGGACACTCTGCTCAAGTCATCTAATTTGTCCCACATGATGTTCTGGTCCACTTCTATATTGATTATATCTCCCAATTTTCTGTTTTCATTACCATGTTTTTGCTTTCTGCGTCATGCTCATTAGTGAAAATATTCTCAGCCTTTGAAGATCTCCATTAGCATGCTCTTTTCATTGCAATGCTTTCCCTTTAAATCATTGCCTCTTCTTTAGATATTTCCTTGCCTGCTTAAGATTTCTTGCACTATTCCCTGACTTCTCTTGCTTAACTAGTAATTTCCCAAATGGTATTGTATCAAAGACTGTTATGAAGCTCAGATAAATGAGACCTGCTTCGTTTCCTTTGTCAAAAATCAGCAACTTTATCTGAGAATAAATAGCAGGTGCTACATTTTGCTGGTGGATATATTGTAGTTTTACATTCTGGTGACACTCCCAATACTGTGTCCTCAATTTAAAAAACAACTACATGCTGCACTTATCCATGATCTGCATGTTGTTAAAATTTTCATGAGGATTTTTAGTATGCAGAGGCAGTACTGATGCTCATAGACTACATTAACACAATGGCTCTTTTGGAGCCATTACAGTTGATCGTGCCAATGATCCATGGATTATATACTTTTACAAGGTCTGATGCACTTGCAAACAAAAGGGTTTTTCCTTTGTATTTCTTTCTCAGGAGACATTCTTTCTCCCCCTCCCCAAATCATTCCTTAATATTAATGCAAAGCAACCAAAGAAAGAAAACCAGGCCACAAAAATTCTAGCTCTGATGAGGTGATGAATACGCTTAATCCTGGAACAGAAAGGTAATTTCTGTCTCTTATGTAGGCTCTTTGAGGCTGCTTTTCTGTTCTGTGCTTCTGTAGTACAGAAGGGCCCTGACCCACTCTTGAGATAATTGAGTCCCATTCTTAACTGGGGCTCCAAAACAAAAAACCCAAAACTCAAAAAAACCAAAAACCAAACCAAAACAAAACAAAAAGTTCACTGATAAAAATACAATTTTTGTGTCTTTCATACAACAGGTTGCCACTTATCCTTGATTCTCACCATTCTCAAATAAAAACATTCTGAATCAGGTCCGTGTTACCATCCATCTGTACTCCTGATCCATCTTGGTAACCATGGCCCCAGGAGCAGAGAAACACCTGTAGACTGATGATAGGCTAACAATACAAATTATTTAAGGTGTTTAGAAATTTGTTTGTCCACTCTAATGGTAGTTTTCAGACCATGCTTTAAAGTTGGGACAAATCAAGGAGGGAATATAAGAGGAATAGTACCATCAGGAAGGTTTTCATGCTTGGCTTCTGCTACTCCTTTCTGCTGGCAAGACATCTGTGAGGATCTGGAGAGACATAGATTCCATGTGTGGGTGGATAGGTTTGGTGGATTGCTTGAATTGGTTGCATCCAGAGGATAGTGGTAAATGCCTCTATGCCCTGGTGGAGATTGGTGACAAGTGATGTCCCTCAGGGGTCCTACTGGCACAAGTGCTGATTAATATCTTCACAGACAATGGGAGTGGGGAGGATCGTGTGTGGAGGGATGGGGGTGTTGGACTAGATAACCTTTAAAAGTCCTTTCCTACCCCAACCATTCTGTGACCTCAGGGTAAAGGCCATGCTAGAGTCAGCAAAATGTAAGCCCTGTGCTGAATGGAAAAATTCAATAGCATGAGCTACACTGCTGTGCTGATTCACTTGCTTGCCTCTAAGAGGAAGCTTAGCTTCCAGTTGCCCCTACTATAATCACAGAATTAACCAGGTTGGAAAAGACCTCTAGGATCATTGAGTCCAACCTAGCACCTAACCCTTCTAATTAACTAAACCATGGCACTAAGTACCTCATTCCAATCTCCTTTTAAACACCTCCAGGGATGGTGACTGCACAACCTCCCTGAGCAGCCCATTCCAATGCAAATCACTCACTCTATGAAGAACTTTCTAATATCCAGCCTAAACCTGCCCTGGTGCAGCTTGAGGCTGTGTCCTCTTGTTCTGTCCCTCGCTGCCTGGGAAAAGAGCCCAACCCCACCTGGCTACAACCTCCCTTCAGGTAGTTGCCGAGAGCAATGAGGTCTGCCCTGAGCCTCCTCTTCTGCAGGCTGCACACCCCTAGCTCCCTCAGCCTCTCCTCACAGGGCTGTGCTCCAGGCCCCTCACCAGCCTTGGTGCCCTTCTCTGGACACGTTCAAGCACTTCAACATCTTTCTTAAATTGAGGGGCCCAGAACAATATACATACAAGTTTCTTGCTTAACTCCATTCTGGATAAATCCAATTCAATTTCTGCACAGAGAGACCATAATGCAGATTAAAGTGGGTCAGTGTTACACTGTGCAGACACAGTGCAGTCTGAGATCTATTCCTTCCACATTATACAGAGCACCATTGATGACTCAGGCAGCTTCACACTCTCATTTTATCCCACATTTAGTGCAGATACAGCCAATTTGTACCTGAAGCCTTCAACTCTGCTCGTCATGGGCACAAGTTAGTTCCTTGGGTCAGGTAGCTGCTACACACGTAATAAAGACAGTTTAACCAAGGACATTGGCCAGCAATAGAGGGAAAGCAAAGTTCAATAAAAGCAAAACAAAGCACCTGGAGGAATTCAGGTAGGATTTAATCATGCATAAGACAAAAAACCAACCAAACAAAACCCATACTAAACCCCAGCTCCATGAAAATACAGGCACTGAATCAGCAATGATGTGTCTGAAAATGATTAGTTAGAATGTCATAAATGATTTCCATAAAAAGCCCTGCTGTAAGTTCCTTAAAAGAGAAAAATGTGATTTAACAAGAGCCTTATCACCCTTGCAACTCACAGTTCATAGACACCTTACCAAAGAGTGAAGGCATTGTCTGGAAAATGCCTGTGCCAAAGACCTCCTGTGTAACCACAGGAGTGGATCTTACTTTCCCTGTACCTTTGTTACTTATCTATAAAATGGGTAATATATTCTTCCTTTCTCCATCCATTTTCTCATCTGTTTAGATGTTAGTTTCTTTAAAGCAAAAAATACCACTCACAGCAAGGGAGAAAGAGTGCAGGCTCAGTAATAGTAACACTGAGACCGAGACAATGACTGACAAAGGAAGATGGTTTGCTTTTCATCTCCTTGCTCATCAACCAGGGGTACCAGGGTGTGCAATTCTCAGGAGTCAGTGGGCATATAATAGAAGGCTACAGAGCTGGGTAACCACAGGGACACTCAGTGGCTTTTACTAAGGGACATAAACTGTATTTGAATTAGGAGCAACTCACATTCAGGGTCTCCAACAATACAGGTAATTTGGGCTTGTGTAAGGAAGTAAGAAGGACTTATTAAATATAAAAATCATGCAGAGTATTGACCAGAAAAAAGAATATATAAGGGCTATTGTCAAAAAGTACTTGAAGTCATCATCCTAGTGAACTGGAAAAGAAAAAAAAAAAAAAAAACCAAACCCACACTTGCTGAAATACATCAACAGGGAGAGAAAAACTCAGAGACAGAGAATACTAATGAAAAGATGTAGTTTATAAAATCTAGTTACGTCCACAGTGTTGCAGTCAGTGTTGATTACCTTATCATGTATGGGATGCCATCAGTCCTGGAAGGGTGCAGTGCAGGAAGTCAGGGCCCAGGTAATAGTTTTGTCTCCCTTGTGCTGCATAGATCCATTTGCCACTCTACTGATGGAACTCTTAAGGATCATTAAAGTCACTTAATTCCCATTATGGGAACAGCACATTTTTAGGATACATGTTCTATATTGTCTTTTCATTGTGATCCTTATGTAGGAGCAAGGCTGGGAGAATAGAAGTGTCACAGAGGCAGATAAAAAGCAGGTTATCTGAGGATAAGGAAATCCTGCTAAGGAAATAAATTCTTCCTGTGCCTAAGTAAACAGATTATAACAGGGCAGTATTCTAGTTTGAATGTTTAAAGATCACAGTTTGCTTCTTTCTGTCTCGTTACAACATCCCTCAGCCCAACAGATTTTTTTTTTTTCATGCAATAATTTCCCTTGCTAAGAAATTTTTCATTTAAGATTCCAATTTTCCTTGGCTTGGTATGCATCCTTTCAGATACATAACCATTACCATTTCATAAGTTTGATGATTGTCATTGATAAGAGCAAGAAAATATGTATTTCATCCTTATAGACTTGTAAAGACTGTGGAAATGAACATATGCTGTTAAGACTGATTTGTCTGGCAGTCTGAAAAAACTCTAATCATTGTGGTATGCTCAAACTCAGCACTTACTGAGTTACTTCACCATTATGGTACTGGCAAACAAACAGAATTAGGAATACATTTCAGTGTTCCTTTTTTAAGGATGACTGTGAAGTACTATGGGTACTTGGAGAATGAAGAAAAATAAAATACTGGAGGTGGTGGAGTCACCATCCGTGGAGGTGTTTCAGAGGAGGCTGGATGAGGCACTTAGTGTCATTGTTTAGTTAATTAGAAGGGTTAGGTGCTAGGTTGGACTCAATGATCCTAGAGGCCTTTTCCAACCTGGTAAATTCTGTAATTCCATAATTCTGTGATACTGTAATTCTGTGATTCTGTGATTTTGTGACTAAATTTGCTGATCTGTACCTTAGAATCCCAATTGCACAAATTATTTCACTTGCATACCTATTGAAGGAAGCATTGTGTTGTACAGTTAGTTGTAACAGACTCCAGACCTTCACTGACCATTAAAATGGTTGTAATTTTCAGTCATTGTGCTAGTCATAATGTAAAATATTTAAAAGTTAAATAATTTATAATTCCCATTCTATAGAACTGCAATGAAGGTGCCCCTCTTTTGTCAGCTGATACAAGTGATATTGTAATGACTCATAGATGAGAGTATGTAAAACACAGAATTACACCTTTTTATAGCCCTAATTATTCACCTGACAACAACTTAATAACAGCAAAATCTTCTAAAGTGCTTATAGAATCATAGAATCATAGAATGGTAAGGTTGGAAGGGACCTCAAAGATCATCTAGTTCCAATCCCCTGCCATAGGCAGGGACACCTCCCACTAGTACAGGTCACTCAAGGCCTCGTCCAACCTGGCCTTGAACACCTCCAGGGAGGGAGCAGCCACAACCTCCCTGGGCAACCTGTGCCAGTGTCTCACTGTAAAGAACTTCCTCCTAACATGCAGTCTAAATCTCCTCTGCCAGTTCAAACCCATTGCCCCTTGTCCTGTCATTACAAGACCTTGTTACTAGTCCCTCCCCAGCCTTCCTCTAGGCCCCCTTCAGATACTGGAAGGCTACTCTAAGGTTTCCTGGAAACCTTCTCTTCTCCAAGCTGCAGAGCCCCAACTCTTGTAGCCTGTCCTCATAGGAGAGCTGCTGCAGCCCTCCGATCATCCTCGTGGCCTCCTCTGGACTCGCTCCAACAGTTCCATGTCCTTCCTGTGCTGGGGGCTCCAGAACTGTACACAGGACTGCAGATGGGGTCTGAGGAGAGCAGAGTAAGTGGGAGAATCACCTCCCTTGCCCTGCTAGCCACGCTCATACTAGACTTAGATAGACTTAGATACCTTTCTTTAGATGCTCACATCACATTTAGTCCTCTGATTTACTCTTCAGTTGCCACCTGAAGTCTATAAAGGTAAAACCTGTCCACCAGTAATTGATCATGATAACAAATAAACCAAGCAGTAATTGATCATGATTAGAAATGCCTTTTGCCAGTGCTGAACGTGGAATATTTGAATGCACAAATTGAAGACATGACAAATCCATAGTGACTTTTCTCTTTTCCTGGGGAGCACTTGACCCTGAAATTCTGTCATGTATCTCCTCGAAACCCAATTATTGATTACTTTAAGAGAGGCCATAGCACATTGCATGGGAAATTTTAGTATTAATAGGAAATACAGTATATTTTGTAGATGAGAGAGAGAAAAACAGTGAATGCAACTAAAATCTGTCTCTCCATTTGGGAAGTCAGGTGTCCTAGATTCTTTCTTCAATGACTTCACATTTTTAACTATATTATTTCAGATAGGTCATGCCAAATGGAAATACTAACAGTCCAAATCAACTATAGGCTTGGAAAAAGAAGGATGTAGATGTGTCTTAAAATCTAGTGAAGCTAAAATGACTCTTTATTTTTCATGCTCTAACCCTCGATCACCTAGATAAAAAGTAGTGGCAACACCACTACAAACTCTTGCTGCATTTTGTGTAAAGGGATGGGAAGTAGAGAACTAGCCATTGACATCTGCAAAGCTCTGAGGGGGGATATGCCAGAAGAGAGTGGAGACTGGGAAATCATTTTTCTGTCCTTGACATTTACTATCAGTCACATTAGGCAGCATCTTATTCAGCAGTGGTGCTGTGAAAGATACTGAGCTCTTCCTTGGCACCGGTGTAAGGAGACTACTTATTTACTTTAGTAGGGAACAAGAAACTCCAGTGGTAAGTCAAAAAATAGGCATTCCTTGCTAAGCCTAGGTCACCTTTGTGGAAGATTTATTAATTATTTAGTGATTCTGAGGGATTCTGCCAGCTTCAGTTGTTCTGATGAATTTTTAATAAATCACTATTAACATAAATGGGAAGTATAAATTGCTTGCATTATGCTATGGGCAGCAATAGCAATGAGAGACTTCTGCACTGAGGTCCAAGATATGCTGCTTACCTGGCAGGAACTGACAGGTGAACGATCCACTTCTCCTGGGAATGCCCTGAAAAAAAAATACCACCATGAAGAAATTCTGTTTTACAGTTGCCAGAAAGCACCTGAAGCAGTTAAGTTACCTGAAGAACTGACAAGAATAAGCAGTATTTTAGTGATCTGCTCCAAAGACTTACCTGGAGATGGAACTGTGTACTAAGAGAAAATTCAATTGAGCCAAAGGGACTTTGCTTCCTAATAACATCTGGCAAAAATAAACTTCTATTAGGAGAATGTGAGTCTTCCTGGAGCATAGTTCTTACTGAAGAGATTTTTGTGACTATAATATATTGTTCTTTAAAAATAAAATAAAATAAAAAAATACAGACCAATATAGTAATCTAAGGATTCACTATCACTAGAGATATTCCAGTGCTTTCTGTTTTCCCATGGAGTTAGAAAATGTTTAATAGGTGTTTACATTCTAGTAGGTTGTTGTAACACTTTTTTGTATCGTTACTGTTGACAGGACAATGAGTCAACCACAGCCCTGTGTTCAATGTACCTACACCTTCAGCCCAGAGCAGACAGAATGGTATTAAATTCAGAAAAGCTGACATATCCTTGAAGAAAAACTAGAAATTAAACTTTTAAAATTAAATACTACTTAAAACAGGCTCAACACCTTCCCTGAGGAAGAAGTCTGCGCAGCCTCTCTGCAAGGCTCCACCCAGAAAGGCTTCTTAAAAGAACATAAACATAGTTGTGAAGATATAAATAAAACAAATACCATCTGTCATGCTAGCATTGCCCCATATGTGTAGCTACCTTTTCTTAGTCCTTTCAACTGATTTTTCCACCAGACCCGAATACACATTGGGCTTATTAAAGAATTTTAGCACCTTATGGATGCCATTCCCAGACAGGTTAAGTGCAGTTTATGCAAGTACCCAAATCATTTTGTATTTCTCTTGTCCAGCTACAGCCATTTCTGTTTACTAGTCAGTTGTAGATCAGCTGTACAGTTATGCTCCTTTTATCTGAGTTATGGGTGATTTTTCATTCCTTTCTGACTATCTTTCTGAGCATCCTTTACCTCTTGCATTGAGGAAAAGGTGAATGAATCAAAATTATTTGGTACAATTTTCCTGAAATCAGCAGTGGTACAGCATACATGAAGTCTTTTTTGCTTTGTTGTTGCCAAATACTTGGGTTTTTTTCATAGAATTGCAGAATTCTTTAGGTTGGAAGGGAAAAATTATCTAGCTCCAGCCCCCTACCATAGGCAGGGACACCTCTCACAAGGCCTCGTCCAACCTGGCGTTCAACACCTCCAGGGAGGGAGCAGCCACAACAGTATCACAGTATCACCAAGGTTGGAAGAGACCTCAAAGATCATCAAGTCCAACCCATTACAACAG
>VWZE01003919.1:64323-77363 GCA_013396675.1 Eubucco bourcierii
TCACCAGACCAGCATGGAGGCTTGTTTGAACTGAAGCATTAGAAGTCATCTCAAAAGTATGCACATAGTTTCCTCTTCTACCAAATACCTTCCTTAGACATTTGTGTTTAGTGGTCGTGTTTGTGTTTTGGCATTGAGAGTTGGTAGCCACCATGTCCTCATACTTTGTCTATAAACATGCAGAAACCATCCAGATGCAAAGCATTCAGTTGGATGTGAGCCTTTTTGCCTTGCTGAGCAGCTCAGAAGTCATGCAAGTTCCTTCTCCATCTTTATGTTGGACCATGAAGTCCAAAGACTTTAGAAAGTCCAAAGACTTTAGAAAGTCCAAAGACAAAGAAACTTCATCTCGTCTCTTCTTGCCCCGGGGACTAGTCCTAAAATTCCTGAAACCTATTTCCCCAGGAATTCTTAACCCATAGGAAAATACTGGTTACGTTATAGATGTGTGTTGCTGTGCTGTCATCTAGTGGCAAGGATGAATTAGACGTCATTCAGTGTCATTCAGTGACCGTGGCTGGCAAGGTGTCCCTTTGCTGGAAACAAATGCATGAGGCTCGGAAGCTTTCATCTTTGCTGCCTACAGCCACCACCGCAAAGGGCACTTCCCAGTATGTGCTCTGCAGCAAATCACTCTTGCTCAGAGCCTGTGGAGTGGGTTGTGCAATGGAAAGTCGTCATGCAAAACACAGTCAACAGAACCCTGGCACTTGTGCCACATGTCTTCCTCACCACCTTCTGTCATCCATCTTACCTGTTAACTATTTGCAGACAAACACTTGAAGCTGAATTTTCAGCAGTGATTGACATTTGCTTAACTGCAGCCATTTGGAGCAACTGTCAACTAATAAAATGAGTAATTAAAACTATCATCATCAAAGATCAAGAAGAAACTTTTCCCTCAGCAGAATGTCCTTCTTGCTACATTTATTTTTAAGTGACTTTTGGGGAGAGCTAACAAGCACCACAAGGCAGTTTTCCAGGAGAAGAAAGGACAACCACCCCTTCCTGGATGACTCAATTTCTTTTCTTCCTGAGCAAGCTGACTGATGTCAGTGGATAGAGGAACTGCCTCTGATTTTTGAGGGCTTTCTCACAGATCTGTGCTGTCACAGAACAGGTAACACCACACTTGCTTGTCCTTAGCCTGCACTGGTGATGTTATTAGGAACATACATAAATATTTACAGTCCTGAGTTTATTTTCAAACTGCAAGTTGCAATGGTCGAATTAGTGTCTTGCATTACATTTCTGCTTAGGAAATTAGGTAGAAATTAATAGAACCTTAACAAATAGTCACAAGAGCTGAATAATCTTTTTGGCATCACCTACCAAACACTGCTGAGCTTGGCTGGATTAGATAAACCAGCTCTAGCACACTCTTTGCTCATGAAAAACCATTTTGATAGGAAGCTTGGCAGCTGCTTTGCAGAACCATCTTCTTTATAGATAGAATTTCTCATAGGAATGGAGTAACTGGAGGACAATCTTTCATAGGAAGGTGGACTCTTCATGGTTATCAGACTGTGAAAAGGAAACATCAATGAGCAATCCTCTCTGCAGAGCACTGCTATCAAAGGAGCCTTTTGCAAATAGGTATAAACGGTCTGTTTTCATTCCTGCAAAATGGAGTCAGTGCTAAGATTCCTTTTTATGAGAAAGTCGGAATTTGTGCTTATATTTTCATGTCTTCTTAGAGTACAATCTGTGAATTTAGAAAGGCTCCTCAGTTCAACCAAGCAGAGTAAAAAGATACCTAAATCTCTGAGCAAACAGAAGAATGTGCTGATATGCTTAACTGACAGGACATTTAAGCACATCTTAAATACCTTACTTCTGAGGACTTCAGTAAATTCTCAAAAGAGAAAAAGAAGGATGCTCTACATGTATGACCTTTCTTGTTTTGTCCAAATCACAGAGCTCTATCCCTATAGTAATGGAAAATATTAATGAGGTTAAGAAACACTCTGTTTTCCAAATTAATTTTAGGTAGTCAGAGGCAGTAAATCAATGACCTTTCACACTGGAATATGATAAGAGGTTTCGTTTAAAATAAATTCCAGAAGAGGTTTAGTTTATTTTTAGCTCAGAATTTCATCTTCCTTAGGTACTGTATAGAAACAGAATAGCATCTTTTTAATTAAGAAATTGAAAGACAAGCTATAACAAGGTCAATGAGGTTAAAATAGCTGAATGCTCATTATAATGTAAATGCTTCTATTAACACAATATTTTGATATAGTAAATAGTTATATACAGATAAAGTGTTAAATAAAAATAGAAAGTCTTAGTCTATGTGCTTTTATTAGAAGAGCTAGGCTTTCACACAGGAATAGAAAATAAAACAAGCTCTTTGTTAGCTAGTGTTAAGAATGATTTAACACACAAGCATCAACAAAAAGATGTGGGTAAGATATCCAAGGAATTTTCAGTGTCACGTTGAAACATCTGGGCATGGCTTTATGACTTGAAGCTAAGATTGAGGTAAAAGCATTGCATGAAGAAAGAGCTGCAACATTCACTGCCCCAGTAACTACAATACTATTGTCACCACTGAATGTTGCTTTGCATGAATGACCATTTGTACACATATTTTATCCTTTCTGCAGTCATTCTTTTCAAGTTCTCATGTATTTAAGAGGAGCCCCTTTGTGTCTGTTCTCAAAGCCAGACCCTGCTCACAATCCTTGTCCCAGATGATTACAATACCTGCATAAATAAACACGGTTTAGAAGTTCTGACACCAAACGGAGGAGTAACTTGAGAATTATTGGTTTTTATCAGTTGTACATTTGTAATTTCCTCCTCAGAGAAACAGAGAAAGGGGGGAAAAAGCAGCAGGGATGTGTTGAGTTTTACTTGATTGTTTCTCCATTTGATTATATGTAGAAAGAAAAGCATAATTATTCCATTTAACGTCATATTTTTCTAGCAGCCTCCTACTTAGAAGTTTATTTCTCTTTGTCTAAGCATTGAGGAGGTCCATAAAATTCTGTCCTTGCTGATGAGTCTTTTGTATCGATAATCCTTGTTTTGACTTGGTTCTTTCTGAGGATGCTCTTAAAATGTAGGTCTCAGGCACAGTTAGTCACTGGATGAGGCAGCTTTCAAATTTTCTTTGTTTCACCTCTTTCTCAGCATAAAGGAGATTTTTTTTCCAATTCTTTTCATCTTCAGAGCACACATCGGAGCTTTTCTCTGTTTCATAAACATGTTCAGCTTCCCCCCTTTACATACATTTGGTCTTTGTCCTACAAGGGCATCAACCACTGATGCTATTGTTTAATTTTATTACTGTTTAACCCATATAGTGGAAATCTTTAGATGGACTTGTAATTAAGATTATTTTTTATACTTGAAAAATATTTTATATATATGTGTGTGTGTATATATGTATATATATACATGAAAATGCTGTCTGCTTCATAGAGATGAATTTGGTTGAATTCCAAGAAACCTGCATTTTAATGTATATAGTTTCCTTTATTAGCTGAGTGTGTAATTCCTGCGCCCACAGAGAATCTGTATAAATTCATCTGACTCTCTTTGGGTGTGCAAACAATACCAAAAAAAAAAAAAAAAAAAAAAACCAGCCAAAGTTAGCATATTCTATATAAAACACATTTGCATATGTCACACAGCTTCCTACGCTCTTCATCTTTAATTTAGCAATGGTTGGATGATGAAGTCATTGAATTTTAGGAATGTGCTCAGGTCAGGGTCTAAAGCTTTATACTTCATCCAAATACCATTTTGGCTTGGCCCTTTTTACTGAGCTGCAATCCATCGTGGTACAGATGATTTAAGTGAGCACCATCAATAAATCAAGAAGAAATGAATGTTCTGCTACAAATGATGTTGCAGGCTGCTACAAACGCTGCATGACCAACTTCTTTTCTAAGGTTCGTGCAAAAATCATGAGATTAAGGACTGGGTTAAGGTTTGTGGTTCCAGAAAAGAATTAAAAAAGAACTTGGATGCATTACTATCTATGATGAGAACACAATCTACACAACTACTTTGTATCGTTGCTGTTGACAATAGCTATAGGAAATGGCTCTGAGTCAGCCTATGATTTGTGCATACTTAATACAAGTCTGCCTTTGTAAGTAACAAGGCTTTTTAGTTCAGTGATCGATCTGTGCTGTTTTCATAGAATCATAGAATGGTAGGGTTGGAAGGGACCTCAAGGATCATCTAGTTCCAACCCCCTGCCATAGGCAGGGACACCTCCCACTAGTACAGCTCACTCAAGGCCTCCTCCAACCTGGCCTTGAACACCTCCAGGGAGGGAGCAGCCACAACCTCCCTGGGCAACCTGTTCCAGTGCCTCACCACCTTCACTGGAAAGAACTTCCTCCTAACATNCCCCCTCCAACACTTCCATGTCCTTCCTGTGCTGGGGGCTCCAGAACTGCACACAGGACTCCAGGTGGGGTCTGACAAGAGCAGAGTAAAGTGGCACAATCCCCTCCCTTGCCCTGCTGGCCACGATTTTCTTGATGCAGCCCAGAACTCTGTTGCTGTCTGAGCTGCATGTGCACACTGCAGGCTCATGTTGAGCTTTTCATCACCCCAGACTCCAAGGTCCTTTTCCTCAGGGCTGCTCTCCAGCCATTCACCACCCAGCCTGGAATTGTGCTTGGGATTATGCACAAATAAATCATGACCAGAGTTAGTTCTATGCCACCATGAGGTCTGTGCTGTAGGTGACAAAGATTCTATTGCTTAGGAAGGCTGATGAAAATACAGACCAACATTTTTCACTTGGAGTAATTTGATGCAGCCATATTGACTTTGTGAATGTTATTCCGTGGTACCATAGCCAAGGGAACAGCCCCAACAACTTTCCATCAGATTGCTTCTATTTCGCAGTGGTCTCCAACACTTTCATCAGTCTCTTTTCAGTCACTGGAGAAAGGTGAAAACATAGAATCATAGCACGGTAAGGTTGGAAGGGACCTCAAGATTCATCTAGCTCCAAACCCCNGTCCTGTCATTGCAAGACCTTGTCAATAATCCTTCCCCAGCCTTCCTGTAGGCCCCCTTCAGATACTGGAAGGCTGCTATCAGGTCCCCTCAAAGCCTCCTCTTCTCCAGGCTGCAGACCCCCAACTCTCTCAGCCTGTCCTCATAGGAGAACTGCTCCAGCTCTCTGATCATCTTTGTGGCCCTCCTCTGGACCCGCTCCAACACTTCCATGTTCTTCCTGTGCTGAGGGCTCCAGAACTGCACACAGTACTCCAGGTGGGGTCTGACAAGAACATCCAGCAGGTCTTGTGAAAGCACTTAATGTGAGGCAGAAAGAATGTCTTCATGTGTATCAAAGAGCCCCAGCAGACATAATGAGTTTGAACCAATGACCAACTTGTCCTGGAGAGTTCTGGGAAGAGGACACAGCTTCTGGGTGGAAATCTTAACAATGCTAATTCCTCCTGGGGTTCTCATCAGGCTACAGGATTTTCACTATCTCTCCTGGCAAGTCACAAAGCTGATAGCAGGGATTTCCATTTCCGCAATAATAAAAAAGTAAAGAAGAATTCTGGCCTTTTGCATCAAGTAACCCAAAGATGTCAGTCTAGTCACTGCCAAATGGCCACATGTCAGATGGGAGTAACAACTCATTATTGTGAGCAATCCTTTAGAGTGCCAAAAGGTAGACTGTAAACAAGTTGTGCCACTCTTATGTTTTTAACACAAAGTTGTAAGTGAGGAAACCACTTCAGGCTGGAACTTCAGTGGTGTGTGCTGGAGATGAAGATGGAACAGTATCAGAAATAAATAATTTGAACATTTCACCTTGGGACAGGAGAATGAGGACAGGCTACAGGAGTTGGGGGTCTGCAGCCTGGAGAAGAGAAGGCTTTCCAGGAGACCTGATAGTAGCCTTCCAGTATCTGAAGGGGGCTACAGGAAGGCTGGGGAGGGACTATTGACAAGGTCTTGCAATGACAGGACAAGGGGCATTGGGTTTGGACTGGCAGAGGGAGATTTTAGATTGGATGTTAGGAGGAAGTTGTTTACAGTGAGGGTGGTGAGGCACTGGAACAGGCTGCTCAGGGAGGTTGTGGCTGCTCCCTCCCTGGAGGTGTGCAAAGCCAGGTTGGATGAAGCCTTGAGTGGCCTGTACTAGTGAAAGGTGTCCCTGCCTGTGGCAGGGTTTGGAACTAGATGATCTTTGAGGTCCCTTCAAACCTTACCATTCTATGAAGTCTCTCAGCCATAAGGTTTTTTTTCTGTCACATGTTGAAGATAGGTCAGTGTTAGGTACCCAGGTTGTAAACCCAGAAATTTGATTAGAAAAAGATAAAGCCACAAGCCACTGAGAATTGGATCAGATTGAATTTTATTGTTTGGCTATTAAAACAGAGCTGTGCATTTCAACATCAGTAACAATTTGCATTTTCCTATGCTGCAATAGACAATCATTTAGTAGGTATTTGCTACCAAGTGTGACTTGCTAATGCAAGATTCCTGTATTCATTTAATAGGAATGTAATTGTGTTGTAAAATACATAATCTCAGGTAACCTACTATGACATTTACATTTGATTACCATATCAATGGCTGTTCCTTTGCATTACAGATACCTTTGGTGGTGTTCTTTGAAAAGTGCAAAGGCATAATGCAGTATGCAGTATTTCAAGCAAAAAAAAAAAAATCTCCATTAGGAAGGAGCTGTGGCAGTAAATGGCTCTCCAGTGCTTCAGCACCCTAATTGGGATGCTTCACAACTGTATTTTCCTCCTCTCTTAAACAAAGAGCACAGATAAAGCTTCGTAAATAATTGTCCTTGTTTTCTGCTGCTAATGTCAGACATCAGAAGGGACTGGAGCAGGTAGCTCAACTGTCCTGTGTTAACACTCTTCCACCAGCTTGTAGGTGCATTATGACCCTCTAGCATGTGTTCTTCAAATATTCTTATGTCTCATGCCATGAGAGATGTAGTAAGAAAAAAAAAAAAGGAGCAGGCAATGTACAGCTGCATAGGGAATGCTTTTCATTAACCTAGAACACTAGTAATAAAGCTAAAATTAGACTTAAATATTTCCTGAAGCACCTTGTCATCATTATTTTGGGGAAGAATTTCATTAGGAGACAGATGTTTCACATCAAATACTTGTAGCCAATCATCAGAAAAGATATCATTTACCATGTTTCCCATAAACTACATATTTTATCCTTCACCTTAATGTTGTCCAGAAATAGCTTGCAGACATCTTCAAATGAGTCAATTCACTTTAATTAAATAGGTTATGTTTCCTCAGTTGAACAATGCACTGAATGTGGTGATATTTCCTCCTCTCCTTTTCCAAATGAGTATTTTTTTTTTTTTGTGTAGCACTGGGATGGAACCTGTGCAAGTTTCCCTGTGAATACATTTGCATTACATAGCCATTTTGTAGTGGTTTGGGTGTTACCCCACACACACACACTTAAATATCACCCAGACTAAACTCAGAGAGGTGGAAGTTAAGGAATGAAACTGTATTTATAGCTCTGCACAATTTACAAGCAGATACATACAATATTACAGGTATATTTACAATTAAACACCCATGGGTACTGAGAGAATTGGCAGATGAAGTTGCTAAACCCCTCTCTATGCTATTCCAAAAGTCATGGCAGTCTGGTGAAGTCCCCACTGACTGGAAAAGGGGAAACATAACTCACGTTTTCCAATAGGGTAGCAAGGAGAAGCCAAGGAACTCCAGGCCAGTCAGTCTCACCTCTGTGCCCAGTAAGTTCATGGAGCAGATCCTTCTGGAGACACTGATGAAACAGGCAAATGGTGAAGAGGTGACTGGGTACAATCAGTATGGGTTCACCTGCCTGACAGGACTAGGGGGAATGGAGCAAAGCTGGAGATGAGAGAATTCAGAACGGACACAAAGAGGAAGTTCTTCATCATGAAAGTGGTGAGACCCTGAAACAGGTTGTTCAGGGGAGGTGCTTGAGGCCCCATCCCTGGAGGTGTTTAAGGCCAGGCTGGATGAGGCTTTAGTCAGCCTGATATAGGGTAGGGTGTTCCTGCCCATGGCAGACAGTTTGGAACTAAATGATTCTTATAGTCCCTTCCAACCCTAGCTGATTCTACATGCAGTAATATGCATGTAAAAAGTAATACAGAGATACAACCCCCTCCCCAGCAGCCAGAGTGTCCAAGTGGGGAACCCAACCACCCCTCTACCTTCTTTCCACCCTTTCCCTTCTCTCAGAATCTCTCTCATGTGCAGGATGATCTGGAAAGCTTCTTGTTTTAATATGTCCCAGCAGAACAAATGAGTAGTGCAAACATCATTATTTTAGGGACTATTGACAAGGTCTTGTAATGGCAGGACAAGGGGCAATGGGCTTAAACTGGTAGAGGGGAGATTTAGACTGGATGTTAGGAGGAAGTTCTTTCCAGTGAGGGTGGTGAGACACTGGCACAGGTTGCCCAGGGAGGTTGTGGCTGCTCCCTCCCTGGAGGTGTTCAAGGCCAGGTTAGATGAGGCCTTGAGTGAGCTGTACTAGTGGGAGGTGTCCCTGCCTATGGCAGGAGGTTGGAACTAGATGATCCTTGAGGTCCCTTCCAACCTTACCGTTCTATGATTTTCCTTTCACACCAAATAATCTAATTTGTCTCATTAAATTATTCCAATTAGCCTCAAACTACCACACATTTTTAAAAAGCATCAACTTTGTAGCTTTTACTTCATTGTCAGGATTCAGAATACTTTGAATGTCTGGAAACAACTACATGTACAAAGCAAAGTTTCTTTAACACTGTGCCTTTGTCAGCAGCAATAACAGAATGTGAGTGCCATATTTAATTGGCAGGTCTGCCAAAGGAGAAGAGCCTGATACTGTTATCAGCAGCCTCAGGTTCGCCTCTAGCAAAAGCATCTCTCCCACTGGATACAAGGTCTAGTCTTTCCCTGTCTGAGAGATTCAGTGTGCTTTTGGATTATTTGCTGAAGAGCAATTGCCCTTTTTAATGCACACTTCCAGAAGCCCAAAATACAACAAAAAGGTTGGGAGTGCCCCAGTTCTGCTGCTGAAGGGATTCTAAGTGATGAGGAGAACTAATAACTGTTCTAAAGTTTTTCTTTTTTTTTTTTTATGGTGGAAGATTTCTTCCTGTCTAGGCATGCTCCCAAGAACTGAATGAAATAAATACAGTACTTGGAATGACACAAACCCCCAAAATTAGCTGGAATTGTGATTTTTTCTAATGTATGACTTTACAGAACAACCTCTCACAAAACACAAAACAAAGGGACCCCATTGGCAGAAGGGTGCCCAACTTGATCTTTCTGTGCTTTCCAAACACTTCCTGTAGGCACACATGCTTCTTACTTGCCTCACAAAGACTTTGATGATCCCAGGTATCTAACTTAAAACTTAACAGTGGACCCATCACACTGTAACCACAAAGCATCTTACAAACACCTGGTGTCTGCAGGCTTTGTCTCCAACAACCAAGCAGCTTCATTAGTCCTGCCTTCTGTTTATCTCTTTCTTTTTTTTGCTCTCTCAAAGCACATGTTACTCAAAAACATCATAGCTATACCCAAAGTTGTTGCTGCATCTTTCGGTCCTCAAGGAACTGGACTCCTAGTTTACACCAAGAAGTTCTTCACAGGGCCTTGCACTTACACAGTGCTCTCAAGCAGAAATTTTGAGACCTTGTCCTGGTTTAAGCTTCCTGGAGACTCAAAGCCTAACAGAACAGTAATATGTAGGATACCTCCCCCTCTCCCTTCTTCAGAAAGAAAAGGATTAGAGAGAAAGAGAAACAGAGTAAAACACCCAAATAATAGTCTTGCTCAGATTTGTTAGTTAAAATGAAAACTTTAACAAAGATTATTAAAGGGAGTTAAAAAAGATATAGGGAAGAGAAACAAATACAAAATATATACAAACCCAGACAGATGGCAAAGGATGGAGGTAGATTCAGGAGGTGGTTGGTCCAGCACATGGTTGGTTAGCCATGTAGCAAAGCAGGAGCTGCTGGAACAAGATGTGCTCAGGAGGCAGTGCAAATCAAAAAAATGGAAACTCCTCTGCTTTTATAGGGTTCCAAAATAGGAAGAGGGAGTGGGCTAACCATTGCACCTGGGATCAGGTTCAAGACCACCCCCACTAGGAGTCAGGTGAACCTGAGGTCAGGTTTAGACCAGTGCTCCCCCACCCTCAGGCGGGGTTAACGCTTAACAGACCTGAAGTGTAAGTAAATTGGTATCCTTATGTTTAGTGGCTCTATTCAAGGGCACAATGTCCAACTGAAAACCAGTGACAAGTGGCATCCCTCAGGGGTCATTGCTGGGACCAGTGCTGTTTAACATCTTTGTCAGTGCCATGGACAGAGGAATCAGTGCACCCTCAGCAAGTTTGCAGATGGCACCAAGCTGTGTGGCACAGTCGACTTGCTAGAGGGCAGGGATCCATCCAGAGGGACCTGGACAGGCTGCAGAGCTGTGCCCAGGCCAAACTCATGAGATTCAACAAGGCCAAGTGCAAGGTCCTGCACCTGGGTAGGCACAATCCCAAGCACAGCTCCAGGCCGGGTGGGGAATGGCTGAGAGCAGCCCTGAGGAAAAAGACCTTGGAGTCTGGGGTGATGAAAACCTCGACATAAAAGCCTGCAGTGTGCACATGCAGCCCAGACAGCAACCAAGTCCTGGGCTGCAGCAAGAGCAGTGTGGGCAGCAGGGCAAGGGAGGGGATTCTGCCCTTTTATTCTGCTCTTGTCAGNCTGAAAGGGGCCTACAGGAAGACTCAATGGGTTTGAACTGGCAGAGGGGAGATTTAGACTGGATGTTAGGAGGAAGTTCTTTCCAGTGAAGGTGGTGAGGCACTGGCACAGGTTGTCCAGGGAGGTTGTGGCTGCTCCCTCCCTCATCCAGGTTGGAGTAGGCCTTGAGTAACCCGTACTAGTGGGAGGTGTCCCTGCCTATGGCAGGGGGTTGGAACTAGATGATCCTTGTTGTCCCTTCCAACCTTACCATTCTATGATTCTATGGTTTTCACCTCAAGTTTTTATGAAGTGAATAGACTGAACTCAGAAATACAAAATCTTTGTAGTGAGTTCTCTAAATACATAGTCTTGGCATTTAAAAATCTTCTCGTGTAAGGAAGTCTTTTCCAAAGTGAACTAAAATTAGTTCCCAGACTGAATGGCATTTTGTTGCTGTGTAGTTAGATACACTTAACCTCTGTGATTCTTACTTGCATCTTTTCCTATACTCAAATGGTCAGTAAGAGATATGGTCAGTAGCATAGATCTGTTTTCAAATGCTTAGTAATAGAGAAAGAGGAAAACACCTTTGCAAAGACCAACTGTAGGACTCTCAGGAGAACCACTGTATAGTTATTTATGACTTCAGTGCCAAAACTCTTTGACCAGCTACAATTACCCACTTCTAAAACTGGAGCATTTAAATCTCTCTGGACTTTTCATGGCTGCAGAGTCATGGTAGCTCTGTTGGTGGCTCTGTGGTGTGGAAAAACAACTGTGTGCAGCACTTCTATCTCTGAGTGGCAAGCACAATCCTCACTCTGGTCAGTCTTGCTCACCACCATGTTCCTGTCTCATTCAACTTCAGGAGTATGTTTTGCTCAGCATGAAGTCCCTGGAATGAAATGTCCTCCTGGCTCATGTTGCCCCCAAAGAGGCTGCATCTTACATGCAGGGGCCCCTTTCCCTTACCATAGTGCCTTATTAAACTTTAGCTCTGCCATTAATGCAGAGCATTACAGTATATTTGTAGCAACTTTCATCCAAGCATATAAAAGTTCTTATAAATATTAATGTATTAAACTTAATAACACCCCTAGGAGGTAGATGAAAATTTCAGTGTAGACTTTACTGGTACATAAACACATAAAGAACCAACTTCAGACAGTGATGAAAGTCTAAGATGGTGAACAGAGTGCCTTTAGGAGTGAATCTGGATCAGAGAGGCTCTGTTTCCCACACTAAGGCAGTGACTAGAGCTAGAAGCAAAATCCAGAACTAGTTTTCTACCAGTCATGATTACTATTTCCCTTTTGGCAATTCTAGCAGTACCCAGTCATTCCAGTTAAAAATCAGGGCCCCACAGGTTCAGGTACTGCACTGGGGCATGGTAGAGCTCTTACCCTAAAGAACTTAGAGCTGAAGTAGATGAGATATAGAAAGCTTAAAAGAGTAGAACAAAATTCACAGTGTGGAGATGGGAAGACACTCCCTGGTTCTGTATCCGAGAACCTTGCCTCTAGACATAATTTCTTTCCTTTATATTAGTCAACAGATCACTTAGCCTCTCCCATTCAAATTAAACACTTCCATTAGTCAGGCAGACAACTCTCCTGATACCTTGTAACATTAGGAAAAGGTTATTTTTAATGTTTTCTAAACTGCAACATGACAAGGAGCAACTTTAAAGAATGAAAGGTGATGTTGAAAAAGGATAGTTGAAAGGTTAGATTTGTGTGGAATCACTTAATTCCAAAAATTCAAGAGTGCTGCTTGCTTATGAAACACTGCTGAAATTTGTTTTCTCTGAGACTGAAAGTTAGAATTTGGCTAAAACCAGAGTACAGCTATGAGAAGAAGGGACTGATGTCAACAGCTGGTGCATGAATATGGTGGGGATCCTTACAAATAAAAGTGCACATGGTGTGCAGCAGGACAGCAGCTGATTGTAGCCTTTATTCTCAGTGGAAGAAAACACCCAGCATGAAAAGGCTAAAACTTAATTGTGACTTCAGCACATCCTGTTGCAGAGAGTAAATGGGAGCAAATCTGCTGCAGCCCCATGCCACAGCATAGGTGAAGACAGCTTGTGTGTACCTGTGCTGGGAATAGTTAAAATGCTGCAGGGCAGTCCAAAATGTGTAGATTTCACAAACATTAGGATGCCTGAGCAACAATATTTCCTAGTCTGCACCAAACAACTCATATGCCCCAAGGAGGGGCAAATACCTTCCCCATTTTCAGTGGACAAGGGAAGGGCAACTGATGGCATCTACCTGGACCTGAGTAAGGCATTTGACTCTGTCCCACATGACAT
>VWZE01003919.1:84088-96252 GCA_013396675.1 Eubucco bourcierii
AAACTCCAAAGCCTCTAACAGCTTTGAGACCACCAACAGTAACCCCACCATGAGCTTTGGGTACTGTCCGATAATATTTTGTGAGCAAACACTTAAAGCCTCTTGTGATCATTAATTACTTTCTGCCATAAGCAGAAAGGAGCTCCTTGCATCCATCTACACTGGATGTTAGGAGGAAGTTCTTTCCAGTGAGGGTGGTGATACACTGGCACAGGTTGCCCAGGGAGGTTGTGGCTGTTCCCTCCCTGGAGGTGTTGAAGGCCAGGTTGGAGGAGGCCTTGAGTGAGCTGTATTAGTGGGAGGTGTCCTTCCCTATGGCAGGGGGTTGGAACTAGATGATCCTTGAGGTCCCTTCCAACCTTACCATTCTATGATTCTATGTGCTGATGTTCATAAAAACATAGGTTCCATTAGCCTGTTGTTCCTGGCTGAGCAGATCTGACTCTGGTCATTGTACAGACCCATCCTTGTGGTATCTGAAAGTTGTATGGTGCAGTATGTCCCATCAGACTGCCCTTCAATGGGGCAATGCTCCTGCCCCACTGTGCAGAAGCAGGCAGGAGCCAAAGGACCATTCCAGCCTTCTCTGTAACCCTGTCTGTTTCTCCTCTCAGGCTTGATCCCCACAAGTCAAGAAGAATATGAGATTTCAGTGGAAAACAGGAGGTAATACCAGAAGACAGGAATAAGTGGGGTTCCAAATTGTGTTGGGGGAAAAAGAAAGCTCTGGGGCACCAAGCAGAGCTGCTAGCCAGTATCATGGATACAGAGTTGTGAACACTAGGGGCCTACATTGCCTTCAGCATGGGGACTGGCTGGTTAGCTCTGGTCTGGTGCAGAGATGGGTGCCAATATGCCATTAATTTGGAATATTCCTGTGGTGGCATTTTAAGTTAAGGATTGTTGAGTTCCTCCACACAGGGATCTCTGTGTCAGCAAGATGGACAACTCCAATGGCAGAGGTGATCTAAATGCATCCAAGAGTTTGTGTGGCTCCCTGCAATGTCCATTGCCTAGCAGAAGGTGTGCAATTACATGGTTGTGATTAGACCTCAGACTGAAGCCATGACGAATGAAGTGGGCATGCTGATGCCAGAGGAAGAAGATGTATGATTATAACTTCCAAATTCCATACTTCTACCAGGAAGATAATGTTTTTATAGCACCTAAGCCTGCTTTTTCTTTAGAAGGTTTTCTTTCTTTGGATTTTGCCCAGACCACAACTCCTGTTTTGTTCTAAATACCTAAACGTAGAATTTTTTATTTTTTTTTCAGTCCTTCATACTTCATAAAACCTTAAATGCACAGCATGCAGACTTTGGCATCAGAAAGGACTGGCAGTATAATGATTTTACAAATACTTGAGGCTTAACATTACCACCAGTATGGTTTTATTCACTGGATGCTGCTCTTGAGTACTGGTAAACATATTTCTGAATGGAGTCTCAGCTGGTACAAATACCTTATCATCTTTTCACACAGATTAAGAAAGCCCTTTATTACATAAATGTCCCCATTTTTTTCCAATTGGGAACTGATAGCTTATGTATACTAAATTGTTGCTGTTGCTTGAGGGATGAGTCATCCTTGTTTCCACTGAGAATTCCCTTGAACTACTTTAGCTCCATGTAGGGAGCAGTATTATTATGCTTAATTACATAAAGATTCCAGATCACTAAGATTTCATGTTATTAACACAAACGTCAAATGATTTAAGCAAATTCCTAGAATACCTAAGTGGAAAAATCAAAACAAGTGCCTTAGAGGCTTCTTAAGTTTTGAAAGGGTGAGCAAAAGAAAACAACCCAGCAAAAAAAATAAGAGTTAAGTACTTTGCTCACAGGAAAAGTAATAAAGAGAAAGGCATGGATATCTTCCTTTGAAGGTGAGACCTCTTATGGATGTTTCACCTTCTTTGATTTAGCCTAAAACCCCACCCTGAAAAAACATAAGCACATCTTTAAATTTATGAGCTGGAGAAGTCTACCCACATGAGCTTTTTGCAGGATCAAGACCTGAGAGAATGATTTCTGTTCGTAAAGCACTTTTAAAGTTTTATGTGCCAAATTTTGAGAACAATCTATTTTCACCCACCCACTCTGACCTTATTTGCTCAGCAGGCACTATTTCTAGAGCTGCCAGAAACTTCAGTGTGGCCATACATTTTGCTGTCGACTCTTGAGGAGATAAGGCTAGTGTTTTCAAATGCTTTATGCACTTAGTCAGCTGGTTGAATGGTTCCTCACAGACCTGCTGGGTACGGCATTTTCCAGTGAATGCAGATTCAGGGAGGCCTTGCATAGGTCTATTTATGCCATGATTATAGACCTGGGACAAGTTTCCTTTGAATGCAAAGCATGACCTACACAGAGTCAAAATGGGGAAAAATGGCCTTAGATAATCTTTAGTAGAGCAGAAAGAGATGATGAGCTCAGCTAAGAAGGAGTCTGGTTCCTCCTCCCTGCTCTCTCTCCAGGAGAACCAGGTGGCTTTTGTCACAGAAAAATAAATCACGCTGTTCCCCTGCCCCCGTCTAGTAGCTGTGTGTGAAATAAACCCTATTTCTAGGGTTTAAGTGGGAAACCATAGTTTGCTTCACTCTATGGATAATACACAATGTAACAATCTAATGCAAGATCTGGAGTCAAGGAAAAGATCCCAGATGTGTGTTTGCCCAAAATGTCCTTTAGTGTGTAAAGCAATAGACCTGCCTCACACTTGCTTAAGCTCTACTCAAAAAGTTGAAAGGCATCAGTTCTGCTTTGCTATTTAGTACCTTTGAGTTTCATATCAGAAATGTTTCCTAAATATTAGTGTGGCCTTCATGCTTAAAAAGAATAAGTGAGTAACTCCATACATGATAATGGAGCTTACAAGACTGTAACTTCCACCATCACTGTTTCCTTCCCTTCATCTCCTGCAAGATCCACTTGCTGCACAAAGTGGTAGATGAATGGACAGCTTTGCTGAATAAGATGTGACAGTATCTGGTTTGCAAGTCAGACTAGTAGATAGTTATCAAAGATAATAGCTTGTTTGAGTTTCTTAAGAAAAGAAAAACTTCCTAAAAAGCAGCTGATAAGCATAGGTTTCCCTTAACTTTTGCACTCGGAGCCTCTAAGATGTCTGTTGTACTAATTGCACTTCCAACAGGTTCATTTACTCCTAAAATTCTCAGACATTTCAAATGTTTCATTGGTTATCCCTGAAAAACAGCCTGCAGAATCATTTCTATCCATCCAAAATCTTCCATGGGTGCTAAAAATGAAATATCACATCACCAAACCATAACATTCTCTAAGTTTCTTTCACATAGATGCCTAATTAAAAATAAAATGAAGTTTGAGCATGCAGTCTGTAGGATTACTCCTACAAGTAGCAACTATAGAACTCAGCACATTTTTGGGATGTATCACAGAATCACAGAATGTCAAGGGCTGAAAGGGACCTGGAAAGATCATCTAGTGCAACCCCACTGTCAGAGCAGGATAGAATCATAGAATGGTAAGGTTGGAAGGGACCTCAAGGATCATCTAGCTCCAACCCCCTGCCATAGGCAGGGACACCTCCCACTAGTACAGCTCACTCAAGACCTCATCCAATCTGGCCTTGAACACCTCCAGGGAGGGAGCAGCCACGACCTCCCTGAGCAACCTGTGCCAGTGTCTCACCACCCTCACTGCAAACAACTTCCTCCTAACATCCAGTCTAAATCTCCCCTCTGCCAGTTTAAATCCATTTCCCCTTGTCCTGTTGTTGCAGGACCTTGTAAATAATCCTTCCCCAGCCTTCCTGTAGGCCCCCTTCAGACCCTGGAAGGCTACTCTAAGATCTCCTGGAAGCCTTCTCTTCTCCAGGCTGCAGAGCCCCAACTCTCTCAGCCTGTCCTCATAGCAGAGCTGCTGCAGCCCTCTGAGCATCTTTGTGGCCCTATTCTGGACCTGCTCCAACACTTCCATGTCCTTCCTGTGCTGAGGGCTCCAGAACTGCACACAGGACTCCAGGTGGGGTCTGAGGAGAGCAGAGTAAAGGGGCAGAATCCCTTCCCTTGCCCTGCTGGCCACGCTTCTCTTGCTGCAGCCCAGGACTTGGTTGGCTGTCTGGGCTGCATGTGCACACTGCAGGCTCATGTTGAGTTTTTCATCACCCCAGACTCCAAGGTCCTTTTCCTCAGGGCTGCTCTCAGCCATTCACCACCCAGCCTGTATTTGTGCTTGGGATTGTGCCTACCCAGGTGCAGGACCTTACACTTGGCCTTGTTGAATCTCATGAGATAGGCCTGGGCACACCTCTCAAGCCTGTCCAGGTCCCTCTGAATGGCATCCCTGCCCTGTAGCAAGTCGACTGTGCCACACAGCTTGGTGCCATCTGCAAACTTGCTGATGGATCTCCCATACTGAATCACACAGGAACACATCCAGGTGGGTGTTGAGTATCTCCAGAGGAGGAGACTCCACAACCCCCCTGGGCAGCCTGTTCCAGTCTTCTGTCACCCTCACAAGGTAAAAAATTCCTCCTCATGTTTAAATGCAACTTCCTGGCGATTGCCATGGCATATCTGTGATACATAATACTTTGGAAATGTCCCTTGTTGGCTCTGATGTGGTCAGTGGGCATGGTCTGGAAAGGGCTATCTTCTGGGAGATCACAGAATCATTTCATTGCTGCAGCAGAGTTCAGGGACTAGAGGGAGTCCTGCATGGGGCACAGCATGATGTAGCCTGCCTACAGGGTAGTTCACAAGAGGTTCCGTCTTTGCAGATGAATCCCAATACTAACTATGAAATTTTACAATGCTCAGGCTGGATCCTCTGCAGTGCCCACCCATCCAAATACATTTTTTGGCAACCTTTATACTGAGAGGGAACTCAGTTAGCCAAGGTTCAGTTAGATGAAATAATTGCAAGAAAACACAAAACATTGCTGATTAGCTCAAACCATTCATATGTTACAAGTAAAATTATCTCCTCTTGGTTTATCCTACAGAAAGTGGGAGAGGTTGGCCTACAGTTAAAAGCTGATAAAAGCAGCACAGAGGATTAGACAAGCTCAGTATCAAATTCCTGGCTATCTAATACAGCAGATTCAATTAATTTAAATATTTTAAAACCTGATTTTAAAGTAATATGAAATATTTATAGCCTGTAATTACAAATGAGAGTGAAAAACAGAGTTGGTTATTTCAGACAAAAGTATCAACAGACTGAACTGGGGAGCAAACACCTCCTCTGGGGTTGTATGTCTTGTTATAAATATTTATATTGAAAACCCAAGAGCCTTTCCCATGTAACTCCTAGGAAGAACCTTTTTCCCAGGTGTATCCTACTACAGGGGTTGGGAATTACTTTAATGTGTAAGTAGCTCACCAGAAGGTGCTGTGCTGGAAATCTAAATATGGTTGCAATCTCTCTGCAGGGCATGAGAAAAGAAGAGATTCTAGGAGGACTTGGAGGTGTCTTCTGTTGCCAGTCTAATCACTAAGACAGCTCATGGTTCTCATGTGCAGTCTTAGCCATCAGCACTAAGCTGTTGTCACAGGGCTGGCAGCAAAGACAAAATGGGTAGCAACTCCTGGCTGATGACACTGCACTCCTCTGAGTTCCAACACAGACAAGATTGGGAAAGATACAAATTGTCCAAAGAGGACATTGAAGTTTTGGAGTGGGTCAACAGGAGGCCATGAAGATGATCAGAGGGCTGGAGCAGCTCTGCTATGAGGACAGGCTGAGAGAGTTGGGGCTCTGCAGCCTGCAGAAGAGAAGGCTTCCAGGAGACCTTAGAGTACCCTTCCAGTACCTGAAGGGGGCATACAGGAAGGCTGGGGAGGGACTATTGACAAAGTCTTGCAATGACAGGACAAGGGGCAATGGGTTTGAACTGGCAGAGGGGAGATTGAAACTGGATGTTAGGAGGAAGTTGTTTGCAGTGAGGGTGGTGAGACACTGACACAGGTTGCCCAGGGAGGTTGTGGCTGCTCCCTCCCTGGAGGTGTTCAAGGCCAGGTTGGAGGAGGCCTTGAGTGAGCTGTACTAGTGGGAGGTGTCCCTGCCTATGGCAGGGGGTTGGAACTAGATGATCCTTGAGGTCCCTTCCAACCCTACCATTCTATGATTCTGTGATCTACACGTCGGTGTAACTGAGCAAGAGATACGTGGTGTGACCAACAGAAACGTGGTGTGGACTCAATCTTTAATGTCTTGCTAGATGCAGCTTAGAAAATTAAAAGTGAACATCAAACCCATGACTTTTCAGCATTAAAAAGCATCATTCAGAGAAGCTGAACTCAAACTCCAAACATCACCAGATACCTGTGATAACTCACTTGTGAAATGGACATCAGCTGCTGTTGCATGAAGCTGAAGTAATACTACTGAGACCCTACTGGAGGGCCAGCAATTCAAAACTGTGTGCCAGAAGCTTGTACCATAAAGGTGGGAGCAGTGGACAAACTCTCATCAGCAACTACAAGAAGCTGTCCAAATATTGCATGATAGGCACCATTAGAAGAACATGGGAAAGCAGAATGTCTTTAGTGGAGGTATAAATAATGCAGACAGGCACAAACACGTAGGCTATGTGAGCTGAGATACACAACCTTTCAGGGCAAAATAGGAGTTATTTGCAAAAGGGCAGAGGACTATGGATTATAAACTAAGTGTTGAGAAGCTGATACTCCATAAATATTGTAAGAGTAGTTTATCTGCAGGAGGATTCAAAGACCAAAGAGAATTTCACATGCTTAGATGAATGTATTCCTGTTCTGCAACTCAACTGTGGCTTCCCTCAGTGTACAAATGGAAAGCAGAAACTTGATTTATTTATCAATAAATCCACAGCGTAATTGAACATAGAGAAAAAAAAAATACTGCCTGAGGATAGTTGAAGCAATATTAAAGTACCCCCCAACGTTTGCTGAATCTGCCACTTTTGTCCCTGCAAATTTCAGTGTGTTAGGACAGCACTGCATGGGGAATGGGTTCTCTCAGTGCGGGGGAGGAATCTGCATCAGACACTCTCTTGCTCTCTTGCTAACTTTACATACCATCTGAGCTCCTTCAGAGGGATCCTCTGGTTTGAAACACAGACTGTGCAATGCTGGAGAAGGACATGGAAATGCCAGCCACAATGTTCAGAGAGACTCCAATGTTCAGAAAGACTTCCTTCAGCTTCAAACAAGTTCTTCCTCATGAATCTCATAGAGTTCCTTCCTGGACTCTCCTTGGACTCTGCAAGAAGAGAGACAAGAAAAAAAAATCAAACATCAGAACAACAGGAACTTCCCAGCTTTTCTGAGAGATAAAGATACAGAGAAGGCCCTGAGAGGGTGGAGAGCAGAATAGATGTTTCTGCTGCCCCCACCTTCAGCATCTCAACCCTATCTCTATTTAAGATTTCATAGAATCATAGAATGGTAAGGTTGGAAGGGACCTCAAGGATCATCTTGTTCCAACCCCCTGCCATAGGCAGGGACACCTCCCACTAGCACAGGTCGCTCAAGGCCTCATCAAAACTGGCCTTGAACACCTCCAGGGACGCTGACTCCACCAGCCCTCTGAGCATCCTCGTGGCCTCCTCTGGACCCACTCCAACACTTCCATGTCCTTCCTGTGCTGAGGGCTCCAGAACTGCACACAGGACTCCAGGTGGGGTCTGACAAGAGCAGAGTAAAGGGGCAAAATCACCTTCCTTGCCCTGCTGGCCACGCTGCTCTTGATGCAGCCCAGGACTCAGTTGTCTGTCTGACCAACAGACATGGTTTGAGGGGTTCCAGGTTATCCCAGACTCCCTAAAAAAATTACAGAGACCAAGATCCATCACAAGGGATGGACTGGTCACTCCTGGCTATGGTAATTATGTTATTCAATCCCATAAATCCTGCAAACACTTTAATAGTAAGTAGCAAAGTCAATTTGTCCTCTTTTCTCCCTGCCTTTCCAGCTTTCCATAGGGATCCTTATCTGGGTAACTAGGTAACTATGGAGCAGTACCCTGCAGGATTCAGCCTTGGAGGCTGTGGGGCATAGTGAATCCAGCCACTTGGACCCCAATTGGGAGACACTGGGGGATGGAAGAAAATGAGCACTGTTTTTATGGTGGCTTTGGTACGCTTGAGGGGAAGGCTTTCTAGGAATTCTTACATATCCTATATCTGTATTAGATGTTAGGGATTCATGTATGCCATATCTTTTTCTCTACATGTTCAAATACAACCTCTCTGGATTTTCTTCTCCAGTTCAGCAACAGCCTTGTTATTTTACTGCCCTTTTTCCTTAGAAAAAGAGCAAAGTAAAATAATCTCAGGCTGTCACGCTCTTACACGAGAAACTATGACACCTCCTATCTTTGAAAAGCTGGGATCCACATCTTCAAGTTCCTTTTTAGGTGTTTTTGTTGGGTTTGTTTTTAATTGAAATTAGGAGGTATATGTGACTGTGCTGGTTTGAGGCTAATTAGAATGTTTTAATAGAGAAAATTACACTATAGGCTGTGAAAAGAAAACATGGTGATGTCTGCTTCAATCATACGCTTGCTGAGATTTGTTTTGGGAAGAGAAACCAAAACATAGATAAGTCAGTCTCTGTCTCTTGCTGGGAGAACGCCTTCTGGGGTGGTCTAACAGCTTCTGGCTCTGGCTTCTCCTTGCCTATTAATCTTCACTAACCACTTTTCTTCTAACCGCCCTGGCCCATCCTCCTAATTTACCTTGTGCATAAGGCAAACCTTGGGGTAAGGTACAGGGGTGGGGAGAAGGTGGAAGGGTGGTTGGGAGCCCCTCCTGGGGTCTCTGATTTCTGGGAGGGGAGTTGTGTTTCTGTATTACCTTTAACTTGTCTATGTCTGTAACTATTCCTGTCTGTAGTGTATATCTCTGCTTGTACATTGTGCTGAGCTGTAAAGAGAGCTTCAGTCCTTAACTTCCAGCCGGCTGAGTTCTAGTCTGGGTCATTTTACAAAGTAGGGGGGGGACAGGGAACTCCCAGACCTTCACAGTGACTTATGGAAAATGAGACTTCACAACACACAGTGTTAGCAGGTTTAATCAGCACTGGGTGACAAGGGGCTTTTGTCCTCCAAAGTCCTTGCACACCTTCACCTTGTTCAGGTAAGATATTTATGCTACAAAACCGTATATATTCAGTACAGGGGTAGAGTTAATACAGTTAGTTCTGGGAAAAGGTGGAGTTATTACAACCAGTTCCTGGAACTCCTTTCCAGAACGTCCTGCCTCTTTGCACACGCTCACTGCCACCTGGTGGTTGTCTTTTGGGGTCTTTTTGATGAAGGCTCAATGTCTTCCTCGGTCTGACCTCTCTACCTTTCATCCACCTGGCATCAGTTGTGGGTCAGATTCTTGGCCAATGTTCTCATCTTTGAATACATTATTATTCATCTCCATGAGAGTGTTTTTAGACCCTCTCAAGCTTAACTCACCTCCTTTGTGTTTATCTGACTGATGATGCTTTATATAACTGCTCATGCAGTTAATGATTTAGCTTGGTTTCTACAGTCTGTATTTTCTACCCCTTTTCCCGTATCATATGCAAGACCAAAACTGTGCAATTGTAGTATTTCAGGAGTCGAGAAAGGCAGGAGTGGTGAGCAACTTAAATGATGTTTGATGTATCACAGTATCACAGTATCACCAAGGTTGGAAGAGACCTCAAAGCTCATCAAGTCCAACCCATCACCACAGCCCTCAAGACCAGACCATGGCACCAAGTGCCATGTCCAAACCCGCCTTGAACACCTCCAGGGACGCTGACTCCACCACCTCCCTGGGCAGCCCATTCCAGCAGTCAATGACTCTCTCAGGCAAGAACTTTCTCCTCACCTCCAGCCTAAACCTCCCCTGGCACAGCTTGAGACTGTGTCCTCTTGTTCTGGTGCTGCTTGCCTGAGAGAAGAAAGCAACCTCCTCCTGGCTACAACCACCCTTCAAGGTAGTTGGAGACAGCAAGAAGGTCTCCCCTTAAGTAAGCCCACTCTGCTAAGGTGCATGGATCAGGTATATCCAACCAGGCTGACAACTATTTTAACAAATCTGTTCTTTAAAATCTCAAGCAACAGAGACTCTACAGACACTCTAGCAGCCTCTTCCAATTCTTACCTAGATTTCTGGTTAGAAAAATTACCTAAATTTCCTTTGTTGGAAATTAAAGCAATTTTTCCTGCCCTACCCTCAGTGGCTAATGGATTATTCTGTTCTTTTAGTAGCTTCTTCCACGCTAGAAGTCTCTTATCATACTTCCCTCAAGTGTGTAAATGAAACAAACTCAGTTTCTCCAAACTTTTCTTATAACATATGTTTAGAGGTTTCTATTTATTCCTGTTCCTCTCCAGTGGGCCTGAACCTTTCCTTTAAAAACACAGTGCTTCAGCCAGATTCAGTGTAAAGTGGTAAACCTCTGGTAGTTCTGAGCACAGTAGAGTAACTATGTTTGGCATGTTACGAGCAGTTCTACTGTTAGTACATTTTACAAGATTTGCTTTCTTCCATCTCACGTCTCATTTGCTGTGGATGTTATCACCTTCAGATCTTCCAGGCTTCTGATGCCTTTTTGATATGTGGAGATTTGGTTTCTCCTGCCTATATGTAGTTCTTATTTCAGTTGAGTGGATGTGACCTTGTTGAATTGGGATCATTTCCCTGGTTTACTAAAAGCACTAGTTCTAATTGTGATGCTATAATATTTCCAAACCCTTCCAAAACTGTGTCATTCACAAATGTTATAGTCTTTAATTTATTCTTTCCAGTTATGGCTTCTTTAAAATTAGGCTGAGAAATCCATGGTTTCTTGAGAGTTCCTTTTTTCCATTTTCTCGAAAGCAGGTACTATATTTGCCCTCTTCCAGTTTTCTGGGACTTGACATATCCTCCACAGGTTCTGAGAGATGATAAGTAATAATTAGGAAATTGCACTGGTTAATTGCTTAACTGCTGTAGGGGAACAGGTCTTGCTGTCAAGAATATATGCAACATAGCTAAATCTCTCATTCTTTCTCCATTCTAGCTCACGCTCCATTACCTGGATAGAACAAGTTGTGGCAAGGATCAACTTACAATTAACCCTTTTTTAGTTAAGTCCCTGAGACAGCATTTCAAGAGTGAGCAAAATTGCTACTGCATCCTTTTTGCTCCTTTCCCCTTATAAATGGGAGGGGGAAAATCCCACAAAGCTTCTGAGATGGAAGAAGCAGCAAAAAGCAGAGTGAGAGAATAGCAAAAGCTGTTATGACAACTTGAACTCTTCTTTATTTATCTCTTTATGTTGTCTGCTAGACTTCCCTCTTTGTTCTAATTAATTGGCAAACTGCTGCTGAAGTCATTCATTTCTCAAAATCTGTTTGTTTTGCCTCACAACATTTATTTGCACAGCACCACTGTTGTGTACAAAGATTACTCTTTAATGGAGTTCAGAACACCCTTTCGCAGCAGGCATTTCTCTTCAGTCCAAAGAATGCCGTAGACCATACACATGAGTCTCTAACTTAAATGAATCTTATTGGGTTTTACCCTGATTGATTACTCTTTATATACTTGCTTTAAGTCATGTGATATTCACTCATTATTTTGACAGTTTTAATTGCTTGATTTCACAACATATTTACAAGGATGTTCTGCAGCTCTTTTCAGAACAGTTCGCATTACCTAACCGAAATAGATTTATTTTTACAAGAACAAATTCAGGTGCAGCCTCTTGAGTTCTTGGGTGTATTTTTTAAGTAACAGTGAGTCAAAATTCCTGGACACAGGAATTGAGTGCACCCTCAGCAAGTTTGCAGATGACACCGAGCCGTGTGGCACAGTCGACTTGCTAGAGGGCAGGGATCCATCCAGAGGGACCTGGACAGGCTGGAGAGATGGGCCCAAGCCAATCTCATGAGATTCAACAAGGCCAAGTGCAAGGTCCTGCACCTGGGTAGGCACGATCCCAAGCACAGCTCCAGGCTGGGTGGTGAATGGCTGAGAGCAGCCCTGAGGAAAAGGACCTTGGAGTGATGAAAAGCTTAACATGAGCCTGCAGTGTGCACGTGCAGCCCAGACAGCAACCGAGTCCTGGGCTGCAGCAAGAGAAGTGTGGCCAGCAGGGCAAAGGAGGGGGTTCTACCCCTTTGCTCTGCTCTCCTCAGACCCCACCTGGAGTCCTGTGTGCAGTTCTGGA
>VWZE01003919.1:100984-111912 GCA_013396675.1 Eubucco bourcierii
TCACCACAACACGTAGTTTTTTTCTTTTTGGTTTTGTTATGAAGTCAAGAAAAAAAAGAACAAACTTATTTCTTCTAGTTTAAATATAACAGTATAGGGAAGAGAAAACAAGAAAATTATTACAAATAGATATAATAACCTGCGGGAAGACGGGGAAGGGGTCAAGCGGCGGCGAAAGCAGCAGCAGCAGCAGCAGCCAAAACAGCAGCAGGGGAAGATAGCAGCAGGCGCAGGCAAAGCAGCCGAAGCAGCAAGGGGAAAGTACAAGCTGTGCTTCCCAACATAAAGCTCTTGATGCTCCAATGAAATTATATTAACTTATCTATTGTTGCCATTATATAGCCTATCCCCAGAATATTCGCCTTGCAGCTTCAACCTCCAAGGTTTCTCTGGATTTTTTGTTTGTTTGTTTTGTCTGAGGTAGGAATCTAACTCAAACGGCCACAGCTTGCATCTAACCAAAGCCTGTATAAAGCTGTGAGGACAATATAAGGATGAAAACCTGTAAGCAGGTTGAACTCTTTAACCTGAAATTTAAAAAACCACCAAAACTATTTGGTCCATGAAGATTGGTTTGTGTGAAAATCTGACCCCTTAAAAGTTGCTGAGATTTTCTTAAAGTTAGAAATTTTGAATGATCATTGTTCAGTGGTGACTGATTTTTAACTGCCATTTCCTTCAACTTTCCTTCATTTTTTTCTGATACTGAATGCCTTAAAATCAATGATCCAAGGGGTCCATTCTTTACTTTTCAATTTTGCTGTTTCTATATTATTAAATTTTCTCCCTCTGCTGCTTTTCAAAATTTTTTTTTTCTCTTCAGTAAACTTAAAGAACAGGGAAAAACAAACAAACAAACAAACAAACAAACAAACAAAACCTACTTCTGTTGGTCTCTTGGCTTGGTAACTGGAGGTTCCAAAAAGTTTTTATCTGCACATTCCAGTTCCACTGATCCCAAATAACTGCCCAGGTCACTGAGTTGTAAGTGCTTCACATTCCTACTCATAACTGCTAGGCCCAAAGAAAACAGCAAGTAATAAAAAGGAACCATGTTCATTGCTCCTACTAAGAGTGGCCTGCATGGCACAGAAAGAGGGGTAGGAGGAGAGATCCACTGGGTAAAAATTGAAAGTCAGCTTCAAAGGGTTTCTATTAAGGGTGTAAATTAATATTTGCATAAAAGAGAGAATTTTTTAAAACATGAATGCACACTTGTGCATTTTAAAGGAGATGTGTGGTCCATATTGTAGTTCAGCTAAAAATTCCCTGCCACAGAAAGCAGTAATTATTCCAGCTTTGCGTATTGTAAACCTGGTCACTGTCATTCTTCCTTTGCCTCCACATGCCTCAATGCCACTTTTTCTACAATCGTGGGGAGATTGCCTTGGCTCTCACTCAGCTGGCTCAGCTAATGCAATTCACAGGCCTTCAAATGTAAGCTTGTAAACTATTTAGTTCTTTTTCTCTATAACAGCTTGTCTATTAGCAGCTCATTCAATGGAGGAGGGAGAAGAAGCTAGCGAGACCTCTTTTGGTATTGTTCAGCAGTGACCCCGGCTTCCTCAGACTGGTAGCCAATACTCACTAAGCAGTGTTTGTCAGTACATCTTGTTTTGCTGGATAATGGCATATTGTGATAGCAACCCTCTGTATTAGTAGCAGGCAACAAATGAGGCGGCAAAGTTTCCTTTGTGGCATGGTAAAGTTACAGGAATGATGAGCAAAAATCCAAGAGAAAGCTCCTTAGGATGTCTGGTGGCTATTGGAAATCCTGTGCCACTTTGAGAGACCTTTGTCAGCACTTCCCTTGGTACTTTGTTCTGGAGCCTCATCACTGCTCTATCTTCTGCATTGATATGGGCTTGGGGAAAATGGATGGTTCACCCCTCAAGATAAGCTACATGGTTTTCAGGATGTCCCTCTACTGCTTATGGCCTGTATTTCATGAAAGCTGTACTTTGTCGAGATACCAGGCTCATTAAATCCCAGGACAGGTGTGCCCATGCTGCAGACCATACCCATTGCTCCTGTAGCTATATGGTAGAAGACTGAGGAATATGTGGCAAAGGAAAATGTGCCTTATACATGGCAAAGGAAAACGTGATATTGGAAAGGCTGAATCCTGCTTTGCCACTGTTGTCCCATTTTTGCCGTGCTCGGATAACACGTTGCCATGGCAGGCAACGAACCTGCCACACTTGCTTTCCTAATTAATTAAATAACATCTGTAGTACTTACCTGATGGCTGAGATTTCTTGAGCTGTCCTTAGTGTTCTATATGGAAATACCAGGTGAGTTGGTGGCTTAAACAGTGCTTAACAAAGAGAATAGTGCTTGACACACATTTCTCCACCAACAAAATCCTATCCCCCTTACTTATAAGCAAATCATTTATAGAAACATCATGGTTTAGGCTTTGTTTTTCACCCTGCCAAGTGTTGCAGATCTTAGGTTCTCTCTCAGACAAACTGACAAAGCTGCAGCGTAGAGAAATCAGGTTTCAAAGCGAGTGATTTATGAAAGATGAACTTTGCTGTGTGTGCAGAGAGACTCCCCCGTGTGGTGCGACTGCTTTGGCCGGTGCCACTGCCGGCAGCTGAAGCAGCGGGGCTGCGGAGCTGGGCAGCCTGACATGTCGGCAGTTAACATAATTAAATGTGGCCCAGTGAAGACTCCCATGTTCAGAAGTGGCCATCAGTTTGCAATTAATGTTGACCGCTAGAGAATGATGTTGTTCTGTTGTGTTTCTGCTGTAGCATAAAAGTGTAATATTTTACTAACTGTGATGCTTTGGGAAGAATTATGAGGCCTCATATTTCTGTACTGCGAATCAGTCTTATGACTTTATTCTCAGTTTTCTTCTTCCTCAAACAATATGCCTTAAGATGACACCTTTAATAGATGCTAAAATCTATTTGGACACCATTAGTTGTTTTAAAAAACTGGGGGAGGGGGGGAAAGAAAGTTCATGTTTATGAACAGAGCAGTGCAAGGTTCTAAACACATTTTAATTGTCCTCCTCTTTAGATCATTTATGGTAAGCGTTCACCTTTCTGGCTGGGTTCTGAAAGCCTTGCTCTCAGTTTGGAACAGAATGCTTTTACCCAAGGCCTTGGAATGACAGGACAAGGGGTAATGGGTTTAAACTGGCAGAGGGGAGATTTAGACTGGATGTTAGGAGGAAGTTCTTTGCAGTGAGGGTGGTGAGGCACTGGAACAGGTTGCCCAGGGTGGTTGTGGCTGCTCCCTCTCTGGAGGTGTTAAATCCAGGCTGGATGAGGCCTTGAGTGAGCTGTACTAGTGGGAGGTGTCCCTGCCTATGGCAGGGGGTTGGAACTAGATGATCCTTGAGGTCCCTTCCAACCTTACCATTCTATGATTCAATGATAATACCTCCATAAAAAAATAGTTAATTAAAGTTTATTCTACTATGGATTGTATATCTTTAATATATTTCCCTGAGCACTGGCCAGAGGAAGAAATTCTGTTCCTCCAGATTAAAGGGCTTGACCTTGCCCTGTAATGTAGTGGCTCAAATTTACCTGTCAGCTGAATGAAGAGACTTTAGATTTACAACAGCATAGACAAAGGCATAATTTGGCCCAAAGTGTTAATCATTCTCTGGAACTTGGCATCCTTTTCTCCCACTCTCCTCCTGAAATCAGCATAAAACAGATGCTGAAATTCTGAAATGTTTTAAACCCTCCAATGCCATAGCTGTAAGCACAGTGCATTGTAACCACCAGACCTTGATGGCACAAAGATATGCATCATGAACATGAAATCTGGGTAGGAAAGATAAGGGAACAGTTGCAACACTTCCAAAGTAGCAAAACACAGTAGAAAGTAACAACTGGGGTTTTTTGTTTTTTTGGGTTTTTTTTCGGTGGCATTTAGTCACATCCCTCCTTGCAGTGGCAAAAATTTGACTTGGATCCAAGTAGGTGTTGTTCCAAGACAGTGAACGCCCAGTCATTTACATCAGAGGAGTTGTGCCCAGCTACAGTGGATCTATATTTGATGACAATTGAAAAGATGAATGAAAATCATTTCAGTTGCATTAGGGATGTGAGCTGGCAGGGGTTTGGACTGCTGCTTATTCAACTTTTTCAACAGCAACTTTACACTTCTAAGAAGCCCTTTTTAGACCAGGCATCAAGAGGAGATGGGATGAACTCCAGCAATAAGCTGTTTGAAGACAAACAGCGGATGCTTATGACACTGTTCTTTGTTTGGAGAGTAAAGGAATGGAGGGAAAATGAAGGATACTTTGTGAGTGTGGTGTACTGACAAATCTCAATGGCCTAGATAGGTTGTTGTTTAGCTGTTTCCATCAGTGCTTATGGGTATGTATTGATCTGACTAGCACTCACGTCTGTGGGGTCACTGTGGGTATCTGATTTTATCCCTTTCTTTGGAAGGTTTATTAATTTTGACATTTCTCCATTTAATTGGGGTACTGGCTATGGAATCCCTTTTAAATGGAATCATATCAGCTAATGTACTGCCTGCCCACACTGAAATCCAGAGTGCTTCACACAAGCCCATGTTTGAGTCTCTGATAATAATAAGAAAACCCTAAACTCCACAGATCTGTGAAACCAGAGAAGAATGTCAAAGACAGAAAGACAACCTGCAGCATGCATGTCTCTAGTGCAGCACACGGGGCCCAAAATAAAATTAAGAGTTACTTGCCCCTGTAACACACAAATACTGTTCTGTCAAGGCCTTCCCCCTCCAAACACACCCCAGAAGCTGCATTCATTTCTGAAAGTAAATACATCTGAACAAAATGATGGAAGTTATTGCCAACTAAAAAAAAGGGTAGCCAGAACACAGAAGTTTGCAGATCATCTTATACCTGCTCTCAAAAAAAGCGAATCTATGAAAGCATTTGGATTTGGCAAATGTTCCCCTTTAAGTTCCTTTTCTGTCCTTAAACAGATTTGGAGACTGGTTCTGCCATTTATAGAACAGATTAAATTTTTTCCCCCCCCTTTAAAGTGCTCTCCTGAGATTGCCTTGGAAAGTGGTTTTTTTGAGTCTACTTGATTTGGCTTCATTGTGGAGCAATTTCAGAGGCCTGGCTTTGGACACCATTTGCAATGGGTCTATATTAGAAGGTCATGTCTTGTCAGAGATCCATTATTGCCTCTACCCCTTGGGACTGTTGCACTCCTGTGACTTTACCCTTCAGAAGAAAGTTCTGACACATCTTTTTGACATCCATGCAGGAAGGCAGAGGCAAGTTGCATTAACTCCTTTGTCAGAAAGCAGCGCTGAAATGGAAGAGGGGGAAAGGAATGGCAGTTTAATGAATTTATTCTTTGTCACTGTTTTACTTATGAGGAAATAATAGTATCTGGTATTTTGGCTGTAATGCATGAGGCCTTTAAAAGAGTAGATTTCACCCTGGCTTTCTGGAGTCCTCTGCAAGACAAGGGATCTGCAAGTTGTGGTTATTAGAGACAAGAAGATTGTTCCTATAAACTGTGTCTGTGTCTAGGTTCAGCACACTTGCATGCATGCTGTTCTTTACAGGAGTTTATATTCAGCCTGAATTCATGCTGCCTGCAAACCCTGCCTGTTCTTGAGCCAACTTTACTCTGTAGAAAGACCTAGCAGTTGCAGTTATCTCACTAGCAAGCTGCGTGATAGTGTTAAAAACATCAAGGCTGGATAGAGCCTTCCCAGTCAAAAGAATTTTTGCTTTTCTGCAACTGATGTTCCCAAGACTTAACTGAACTAAAATATTAGTGAAACTGATAAACATTTTTTTCACTAACAATGAAACTTCATAATTCTGCTGTCTCATTAGTTTCCACCTTAAATTCTGCATGTTCCTAGTGAGCTACTTAAATGGTAACAGAAAAGCAGGATAGTGAGCTGGGTCTTCTATGCTCATTCCTCAGCTCCAGTCATTAGCATGCTTGGCTGGCTCACTGCTACACTGATAATAGATTTTTCCCCTTCTTTTCTTTTAACAGTAGAGGATTTGTGAATTAAACACGCAGTTACAGCCCTAGCAAGGTCATACCACAGGACTCTGAACTACAGTTCCTTTTGAAAGAAAGAAACTCATTGTTGATCAGTCTGACCCTCCACCTTGCTGCTTACTAACACACAGTTTGACAGGACACAGTCATTTGGAGGCCATTTCAGGAGATAAGAGAGCTGTTTGATGTGAAGATTAAGATGAAACTTTCAAGCAGGCATTTCAGCATGTGACCAAACCTTTCTTCTGAATGATTTAGCTTAAGGGTTCCTTAAGGTGCAGGCCACTTCCACAGACCACAAGATAATAAATGCGTTGGTCTTCCAGAAGAACTCAGTGCAAAACCTGATAGGACACTGGCCAGCCAGGAGTCTTGGAGTGTCACTCAAGAGCTCAGATGCCCTCATTCATATAATGCTGGTAGTGCTACAGATGTGTGGCCTAATAACACCTGCAGTATCTCTGACCTACAGTGTCTTTACCTATAATTTGCAGCAACACTTTCCATGAATTTTGCTTACCTGCCTCTCTGGGTTATTCTGGTTTTGCATCTTCATAAATTGAACTGCAGAACTTGTTGCTGTGATTGTATTGAACTAAAGCCCTCTGTTTGTTTTCTTTTTTCCTTCACTTTTCTTGCCCTCTGCCTCTGTTTCTCAGCAGATTCTCAGGTGCCTTGCTAGGACTTTCCAAGCCTCACAGCATACTCTTAGAAGAATGCATCTGTCCCGAGGCTATAAGTAACTTCAATAATATAATTTATGAAATTCCAAGTTCAGCATCCTTTTATTCCTTTCTGTGCAAAGCTAGACAGGAACTAAGGCTGCCGAATTAACCTGGAACTTTATATCTCACATTATGTATAATTGGAACAGTAGCAGCTTCTTGCTGCTTCACATTGATTTATCCTTTCAGGGCTAGATCCTCACCTGGTATTTTCCTCACAAGTTAACCATTCCAGTGAGGCTGGCTGGATGTAAATCAGTGAAAACTCATCCTTTTCTCTCTAAATACAGAAAAATGGTAACTTCCTATATCTGATTTTTTTCTTTGATTTTTATTTCCCCAATCTTTTATACAGTCATTATGGATGTTAAGAAGCCTGTTTTGGAAATGATTAATGCTATTAATATTTTTTTAATTCAATAAACCCTCTCATCTTTGAACTCCTTGCAATATTTTTCTGCTTTCTTCAGCTTTCCACTAATTCAAACATATGACAAATGCGAGTCTTCATTTCAGTTTTCTATTATTTCTCACATCTGATCAAATAAATTAACAGACTTTCATTTCTTTCCCAGGAGTGATGCCCATATGCTAATGAAGGCAGCATGAAAATATTACCTGTTCAAACAGGGTGGGGGGAGTAGGGTGGAAGATGAAAGTTAGCTTTTATTCACTGTGCGTGCAAACCAACCAGAGACACTGATCCTATTCCTTCCACCTTGGCAGCACCCACTATGTTAACGGTAAATATTGCAAGATTTGCAGCAGACCCATCAATCTGGTTTAACTGCACTGTATTGTGATGTCCCCTTGCAATCTCTTCATGCAGTAGCAGTTATTTTAATCACAGCACAGTACTTCAGCCATTGGGAAAGAACCAGCTGTCCTGTCTGATGTCCATGCTCCCCAGTCACATGGCACCAGCCCGGCAGTGCAGCATGCTGCTAATGCAGTTTTCTCTGTTTGGATAGTTAAAGATACGTCTCCAGGCCAATTTGTACTTGTGTATTGTTGATAGACAGCGTGCCGCAGGCAAAGAGATACTGCAGGAAATAGACTCTCATTTAACCGTGTTTAATTTTGTTCTCTGGATCTCCATCGTACATCTTTCCCTTTCTCTGCCCACCCAAATTGCTAATGTGAAACAAAGCTACTTCCGCCACTGCAGCTCCTAAACTGATGTGTGACGATGCACTGATTGATTTGCCGCTCCAGGAAAAGTGGGTCATCGGACACGTTGTACCACAGCATGCTGAACCCAGCTGGCCGTGCCAGATCCGGAGTTTTACAGATTGGTTTGGAGAAGTTCAGACCTGGCGGCACTACTGTGAACGCTTCTGGTGTTTGAGAGGATCACTGCCGCTCTAGAATCTCAGATTACAGAGGTCTGGACTCATCTCTGCTCCTCAGCTGACAGCATTCCACTTATGTATTTCATAGCTTATCTTCATGTTTGCTCTGAGGAAGGGAAAATGTAGAATTCCTCCAATTCCAAGTTGTGGGGGGCATTTTGAGACTTCGTTTTCCAGGACAGGAAATTCTAAACTAATATAAAAATATACTTTAAATATAAGATGGTAGAATTAAAGCTTTTGCAAAGGATCCTGAGTTGATGAACCAGCTCTTTCAAAAACACCCATTACCTTTATTCTTTTTCTGTCAGATTGCAATAGGGTTTAATAATAATAATAATAATAATAATAATAATAATAATAATAATAATAATAATAATAATAATAATAATAATCATCATCATCATCATCATCATCATCATCATCATCATCATCATCATCATCATCATCNATGAGGCCAACAACAACAGTAATAGTAATAGTAATAATAATAGTAATAGTAGTAGTAATAATAATAATAATAAAAAATAAAAATAAAAGCTCCTCTCAACTAATGAGGCCAACAACAACAACAATAATAAAATAATAATAATAATAAAAAAAAATCATCATCATCATCACAACACCTCCTCTTAACTAATGAGGCCTGCTGAAACTCACTTCAAGATTGCCCCTTACAATGCTGGGAAGCCATCCTCTGAAGAGATAAGTCTCATTACTGGAGGTAAACCTGTCTACCCATCTGCTGCACAGGATCAGTAAAGTTAGGATTCAGTTGCTTGAAAAGGGAATATTTTGCAGTTTTTTTCTGGAGCAGCCCAAGAAGTACCTGAGCAGGCATCACTGCAGAATCCAAAAGGTCAAGACAGGTGGGGATTTGTGTTTTGGTTTTCACAGGGGCAAAAAGTTCAGGGAAAGATCTTAGAATTTTATCTTAGTTTTTATGAGAGTGGAAACCAATCTCCAAGCTCCACTTGTTTTGGGAAACGATTTAATGAACAGTGAGTTGGACAGGAACTTTCTCTGGGGGCCTCTAAAATTTTTGGTTTGTTTTAGTTAACTCCTTATGCAAGTTTCTTCTCCAGTCTTTGCACAACTCAAAGGGTGGTACCCTGAAAGGCAAAAAACATTTTATCAAGTCCTTATAAATCCTCACACTAGTAAAATCCCTATCGGGGTAAAGAGTTTTGCCTAGGTAGGGCTGCACTTTTAACTTCCAACTGTAATTTTTGGCAGGCACAACCTGGGATGTGAAGAGAAAGTCAAAGAAAACCCCATGAAAATGTAGTGCCTGCTAATTAGGGGCCCTTTGGCTGCAGCCTAATCCACTGATCTGGCACCCTGTGCTGTGCAAGGCAAACCTGGATGGACACAAAGCCGCTACCTCTTCCCAGAAAGTCGGAGTAAGGCCGTGGTAAGTACACAACCCCCAAGGGCTCAGGTCAGGTGAACTCCAAACTGAGGTAGGGAGAGAGAAAATCACTGCCATTCCACTGAACATTGGGTATTCGCTGGATTGTCTTCTGAATTTTCCTGCTCTGTTCCTTCTCTTGCCACCAGTCTCCTCCAGAAGTACCACAAATGTGAAAGGTTTGCAGGTAAGCAAAGAGGAGATGGTCACAGCAATGACAGAGCCAGAGCTGAGCACAGCATGCGCTGGTAAACCGCTGCCAATCCCTTTCCCTGCTGAAACAGAATCATCATAATGGAAATAATTACCAAAGAAACAGACAAAAACTACTTCTGAATGAAATTTAAGCTTCAGCAGACCACAGCACCACCAGGAAATGCCAAGTACAAGTAACCGTCCTTTCATCCTGAATTCACACCATTTTTTGCTTCTGTTTCCTGTGCAGTTACCAGTTACACAGAAAGCACTGCTGGGGTGAGGGGCTGTGGATCTAGTTTTGGATGCAGTGTGCCTTGGGACAGTCTTCACCTTACTGCAAAAATAGCAGAACAATCACTTCATTTGGAGGGGGCTCTCTGGAAATACGTAGCATAGTGCAAAGTACTGGGGGGAAACCGAGCCATTTGACGGGGGACCTCTGGCAGCACCCAGGGTGGTGTGTATTACTAGGATGGAGAAAAGGGATTTGTTGGGGGGAGGGAAGGGAGAGGAGCATCTGGCAATACTCAGTGCAATACCGAGGGAAAAAAAGGCTGTAAATTTTGTGAGGGGCATATAGGAATACCCAGAATGATGTACAGTCCCGGGGGAGAAAACAAGCCCTATAATTTTGGTGACAATTCCCAGCAATACCCAGCACAGCGTTAAGCTGTAAGATTTCGTGGGGGACCGCTGGCAATACGCAGAGCGATGTTCGTCAGTGGAGGGAACAGAGGACGCTGGATGGTTTCGGGGGGACACACGGACACCCCTGGCAACCCACATTGCGGAGGGAGGTCAAGGGCGCCCACCACCAAGCCCTGGCCCCCTGCAGCGGGCACCGCGGGCAGCATCAATGCCACCGTAACTTCAGGCAGACAGGGCGAGCGGAGAAGAGCAAACCCCGATCCTGCCGGTGGCAGATCGCTTCGGCTGGGGGACACGATGGCCCCCAAACCCCCAGCCACACACAGTGCGCGGAAAGCGCTCGGGACGCGGTGTGGCGGCGGGAAGCGGCGATGCTGCGCGCACACGAAGTGGCGGCGGAGGGNGCCCCGCCGGCGCGCCCGCTCTGTTCTCCCATTGCACCCCGGCTCCGCGGTTTCTTTCCCCCGTTGAGGAGGCGAGCCGGAGCCCACCCGCTTTCTCCCGCAGGAAAAGGGGCGCGGGGAGAAACTTATTTTCAACAAGTTTGGGTTTTTTGCTTTTTTTATTTTTTTGGGGTTTTGATTTTTTTCCTTTT
>VWZE01003919.1:113073-131995 GCA_013396675.1 Eubucco bourcierii
CCCCCGCCCCCAGCATGTGCCTCTGACTGCGCCCGTCCGTGCGCGGCCGGCTCCACTGAGTGCTCGAAAGCTCCCCGTTTAATTACTTCTGACGGCGCTTCCCCGCTGCTGGCACCGGTCGGTTGGTTGTGGTGTGAGGGACTATAAGCAGGGCGAACCCCCATCTCGCTGCGAGGGCCTCAAGGCCCCGCGACGACTCCTGCCCCTTCTGTGAGCTCCTGATGCAGCCGGGTTGTTGGCTGCGCCCAGGTGTACGAATGTGAAATCATTAGAATTTGGAGGCTTTGTTTCTGGAAGTTCTTCATAGGAACTTCCGTTTCGTTTTTCTTCTCTTTTCCTACAATAGGCTTTTTTCCTAACCCGAAACGGGGCTAACTGGACAGACCTATCATATCCCAGTCCTTGTGCTGCTTCTCATATGGTAAAATTATATGATGGAAAAAAAAAACAAACTTGGAGGGAGGGTAATATCTCTGCAGCTCTTGAAGAAACATTTATCATCTTTATATTGATTTCTTTTCAATTTCAGCCCTCAGAGTGAAGCCTTTTTCTCTGGTTCTGGTATATATTGTGCAGTAATTACATCTAGAAGGCAAGATCCAGGAATGCTTCAGGAAAACAAGCTGTGATGTAGGTTTAATATGACAGTGTTGTATGACTTGCTGATTTAGGTCGGTGTGTGTGAAACAGGTAGTATTTGCGTTGTGGTTTGACTATAAAGACAAATGCAAGCAGAGAGTAGTAGGTCTGTGAAGGTTTGCTGTGTGTAGGTGAAGCCTCTGATGCTCGAAGCCATAAACCAGCCGTGTAATAGTTGGGAATGTTTCAGGGCTGTTCGTAGCTAAAGATCTGCTTGGAAAGCAAACTGTTTTCCAGAAGGCTTCCGTGCATTGGGTTTTGTACAGAGCTACCCTGTTATATCTCTGTGACTTGCTCTTTTCGGCTGTCTGTGGATAAGCAGTAATGTCTGTGTGCGTGCGAGCAAGGGGGTGGTAAGCGAAGCACCGTGATGAACGGGGACGTTCCAGGCTCTGATCCGGTACATCACAGATGCCCGAGGCAGGAAAGCTGCAGGGAGGATCTCGGTGGACTGTAACAGGACATTGGTGCTGACAGCATCCAATGGCAAATCATCGGAATTTGTGTTGGCGGGGAATCCCGGCCAGATATTAACCGTTTAGTACCTACCACGAGATGTTTCATTACTCTTTCATAGTGTTTTCTGGAGGATAAGAAAATAGAAGTGTTTGCTGCTTGGTGTTAATCTACAGTTGTGTTACTTCATTCTGCTTCATGTGTAACTCTCTTTAAAAGAGAGGCCACTATTTGTTTTCTCCCCTGCAAATTACTTTGTGAAGAAACAAAAAAAATGTGTTTTTTTTGTTCAGAAACAATAAATGAACCGTGCAGAAAACAAGTCCTTGCAGTGTTCCTTTGTTAGGAGAATTGTGGTGCGTTTTCATTGTTGAAGTAGGTATTTCTGTTGCTATTTCTTTGCTTGCAATAAAAGGAAGTAGTCCTTCTTGCACAAAAAGAGCAAAACATTGCCTGCATCTTTCTCAAGTGTTAAGTTTAGTGCATTTCTCTGTGGGCTTGTCATTGGTAATTGCATTGCTTAATAAATCAAATTAAGACAAGGTAAGAGAGGTCGTTTCCATGGGGTCTGCTTCCTTGTTAATCTAAATTCACAGAGCCAGAAATCGGTGAGACACAAATATTTTCCTTTACTGTGGTATCTCTGCTACCTAATTTCCAGCACTTTGCCAAGGAAGTGTGTGGTTTTGCTATAGAAAAAAATAAAAATATTTGTGCTGTTCTTCACTGTAGCTGTGACAAACCTCTGGAAGGAGTGACAGTTATTAGCATTCTCTTAGGCTAGATGCATAAATTGAAGTAATTTTCTTGAGTCTAGATTAACTCCTTGGTAATGGATCAAATTGTTGCTGACCTGGTAACTGCCTGTAAATGGGTTTTGGCTTTTGAGTCTTTATAGTTCTGAGTTGAGAGTTAATTTTGCATGTAACTGTCTTCTGCTTGGAGGGGAAAAAAAAGATGAGAGCTTTTCCCTGTGAACTAATGAAATGCTACTTCAGATTTTCTTTTTTAGAGGAACAGAGAAGACTGGCTTTGTTGATTAAAATTTTTTAAAGCAGAAAGTGCATCGTGCACGTGGAAAAATACAGAATGTACAGGAGAGGGCCCTCCAAGACTTTATTTAGTCCTGTGGCTTTTATGAAGATGACACTTCTTACATTTTAATTATCCCTTATTTTCAGCGCCTTTTTAAAATATACTTTACATTACAGGAAGTTGCTAATGGAGTTCTTGCAGAAAGAATGTCAAATGAGCTTTCCCAGGCTGTAAGAGATGAACTTGCTGGTGTGTGTCTTGAGGGGCAAAACTCGGGAGAGAGCTTTGCTATCCATTACCAGGTTTGCAGGAACTGATGTGCGGTTAACGGAGCTTGGGCACAGCCTTGGAAAGTCTTCAGGTGGTCTCAGCTGTCTGCACTAGCAGCAAAAGTGGTAGCTCTAGATTAGGAAGGGAGGAAGAAGCATGGTGTGAGGAAGAGATTTTGGCGTAGTCAAAAAAAATGCAGTTTGAGGGTAAAAGGAATTCCCTCAGTCATATTGAGGTCTTTGCAGTGTCTGCAAAACATGTATTCAGATGGGATGTTGGTCTGTTGCAATGAATGCAGGGGATTTTTGCCTCTGTGTTGAGTTACAATTGTTAATTGCTGCTTTCTCATCCTCTATCTACTTTTTTTTTTGTCTAGGAAATGGAAATTAAAACTTTAGGTTTTTTTGTTCTGGTCAGAAAATCTTGGTCAGAGCAGTGAGGAACTTTCATGAGTAGCACAGAGATGTTTCATTTACTTGCCCCTTTTGCATCCCTGCTGGCAACCTCTGTTGCACAAATAGTTCTCTTAGTATCTTAAAAACCACTGGAAAACACCTACTGATTTCAGTAGGGTGATGGTTTCATGCTCAGTTCCTGGGTCTTTGCAGTGACCAGCGTTGTCTGAAGTTATGTTTGTGTGCTGTACTGTTATCTGGTTGTGCAAGTTAAATAGTTGGGGTTTGTTACCGATTACAGAGAAGACAGATAATAGTGTGGACTCCATTTCATTTTATGATCAGTGCTCAAGGACTAACATTTCTGAAATAAAATGCTGTTAGTGTTGACTCTAATTTCTATGTGCAAGTTTCATGGCTCAATTAAAGGAATTACTTTATTAATCTCAACTGTCCTTGGAAAAAAATGTTAATCATTTGGTTGCTACTTTTTAGCAACTGAATGAATATGATGTACTCTGAAGCCTAAGGGTATAGTAATAACACTGTACTTTGGCTAATATATAACTTCAATCTGAGAAATTATGAAAAAATGAGACTAATTTCTGTGTGCTTCCATTTTTAAGATTGCAGTTGCTCCTGTGTGTTGATGAAATGGTAATTATTTGTAGTTACAAGCCCTTGCTTCTTTAACTTTAATTCTGAACATCAGTTTTAAAGGGTTCTAGGAGGTGGAATTTCATCAGGTAATGAAATTCTCAGCTTAAAAGATACGGCGTTGTTTGAGGATGCAAATATGCACTAGATAAATGAACTTATGTTTTAATATATCCCCTCTGGGGACTGCTTGTTACTGAAGGTGCCTTAATATCCTTACAGTTTTCTCCCTTCTTTGTGAGGCAGACTCCTGTTGCTGTTTCTTTCAAATGAAAATGGAGAACCTGTATCTTCTTGTAGCAAGCCAATGGGAATGTCACTTAATTGGTTGCCAGTTATTCTCAGGAAAAACTGGCCTGTATCATCTTGAAGGAGACATGCAAGGGTTGGGAGCAAGCGGAGGAGGAGGATGTGAATGCATGCTTTCACACTAAGACTAACCTGGAGCATGACCAACTGGAGATGCCCAACTAGAGAACAGCTTTTAGTGACAGCAGTTAGGTATTACATGTGTGTCACTAAACTCATAGAAGAATCGTGGAAGAATGATCCATAGTTGCTGTTAAGTTTTCCATTGCTCAGTATTTTGTTGTCTGTTTTGTATGTTGATATGCATCCCTCCATATTACTTGCCCTTGGAAAGTCAGGCTGGCTTCTTTTACACTGCTGACACATGGTACAGCTCTCAAGTCATCTTGCCTCACTTCAGTGAGGACAGGTGAACTCCTGCATGAATTTGGGCTGCGCTGCTAATGTCTTCAAATGTTTGTCATTCAATGTACAGTTGTCATGGTGAGGCACAGCTGCTGGGACACAGTGAATTCCTGGTTTATGCCTTGAGCTGTCACTTATTTCCTGAGCAGAAGTTCTTCCCACCCAGAAAGTGAACAAATGAATGAGGGTGCAGATTGCAGGCACAGCGGTTAAGATACTGCAGTACTCCATGGGTATTGCTGGTTTTGTTTCACTTAGGTTTAATTTTTCCTTTTCTCTAGTTGCTAGTAATATTAATAGAAAGCTGAAGGAAACAGTGGTGGTGAATTAACTCTCCAGCTGACTGGAGGAGGAGGGAGGACACAGGGCAGTAAAGGAAGTAAGAAGTTGTGCAATCACTGAAAGATATGTTTTTATTACAGTGAATGGGCTCCCCTTTCAGCAATTTGAATTAGTCTTCAAGTGAACTATGGCTTAAGTAAAATCAGTTAGTACATAGCCTTATTGTTTCTGTTTTATGTGGTTTTATTATGCATCTCTAAGTTTGCTTGGGAGTTGAAGTACTAGAGTTCTTAATTATCAAGTCATTTGAATAACGATGAACCATTTTCTAGAACTTAAAGCCTGACCGGATCGTGCTTCTGCCAGCAGTACTGACACATAAAATCTCAATTGACGTGGGTGTTGCAGTTTTTCTATGCATAAATGCTGCAGTGATGCCTGAATATGTTTATCCTGTGCCAGTGCTTGCTTGGAGGGACTTAGCATTCATAGCCTGGAGGTCTTCCTAAAGAAAATCTAGGTGTTTTGAGACTTGGATGCTTAGCTTTGGAAAGCTGCTTTGGAAAAATCTTCTTCTCTGCTTTGCAGATATATAATGAATGAGACCTTGAGTCCTGAGGAGCTGAATTGGTATTTAGAAGCAATGTGGGATGTTATTTGGTCTTGTGGCAGCTGTTTTGTTCTCTTTTCTGAAATAAAATGTGCCTGTCTGTTTGACAGAGTGCTGTTAAAGTTCTTCTGTTGGGAGTCAGTTTATTCTGTTGTCAGTAAAGGGAAGTTATCAGATAAGTCCTTGCAGACAAAGCGGACTGTTGGTTTATTCCCCACAATTCACTCTTTCCATCTTCTGTCCTTTTAGCAGGCTTGTGGGAGACATACAGTATGCTCTAATACTTGCTTTAACCCAAGTACTGCCTTACTTTTTCTTTACATCTATAATCCACATTATTGTTTCTTAGCAGTCTGAAGTCTTAGACCTGGAGTTCCTTTGGCAGTTCCTCAGGTTGGTTGAAAAAGCAGTGTTGGATGTCCCAGAATGGAAAAGGACTTCACTCTAAGGAGTGGCAAACACTGACTAAGCAGGTCATGAAGGTAGACTCACTCATGCTACCACAGTGGATAAGCCATTTTTGAACTGCAGAGGTGAATATAAACAGTTATATCCTAACCCTTGCTAATTCTAAATAGCAAAACCAGGTATTATCTTTGGGCTTCCTTACCTTTCTTGAAAACAAGTATGTCTCTGAAATAACTTCTGCACCACTGAGAACCAGTGCCTGCCTTTACGTAAGTTTGGTGTGCTTAGAAATGCTTTACTGCTATATTTCCTTGCTTGCATGTTGATGTTTTCTATGTGTTTGTTTTCTTTTGTGGTTTAGGTTGTCTTTTTCTTTCCATTTCCAACCCACCCCCTGCTGTGGATTAAAAAAAGAGGTAGTGAAATTGCTGATACATATCTCAAAATAAGTAAACCTTAACCAAATCTTTTAGAGCAAATTTACTGATTTTAATTTACTTTTTTTAATTGTGTGGGGTTGTGTTTTGGGGTGGGGGAGTGATGTATGTTTACTTAACCCTCAATTTAGAGGTCTTCAGCATGAGACTTAGGTCCCTCTATCCTACTCCTTGCCACCTGAGAGCTCCAAGCTGAGACGAAGATATCTAGTAGCTTTCAGATAATTGAGTGCATATTACATTGCTACCACAAGTGAGTTTTGGGATTAATTTTTCAATAGACTTTTACTGGTTCTTAGATTCCTAAGATGCTTTCAGACTTCTGGAGATTATGGTATAGATTTACTGCAAAGTAGTAATGAGAGTTTGTGCAACATGACTTAAATGTTGCATCTATTTAGTAGGTGGGCAGAAATAACCAGTCAAATTTTTCTTTTGTTGGCTTCCAAGCTACTTGTATGTATCTAGTTCACTTCATTATTCTTATGCTGTGGTAGCTTCTCTATTTTGTATTTAAATCTATGCTTAAACACAACTAAAATTTGCCTGTTGACAGCAGTTGCTTCATTTTTTAATTGGTGAGAACTGCTAATGGAGGCACTAAAATTAGTTGTGTGTTTTTCCTTATTTGCCCAAGGGTTTTGCATCAGATTATGACTTCTGTATAACTGTTTGTCTTCCAAAGCAACACCTTTGTGCAGCTTCACTTTAGTGTTAAAATGATGTGCTCAGTGACAGCGGTTTTGGAAACTGTGACTTTTAAAATAGTTTCTTACTACATTGTTTATGCATTGTAAAGCACTTTTTTCCCCTGTTTACTATGAATTAATTCGTTGTAACATTTGTAAACCTGGGACACCAAATGTGCAAGTTTGTAATGTGTTGTCTTGACATAATGGCAGGTGCTGAGCTGCTGAAAAATCTCATTGCACAATGTTTCTGTGGCAGCTTTCATCAGGTGAGGTTTTGCACCATAACCCTCATCATGACATGATTCTGAAAAATGACTACCCATGTTCTTTTCAGTATTTCTGTGGACTGGCATTGTGTCAAAGATGCACAATTTGGGTGCAGTCCTGGTGCTTCTTGGAGAGTTTTACTGTGTAGTCAAAGGTGCTGGTTTCATGCTAATTGGGATATTTTAATGAAAAAGAAATAGATTATAGGCTGTGAAAAGCAAACAGTGGTGATTTTTACTTCGCTCATAGGCTTGCTGAGATGTATAAAAACAAGGGCACAAACATAGGTAAGAGAGAGTCTCTCTCTCTGTTGGAGTCCGTGTGTCTCTTTCTCCCTGGGCATTTGTGGCTGTGGAACCAACTAATCACTCTGCTTCTAACCCCCCTTGCTGATTCTCCAAACTGACCTTGCCTGTAAGGCAGAGCCTGGGATAAGGTAGAGTGGGGGAAAAGACGGTAGAAGGGTGGTTGGGAGCCCCTCCTGTTGACTCCAATTTCTTGGAGGTGTGTTGTGTTTCTGTATTACCTTTAACTTGTATATGTCTGTAAATATTCCTGTCTGTTATGTATATGCCTGTTTGTGTCTTGTGCTAATCTGTAAATACAGCTTCAGTCCTTAAATTCCAGCTGCCTGAGTCTAGTCTGGGTGAACTTCATTGAGTGAGGGGGAGTAACTCCCAAACTATCACATGAAATACAAAGCTATGTGTTTGAGTCTACTTGCTGTGAAGCAGTGGTGTCCAGTCCTCTGGCTTTTTGGAGGATGCTTACCTGTTCCAGTCCCTAGATTTGTTGTCTGGAGACATGCTGAGTTCTTTTGACCAAAACTGTGGCTGTTGCAAAGGTGAGGTTTTGTCAGGTGGTGTCAGTTTTTTTTAATCAGCTGCTTGGTGTCCACTTTCAAGTGATACTCGATTTGAGGGCTGGAGCAGCTCTCCTATGAGGACAGGCCAACAGAATGTGGGCTCTTCAGCCCAGAGAAGAGAAGGCTTCAAGGAGACCTGATAGTAGCCTTCCAGCATCTGAAGTGGGGGGCTACAGGAAGGCTGGGGAGGGACTATTGACAAGGTCTTGCAACGACAGGGCAAGGGGCAATGGGTTTAAACTGGCAGAGGGGAGATTGAAAGTGGATGTTAGGAGGAAGTTGTTTGCAGTGAGGGTGGTGAGACACTGGCACAGGTTGCCCAGGGAGGTTGTGGCTGCTCCCTCCCTGGAGGCGTTCAAGGCCAGGTTGGATGAGGCCTTAAGTAACCTGTGCTGGTGGGAGGTGTCCCTGCCTATGGGCAGGGGGTTGGAACTAGATGATCCTTGAGGTCCCTTCCAACCTTAAAATTCTATGATTCTATGATTTTTCTTAAGTAGTTGCCAAAACAATCAGAACAATGGTTCTTTGAATTACCTGCTGTGGCTGTGAAGCTCAAGTATTACTGTAGGAACCATCTTGTATGTTTAAATTTTTTTTCTACTAAAGAACCTTCCTTTTATAATTTGCTACTGTGGAAGTACTTGCATGTTACAGTAAAACCATGGCACCAGGTTGAGTTAGCCAGGATGTTAACTTAACAAGCCTTTTGCAATCACGTTTTATCCAGTCCTTGAATAATTTTTCTACTAGTCTTACTTTTCTTTGTTTTCCCCAACCTCTCTTCAGCTTCTTTTTAGAAAGGTGTACACTAGTACTGAATACTAGTCTTACTCCTATCATATTTGTGTTAGTCTATTGCCCTTCCTGTTTGTCCAAGGATTTTCAGGGGCCTATTTTTCTGCCACAGCAAGAAAGCTCATGTTGATTGTTTGCCTGGTATGACTTTTAGATCCTTATTGGAGTCCATGCTGAACAAAATGATCTGCTGTTCACTGGATGTGGTCTGGATCACTAATTCTTAGGGATTTTATCTTTATTAAAAGAAACTCTTTAAATGTATCTTTGTGACTCTCATACTGTGATTTTAACAATAGAAAGAAAGGGAAGGTTCTGAGTGAAGTCCTTGATGCATCATCTGAAGACACTAAAATCATCATTTGTTCTGCTTTAGTCTATATCCTTTTACAACTCCACAGTTTTTTAGGGAAGTAGCAGTCAGTTCATCCCATAATAGTCCAGGTACCTTTTGTGGAATTACCCAAAATGGTATGGTTTGACTTGTGTTGTAAACTGAAAGCTTCACACAGCTGCAGAGCAATGTGGCTGTTACTTTCTGACACTTATCACTTGTGTGTGGATGACACTTGTGTGAGTATCAATCACAGCTGAGCTTCATGAGGAACTTGGAGTGGAATTATGATTTGGATGCAATCCCAAGGAGGGTTCTTAAGAACATATTTTGGGGCTTTTGTTGAGTGTTCCCATTTGTTCCTGAACTCTGTTACCCTTACTCATGCTGCTGCTTTCAGTAGGATGTATTTCTTGCAGTTTCCTCATGTTCTGCTGCTCAGTGGAGGTGAGTGGACTGAATATTGAGCTAATAGAAAGAATTTTGAAGATCTGCTCTATTTCTCTTTTTTTTGTTAGGGTGGCTTCCCTTGAGTGTTTTCAGCTTTTCACCTTGATTTGGCAAACTTGCACTACACATCAAAGGAGTGAAACCACTCCCTTCTACCCCAGCTAATAATATCCTGTCTGTGATGATGCTCTAGTGTGTGTAAAGGTAGATGAGAAGGTGGAGAGACCCTTATGAATAATGTAGAGAGGAAGTGCAGCCTTCCAGATACAAGAGCCAGAAAACTAGAGGCAGCTGATCCAGGTAGCATTTGGTCAAGTTTTGGTATGTCAAAAGGATTGAAAACGGTTGTGCTCGATCGCTACTGATATTTTGCATGTACTCCAGGAGAAGAGGATGCTCTTTGAGCCAGAGAGGCCTGGGCAGTGTGTGCTGCCTGCACAACAGAGGAGTGACTGGGCAGTGGGCCGGGAAGGTTTCACTAGCCTTTGAAGTGGATGAGATTGCTGTCAATATAAGTTGCTTCCTGCATGGTTCTGTACTGCATATACTCGTAGAGTGCACCTTAAGGTCCTGCCTGTCCTCACTCTCCCTGTGCTTGCCCTGGAGACTGGAGGGGTGAAGTGGATGTACAGCTGCTGCTGGAGCCTGTGAGACTGACGTCCAAGCTCTGCTGTGCATGGAAGGGGAGCCTGATGCTCAGTGTTACTACTTGGTGGAGCGTGAAGCCAGCAAGTAATGGTTATACAAGTGTATTTCAATTTGTAACCTGGCCTTCTGTATCAAGATTGGACTACTTCTGTTGCACGTCTGCATCACTGGGGAAAACATGCTGATAGTACTTAACATTTAATTGCTTCTCTTGATTTTATTTGTAAATTAGAGTCTAGAGGGTCTGTAAGGAAAGAAAGAGGAAAAAACCCCAAACCCAAAACAGCACAGCTTAATTGAACAGCATTTGAGTAACAGACAAGTAGCTTTCCAGATTTTGGATCTGAGACAAATGTAAACTTAACTATTGATCTATACATATGATGATATCATATTTTAACTACTCTCTAAAGTGGAGGTCATCTCTGTACTAGATTGCTTAAGAATCTGTCTATCTTATCACATCTTGTACTCATTTATAGTTGTTTCTATTTCTGGCTTTGTTGGAGAGACAGCTAGTGTTTCAACTTAAATTAAAATCAATAAGAAGCAATTTTGTTTGTTTTTTAACTACTAGAACAGGCTTTCTTTTTTTAGCAAACCCCTGCATGTTCAACCAAGTCACTTGGCTTTTTCCATCAAGATAATTGCCAGGCTTCATTAATTCCTAATTTTTGCATATGTAGGAATGGATTTATTTTCCAGTGTACCTAAGAAAATGTCAAATATGATTTAAAAATAAGTATTTATTCTAAATCAACACCGAGAAATATGTGGTAAAGAATACTTGGCAGTTAAAAGTAGTTTTTAAAAACCTCTTCAGGGGAAGCATATGCTTGTGGGCTGTGGTGAATGCTGTTGACCTGGGAGTCTGGCACTGGCAGGGGAGCACAGGCTTCCCCAGCACATTTGGGCACTGTTCTGCAGGGATAACTTCCAGTGGAAAAAAAGCAGAGTCTGGCTAACTCTGTCTTCAGTCCTTGGCTTGGATATTTCTGCATCACACCAATTCATGTGAGAAACTGCTGTCATGAAGTTAACTGGCTTTTACCACACAGCCAGCTGATTGCCAGCAATAGCAATCAACCTGGGTCAAGTTCAGACTGGAGCAATGTTGGTGCTTCCTAGATAAGGCAATGGTGAATTGTAATGTAATGTTAAAATAAACATGTGTAGGTAGTGCTTTGGTCAAGTGTCCAAAACAAGATGTGTTGGTGTTGCTGCTTTGAGTTGATCACAGGGTGCAGGAAATCATCCTGTTTAGGTTGTAGCACAGGCTGCCCAGACGGACAGAAATGGACATGTTACTCAGTGAACACAGAATGTGACTATTACGAAGTTCATGCAAGTTCAGTTTTCACTGGCAAGGTTTCCTGTCACTGATGTAGGTATCCAGTTGAAAGAAATAGTTTATCTTAGAGCAATTCCAGGCCAGCTACTGTGCTGAGAACCTGTCTCTTGTTGCAGAAGCTTTTGCTGAGGTGTTTGGCCTCCCTCTTCTGGTTGAAATTTGGGTCAGTGTCTGTATGACCATTTACGTTTGAGGTTTTTTTCAGGTTGTTCAAGGTGAAACTTCATTCCCTGGAAAAAACACATGCCAGTGTTGTTACCAGCTGGTTCCTTAGGTTGCTGTGACTTTACCCAATGCTTCTCAATTTCAGAAATGTTCAAGAATTCCTGGAATATGTAACTCCAAATGTAAGAACCTTTTGAATGTCTTAAGTCTTGCTTCTTGTTCAGTTTTCCTTGGAAGTCCACAAGTATTATGAACTACTCATTACTTCAATCTCTTGGATTCAGTTTTCTCTCACTTTTTCTCTTTTACTTATACTTGCATTAATTCAGGTATGTTCATGTATCAAGGAAAAGGGCAAACCATGGGCTAAAAGAGGCTACCAGAGGCTACTCTGGTAATCAAAGCAAGAGTCTGTTCCCATAAATAAACTATTAAAAGAGGAGGCTGAGGGGAGACCTCATTGCTGCTTATGGCTACCTGAAAGGACATTGTGGAGAGGCTGCTGCTGGTCTCTTCTCACAGGTAAATAGTGAGAGAACAAGCAGGAATGGCCTCTGACTGCAACTGTGTAGGTTTAGACTGGACATGAGGAAATTTTTTTTTTCCTTAGCAAATGGTCAGGCATTGGAATGGTCTGCCCAGGGAGATGGAGTCACCAACCTTGGATGTGTTTAAAAGCCATTTGGATGTGGTGCTTGACATATGGTTTAAGGTGAACCTTGTAGAGTACGGTTATCGGTTGGTTGCACTTGGTGAACATGAATGATTCTGTGATGAAGCAGTATTTTGTAGGAACTAAACAGTTATTAACTAGATGACACTAATGAACAACACATTGCCTTCATCCTTCAAGGCAGTATAAGCTGTGGGTAAATTTCTTCAAATTGATACCAAACCAGCAAACCATTTCTTTTAACTAATCACTTGAAACCACACAGGGTTTTTGTTTTATGAGCCAAGAAGTCAGCTGTGCTAAAAATGTGAGCAGACCTGGTATACAGTGATCTGATAATGTAAGGTGGAAGTGACTTGCCCACAGTAGGGATATTTGTCTGAGTGGATCTCATCCAATACAACACAGCACAAAGATTCCCTGTCAAACAGGGAGACCTCGTGTCAAACACTATTTATTTCAAGTTATTAAGCAATGTGACCTTTTCACCTTCAACAATTAGCTTTCAAGGTGAAAACCAACTTAGGAAGAAAATTAACTTTTCATTGGGTCTGAGGAGTCTTGCAGTCCTGTGGTAACCTTATTACACTTTCACGCTTTGCAGTTTTCATTGCTGTCTTGATCAATGGCTCTTCATTTCTGTAGTTTGAAATTGCATTTCCCTCTTTGGTCTTGTATTTGGGAGACATCTTCAGGCATTTTGGGTGCAGACTCTGTCTGCAGAGCCAGATGAGGCTTGTGAAATGCATACTGTCAATGGATAACAGCTCTAGCTTGTCTCATTTGCACTCTATTAGTAACAAATTCACTTGCTAAATAAGTCTGTTCTAATCTTCAGTTTTTAATTTACCTGACAGTTGTGTTTTCTGTTTAACTGAGAGGCTGTGAGCACCCACTGGAATAAAGCACTACTCTCTGGATGTTTCTAAGCTGCATAGGCTGAGTGTGAGAGGTAGGGCATGCTGTTTGATGTGCCTTTTTGCTTCTGTTTGTTTGTCAAGCAGGCTGTCCTGGAGCTTGCTACATTTGGTTGTGTTCCATGGAATTTGTTGAGGCACATGGGTCTTACTGAGAGTACTCCCTTGATGAGCTGGAAATAAAACACATCGTTTTGGTGAACAACATTTCTGTTCCCACTGTCTGGGTGATACAGTGCTGAGCAAAATAAAAGATCAAAGCCAGTAACACTGTCCTGTATGCTGTGGAAAGCTGATGAATTTCCACAGTGCTTCCCTTGGTGCTTTTCAGTGATTTCTGTGATGATTACAAGCAGCATCACAGCATTTGGAACCACCTTCTAGCTCTCATGCTTGTGAGTCAGGTGGAGAAAGCTCAACACTTTCTTGCTGCTTTAGCCCTTGCTCTCCTCACATGTGCTGTGAGAGAGGCCTGCTTACCTGTTTGTGTTTGGTTATGTGATTCTTCTGTTCCTCCTTATCAGGGTGACACTTGAGTAATACCAAGCTGATTGGGAAGGTACCAGTGCTGAGCTTTTGTGTGTGTGTATATATATGTGTGTGTGTTTTTATATCTACATGTGCACACCAGAACTCTGTGATCTGGATTCTTAAGGCTGATAAACTGTTAGTGTCTTTAGAATGTGCATCCTCTTTAAAAAAAAAGGCTTATTCTGAAGAATTGTCTATTTGTACTATTAGTAGCTTCAGAAACTGCTTTGTTAATTCTTTATCATCTTGACTGTCTTCCATTGATGAATTGTTCTGATGGTCCCTGGCCTTTGTAGTTGTGCAGTCACTGCCATGTGGGTTCCTGAGACACATCCTTGCTGGAAAACCAAACTGCAGCAAAAGCTGCACTGCTACCTTCCTGATCACTGCACTGTCTTTGTTGTAGGTGTTTGCCTCTCCACTGCCTGAATGCTCTCATTTGGACTGAGGGCTCCTTTCTTTCTCTATCCCTCTCTGATGTGTTTGGGCCCTTACGCTAATGCAGTGTTTGCTCTCCAGGTCTGCTGTACCTTTTAAGCTGGAATTGCCAGAGCCTGGATGTGTGAGATGAGGCTGTGTCTCTCTTTACCTTAATGCTGAGCAGCTGAAGCAGCCTTCCAGACATAGGGACATCATTTAGGGTATTTTGTATTTTACTCTTAATACTAAGGAGGATGCTCTGATGCTTCAGGCTCAACCCTCTTCTTTGTCTGGTGTGTTGAACACTTCTGAGGTGCTGTTTTGCATTCATGTGTTGATACATATATATCTAGGAGTCATACTAGTTTTAAAATCTAGCATAGTGGTAATTAAGCTTAGGAGTTATATACCCAAATAGGCTTCTTCCATTAGTGAAGTAGTCAGTAGGTGGATTAGAATGAATATTTAGCAGATGTTGTAGTAGTAGAGTAGAATTGACTTCACCTTGGGGATTCATAATGTGTGTCAGAATCTATGCTTATAGGCCAAACTGAAATGAGATCAGTGTTGTTTGGGGGTTTATTTTTTTGAAGAGCAGTCCTCTGAAGAACAGATGAGGCTACTTTTTAGGGTGCGGAACTTCTTCGGTAGGTGATGTTGAAGTCTGATGCCCTTGTGATGTTCAGCTAATGGTTTTGTGTGAAACTGAAAGACAGAGATGGATGGATTTGTGTAAAAGCACCTCTGAATTTTGCACCAAAGTTGGACTGGGATGGAGGGAAGCTGTATTGCATAGTAGCAGGTCATTAGTTATACAGAAATGTTGGCTTTGGTCTGGGAAAAAAACCTCTGTTCAGTTCAGTGGAGATTTCCACTTCGCATGTGATGGCACTTTGTCAGATGGAATCTGACTAGTGAGTGATTTATTGCAATGTTGACAAGAAAAAAAATGTTTACTATAGGATACACTGATGGAGGACAATGATACTTCATTGTAGCTTCTTCCCTGAAAAGCTGGAGTGGCATTGATGTTTCATTGTTTACATGTTGCTTTATCAGTTCGGGCAGCTTGTGTCAGAGAGGGGGAAGTGTGTGGAGATGGCTTGTTTGCAAACAGTAATGCATATAGACGACTTCTTTCCTCCCTCGAGTAAAACTGAAGGAGCAACAAATGATTTGTCCAACCATGTTTGCAGTCTAGGCTCCATTTCACTGACTACATGTTTTCTGCAGTACTTCAAGAAAGACTGAAAAAGCAATAGAAACTGTGGTATGGAATCTATGTAAAATACATATCGGTGTTACAAAAGTCAGTTTAATTTTAGCATGTGCTTTAACATAAAATTCAACTGTATTCTTCTTTGCCTCTTCTTCCCCTACTTGAGTTGTCATCCTTCCATGCCAGGAGTCTTTGTGAAGCTCAAAACTTTCATTATGCAACACGTGAGAATTCTGCAAGTGATGATAAGGACACTGCGTGGTGTAATATAGCAGATGACAGGTAACTTGCCCAAGGCATAAAACTATTGAGATGATCTGATGATAGTTTGAGGGTGCAGGAGAAAAACGCACTGATTCTAGGGAACTGTATATTGTAGAATCTTGATAGTTTATAATGTCCTGATTTCAACCCTATTTGGAAGAAGCAGAAGTCTTTAAGAGCTGTAGGATGTGGCCCCTGAAGACCTTGATGTCTCCTGATGTTCCAGTATCCCTGAGAAGGGCACCAATGGACAGGGCTATAGTTATTTTTGAAATGATGAAAGTGGACAAACATGCTAAAAATACATTCTTAGGTTGGCTTGTGTTTAACCAGAACTTCTCAGATGGCAGTCTGCATTTTCATCACTTCCAGGATGTTGCATTGGGTTGAATTGCTGTAGCTTCTGTTACTGGAGTGTGATCCGACAGCTACAGAGAAGCTGAATCTGATACCCTGCCCCATTGCAACAAGGGCTGGTGTGAGCACATCGCACCTGTGACTGTCGAACTGAACTCCGTTGTTCTCGTTAACCCAAAGTCAGTCCTGAATGAGAATCATTTGAATTTGATTAGGCTGGAACAGTTTAAACCATGTTCATCAAAGTACTATGTTTCTTGGCTCATTATGTTCTTCTGTCTTGTGTGATATTTCAAACAATTCAGTGAAAGGCATCAAGGAAGGCATCCAGTTGTTGCCTTGCATTCAGTGAAATGGATTGTGAAACTGTGTGAGATTTCTTATTGCATTCTCCCAGCTGTGTGAGGGTGGCTTGAGAGTTCTGATTTGGTTACTGTGGGAGCTTGGGTAAGTGAAGACGTGTGTTTGGATAAGAAGCTCTGAGGAGGGTGGCTGTGCTTTCTGCCTCCTAGACTGGCTCAGCAGGGTGCTAGTGAAATTATTGATGGTGCTTTCAAGACTTGATTCACGAAGAGGAGCTGTTGCATGCCCAGGCATATGAACTCAAAGCTTACTGAACTAGCTTGCTGAAGCCAGGGTAGTTTCACTGCTGTGACAGAGGAGAAGACGAACTCCTGTGCTGTGGCTTGGATTCAGCTGGGTTTAGATATCAGCTGGCAAGACTTGCCTCCTGCTGTAATCCCTGTGAAGACAAAGAGCAAGAGAGCAGCCAGGGTACTGTGGCACTTAGGGAGAGAAGAGCACTTTTTTGGTGCAGTGCCATGCCAGCAGTGAAGTTACGCTGTCAGAAAACCACTGTTGCTGGTAGCACAGCAGCATATCAGCCTAGGTGATATCTCTCCTTGAATATGAAGAAAAGTGTGTTGCACAATGAAGGACTGATCTGTTTGAGTGACTTCAAGATGCTCGTGAGGATTGTGGTGTGTGTGTGTGGGCACTGTGGCACTAGGAGACGTTCAAAGAGGAAGAGGTGGTGTGTATTTCCCATAACAAGCTACTTTAACTTCTGGTGCAATTAAAATTACCCCCAAATAAAATGACCAGACTAGCTCAGAATTCCATTTGCATGTTCTTGTCTATTGGCCTACCCAACACTTCAGAAAAAAGAAGCTTTTCAACCCTACGGGACATGACAGCTACACCTTCACAAAGCTGGCTTCTGGATAAATCTGGTTTGCTGTTGAGCTTCATAATTATGAAGCCTGCATTAATGCCAAATTGGTAGACTTTCCAAGAGAGCAAATACCAGTAGTTTCTCCACTTCAGTCAGAGAGCTCTCTTCTGAGAGAGGCCAGAATCTGCTGAACTGATGTGCAATGGCTGAGACAGATCGAAAGATGATACTTCCACTGAATAGTTTTTGAAAAAGCAGTTTACTTAGTGTGTGTCTCTGGGTGATGGTATTGGGATGCTGTTGATCAAGCAACAACTGTCTTTGCAAACCTGAGTGTTCATTGTAAAAGTCTGTTAAATGTTTGGCCATTCATCCTCCCTCTGGGCTGATCAGCTGTTGGAAATGAATTCTTTCTCAGTTCTGTCACAATTAAAGAAGGGTATGCTCAGGTGAAAGGGTTTGTCTGTTTCATAGATTAGAGAGAGATGCTCAATGAAAATGAACATCCTCCCAAGGTTAAATTACCTATTTACAGCTCCTTCAATTACAGTGTTGGGTAGAAGGGTTTTTATTTTTTTCTAAATGTAGATAAGAGTTAGCAGAGGACAAATTATATAATTGGAGGGGGAGAGAGGGACTTCATATGTGCTTGGTTCTAAAAGACTGAAGGGGATGAGAAGACAGCAGTGCCAGGGAATTGCCTTTGGAATTCTTAGTCCTTAATCTGAAGCAGGCTTTGCAGCCTGGTTAAAAAGAAGGGTTAGTATTTGTGTAAAAGCTTTTTGCAGCTTCTCGTAGGTGTTCTGTGCTGGGTGCCACCTGGCCTTTTAACAAAAAGAAATAAAAAGCAACCCTGAAATCAGGATGTATAAATCTACATTTTGTTCTTCCATGGCGCAGAAGAATGTATTAGCTGGTGAGCTGAACTGACATATTCCTTTGTGCACAAGTTAGAGCAACTTGAATGAAAATTACACTCATAGCAAGAGAATGCACTCTGCTTAAATTAGATAAGGAGATTATGACAGAAAAAGATCATTGAATAAAGGGGACTTGAAACTAACCAATCAAAGAAATGTATAACTTCAAACTTTGTCTTGGCAGAACTTATTAATAAAACACAATGAGGTTTTTGGAATACAATAAAGACCTCTTCCTTTGAAGGTTACAGTGTAATTTGTGTAATTGTGTTAGTGTAATTCGACTTCAAGATATGTCCTTGTAATTTGGTAAACTGCAGATCTTGCTCTGATCTATTGCATTTCTCTTGTGCCTAATATTGATGTGTCTAATTGCCTCATAAGTATATACTCAGTTTATAGCCATGGCCCAGCCCTCTGGACCTTGAGAAACTCACTTTATGGTCTGTAATGATCATCTCTGTATAGATCTTATCTGTGAAGCAGCTGGCCACTCTCCTTGCTTCCTCACTAAGTACACACAGCTAATTGCTGTTCCAAATAACCTTTTGCTGCCATACGGCTGAAGAAAGCTTACTGTATGACACCTTGTTTTTCCCATTTACAGGATGCCCTCTTTTGGCAGGGAAGCTGGAACACAGCAGTGGCAGGCATCCTCTTGTCAGGAGCTGGCTGATACTTGCTGACTAAGTGATGAGACTGAGGAGGGGGCTGGAGGGAAAGTCTTGTGAGGAGAGATCGATGGAGCTGGGGGTGTTCAGCTGGGAGAAGAGGAGACTTACAGGGGACCATATCACTCTCTACAACTAACTGAAGGGAAGCTGTAGTCAGATGGGGAGCAGAGCCTGGCCCCAGGCAACTTGTGACAGGATAGGAGACCCCGATCTGAGGCTATGCCAGGGGAGGCTTAGGTTTGCTATCAGGAGGCAGTTCCTCATGGGAAGGTGATTAGGCACTGGGATGGACTGCCCAGGGAG
>VWZE01003920.1:6984-28168 GCA_013396675.1 Eubucco bourcierii
AACTGGCAGAGGGGAGATTTAGACTGGATGTTAGGAGGAAGTTGTTTGCAGTGAGGGTGGTGAGACACTGGCACAGGTTGCCCAGGGAGGTTGTGGAGCACAGAATCACCCAACGTGATCTTTGATTTGTGCTCCACAATATCCCTGGAGGTTTTCTGTGCCCCACAACCTCCCTGGAGGTGTTCAGGGCCAGGTTGGAGGAGACCTTGAGTGAGCTGTACTAGTGGGAGGTGTCCCTGGGTATGGCAGGAGGTTGGAACTAGCTGATCCTTGAGGTCCCTTCCAACCTTACCATTCTATGATTCTATGATATACACCCACACATATATATACATATATATGTATATATATACTATGTGTGTATAAATATGTATATATGTGTGTGTGTATGTGTGTATGTGTATATATGTATTTTTATATATATATATATATATTTATGCTGTTTTCTGATACTTAAGTGACAAAATGTAGATCCACCTGTCAAATACCTCAGTGGAATGCAGAATTAGATCCTTATTTTGGCCCATTTCTATAATTAGTAGCAAAGCACCAACTGACCCCCTGCCTGGAATTTGATTTTCTTCCTCTGCCTGTTTACCTGTACTAACTACTGAATGTGTTAAAAATGCTTTCTCCAAAAAGGTTCAGGGTCTACATGTACAGACTGGGCAATGAAAGGAAAATTGTTAGTTTTTTGGTTTTTTCTTGTTGATTAATGAGTGTGCTGGTTTGAGGCTAATTGGAATATTTTAATGAGAAAACATAGATTATAGGCTGTGAAAAGGAAACAGTGGTGATGTCTGCTTCACTCAGAGGCTTGCTGAGTTATATAAAAACAAGGACACAAACATAGATAAGAGACAGTCTCATTCTCTGTGTTGGTGTCAGTGTGTCTTCTCCTTGGCCTTCTGCTGTGTAGCCCAACTAATCATTCTGCTTCTAACCCCCCTTGCCAATCCCTAAAACTCACCTTGCACATAAGACAGACTCTGGAGTAAGGCAGAGGGGTGGAAAGAAGGTGGAAGAGTGTTTGGGATCTCTGGGGACTCTGATTTCTGGGAGGAATGTTGTGTTTCTGTATTACCTTTAACTTGTATATTTCTGCATATAGCTGAATATTTTGTATTGTATAATATATAAAACACAGTATTTTGTAATATACTGTAAATACCTGCTTGTCTGTTGTGCTAAGCTGTAAATAGAGCTTCATTCCTTAACTTCCATCTGTCTGAGTCTAGTCTGGGTGACGTTCATAGAGTGAGGGGACAGGTAACTCCCAATCCATCACAATGGGAAAGTATTATTCTGTGGGACTGGAGGAGTTTTTATCTGCCTCTGCCAGGGGGTTCCTCTATAACGTGAACAAGTCCTCCAAGACCAAACTCAGTTCACTTATGTCACCAAAGCAGGCGGTTAGGTGCTTCCTACAACCCCAAGGTTCAGGGCCATGCCAAATATTCTATCCCATCTTCTCTGCCCCACTGAGTCACTGTCCAGGAGCACCTCCACAGCCTCACAGCAGCTCCCCAGGGATGAAGAGGGAGCAGTATTTTTACTGCCTGCTCCCAGTGCCTAATGAGGATGGTTGCCTAGCCCTGGTTCCATCAGAGCCTAGGAGCTGGATTTATCTTACCAGGTGTCTCTGCTGTGTAAAAACCTACCTCTGCACAAGTCACTGTGTTACATTGTCAATGTAGAAAACCAGGCACTTTTACCCTCTTTACCTGCCTTATCTCATACTCTTTCTTTAGGCTGAGAAGGATGGCACTCTGGAAGCACCTACTTCTGGTGATTGGCTCGACCTCAGAGGCCTGAATTTGTTCCTGTGAACACCATTCTCTGATCCTCTATTCAACTGTACATTAAGAGAAAAGCATGACCTGGCTTATGCTCTCACAAGTTTCAACACAGTGCCTCAAGGCTTGTAGCAGATGAGGCTTTCAGCTCTGAATCTCTGTTCACTTTTAATTCTTTTTTAACTGGGATAAGCTCAATCTGTGCCCATATCTCATTTGCACTCAGGTGTAATCAAGGACTTTACACATACTGAGACTGTGGGTAGAAGTTAGTGATGACAAAAATAAGACAAATGTAACATCTCAGGGGCAACCAAGGATGAGACCAAGAAAATGCTGAAGAATGAGGAGGAGTGACAGACAGGATGGTTGGAAAGCATTTCCCTGAATTCAGGAGCTGGCTGATTTTTACCTAGTTGGGACTGTATGGAAGTAGGAAGGGAATTTTTTTGCCATGAAATTGCTTAAGTAAATATTGTTACTTTTATTCAGGGTAATTTCTCCATCTCCCCCTTTGTTGTTGTTGTTGGTGGTGGTGGTTGGTTGGTTGGTTGGTTTGGTTTGTTTTTGCTGGAAGCTGGTGAAAGTGAAATACCCCAACAGTCTGTGTTTCCTGGAGGATCCCTCAGTTCCATTCTCCATCCTAGGGGAACTTTCTATCCTGATCACAAATGAAAAGGAAACATTTGGCATTAGCATGCCACAAAGGGACTTAAGACGGTTAATTTGGATCAAGATGGGCTGAAAGAATTTGGGCTGTTTAGCCTAGAGAAGTGAAGGCTCTGAAGACACCTTATAGCTACATTCAATATCTGAAGGAGACTTACAGGAAGGCTGGGGAAGAACTGTTTAGAAGGGTTTGTAGTGATAGAACAAGGGGCAATGCTTTTAACCTGAAGCATGGTAGATCTAGGTTGCACACAAGGAAGAAGTTCTTTACAGTGAGAGTGGTAAAATACTCGAACAGATAGCCCAGGCTGAGGTCCCATCCCTGGGCAGTCTCTCAAATTGGAAGTGTCCCTGTTCACTGCAGTGGGGTGGGGCAAGATGATTCAGGGATCCCTTTCAACCTGATGTAATGTGTGGATCTATGAATTTCTGTTTTGTCATCAGCAAGTCACCTCCCTTTTGTATTACTTTCCTTTTCTTACTGTCATGGTTTGGGAGTTCCCTGCCCCCCACATTTTGTAAAATGACCCAGACTAGAACTCAGCCAGCTGGAAGTTAAGGACTGAAGCTCTATTTACAGCTCAGCACAATGCACAAGCAGAGATATACACTATAGACAGGAATAGTTACATAGACAAGTTAAAGGGAATACAGAAACACAACTCCCCTCCCAGAAATCAGAGACCCCAGGAGGGGCTCCCAACCACCCTTCCACCTTCTCCCCACCCCTGTACCTTACCCCAAGGTTTGCCTTACGTGCAAGGTGAGCTTGGGGGATCAGCCAGGGGGGGTTAGAAGAAAAGTGGTTAGTGAGATGACTCAGCAGAGAGGAGGAGAAAGCCAGAGGCTGCTAGACCAAGTTGCTGTGCCCCAGAGACTGACTTATCTATGTTTTGAGTTCTTCTCTTAAGCATCTGCACAAGCCCATGAGTGAAACAGACATCAGCATTGTTTTCTTTTCACAGCCTATAATATAATTTTCTCTATTAAAATATTCCAATTAGCCTCAAACCAGCACATTTTCCCACTTCATTTACAAGTGCTGGCAGGCAGAGTTTGTTTTACTTACTTTGTTTGGGTGAGATCATGGTGGCCATGGAGTCCTGATGTTGCTGGCCAGAGGAGGTACTCAAATGTTTGCTGGTCTTAGAGTGAAACGTGAACTTTCAGCAACCTAGTGCCCTGCTGGTCTTTGTGGTTGTTCCCAGCCCACTGTGAGTGCTGTGATGATGAGCATGGTGGGATATAGAGTGGGCAACACTTTGAGACAGTGTGAGGATCTGGTATAAAATTCAGTGAGGCCAAATAAAAGAGAAAGGGACTTGAAAATCTTGGCTTGGGACTTGAGAATGCTCTTTGACAAGGGACTTGAGAATGCTCCACCCCGCTTTGGAGCTTAAGGGAAAACAATAATTCTAGCATTTGCCAACGCCTAACTTGTTAAAAAGGAAACCAAATAAAACCCCAACAAAATGAGGTGCAGACTCTGGTAAAATCAGACTCAGACCAGTCTCATGAGATTCAACAAGGCCAAGTGTAAGATCCTGCACCTGGGTAGGCACAATCCCAAGCACAAATTCAGGCTGGGTGGTGAATGGCTGAGAGCAGCCCTGAGGAAAAGGACCTTGGAGTCTGGGTTGATGAAAAGCTCAACATGAGCCTGCAGTGTGCACATGCAGCCCAGACAGCAACCGAGTCCTAGGCTGCATCAAGAGCAGCGTGGCCAGCAGGGCAAGGGAGGGGATTCTGCCACTTTACTCTGCTCTCGTCAGACCCCACCTGGAGTACTGTGTGCATTTCTGGAGCCCTCAGCACAGGAAGGACATGGAAGTGTTGGAGAGGGTCCAGAGGAGGCCACGAAGATGATCAGAGGGCTGCAGCAGCTCTGCTGTGAGGACAGGCTGAGAGAGTTGGGGCTCTGCAGCCTGGAGAAGAGAAGGCTTCGAGGGGACCTGATAGTAGCCTTCCAGTATCTGAAGGGGGCCTACAGGAAGGCTGGGGAAGGATTATTTACAAGGTCCTGCAATGACAGGACAAGGGGCAATGGGCTTAAACTGGCAGAGGGGAGATTTAGACTGGATGTTAGGAGGAAGTTCTTTACAGTGAGGGTGGTGAGGCACTGGAACAGGTTGCCCAGGGAGGTTGTGGATGCTCCCTCCCTGGATGTGTTCAAGGCCAGATTGGATGAGGCCTTGAGTAACCTGTACTAGTGGGAGGTGTCCCTGCCTATGGCAGGGGGTTGGAACTAGAGGATCCTTGAGGTCCCTTCCAACCTTACCATTTTATGATTCTATGATTCTATGAAAATATGGTTGCTTTTGTAATGATGGCTCTCATCTTGCAGGCTGTACTGTAGCTCTCTCTCACTGAGAGAGTCATTGACTGCTGGAATGGGCTGCCCAGGGAGGTGGTGGAGTCACCGTCCCTGGAGGTGTTCAAGGCGGGTTTGGATGTGGCACTTGGTGCCATGGTCTGGTCTTGAGGTCTGTGGTGATGGGTTGGACTTGATGATCTTTGAGGTCTCTTCCAACCCTGGTGGTACTGTGATACTGTGATATTGTGCTTTGCCAAGATGCTGGCAAGCATTGCACTTAACTTTCAGAACCATGTCTAGTGGCTGCAGAAGAATTTTTGAGGGCAAAGTCTGGGGAATAAAACTACATTACTTTTAGATGAGCAAATGCAAGAAATTACAACACACTACTATTCATATTTTTTATTCACTTGAAATATCAGAGCTATGACCCACGAGTCCAAGAGCAAAGTCTCAGGATTCTTATTTCTGCTGCTCCTGTGCTACCTCTGGAGACCAGCAGCCTGTAATTGAGGTATTATTCACTTCAGTAATACATACTGTTGAATCTGACTCTCTTCATAGCCAGCACCTGAGCAGTACAAGTCAAGCTGCATAGTCAGCAGCAGAGGGAACTCTAATAACAGCCTACAGAGATGTTGTCAGAGCAGCATCAATAATTTCCTTTTACATTCACACTGTAGAAGGGCAGGAGAACAGTATATTGATGTAATTTTCAGAAGGGTTGAGCACCCAGGTTTAAAATAAAAATAAGAAAATTTCATTTTTTTAGAAATAATTACTATTTTATGTGAGTCAGATGATGCTTTTTGTTCCTGTCTTTGAGGTCTGATTTTATTTAACCCATCCAGCTCTTTTTATAGACAAAGACAACACTTGCACATCTCTTTCTGTTACTAAAAGCTATATAAATACAAACTGATGTTTAGCTAGTTCATGGTGAATAATTCATCAGATGAACAGCATCTAGGATTTCTTTTGTGTTTTTCTTTTCCTGTTCCTGAACTGCCAACAGACAGCATTTTTCTTTTCCTCCCCTGGTTTTGTTTTCTGGTGAGTAATATCTGTAAATAATGCTTAATCTGCATCTTTGCTAGGAATATGCACATTTTCAACTAAATGTTGCTTTTAGCTTGACAGATGTCATACATTGCTATGCCATGCTCTTCTGACATGTGTGCACAGTTCTTTCTTTGCTCCAGTGATCATGTCTCTGAAGTTGCTTGTGAGCAAGAGGTGAATTCACTTAGTCATTCTTACTATTTACATTATGGTGCACTTTAGGACTCCAACATAATTCATAATTTGACTGCCTGCACAGATGGGCAGAGTCCAACGGGATGGAGCTCAACAAATCCAAGTGCCAGGTGCTGCACTTTGGCCACAACAACCCCATGCAGAGCTACAGGCTGGGGTGGCAGTGGCTGGAGAGCAGCCAAACAGAAAGGGATCTGGGGGTGCTGATTGACACCCACCTGAACATGAGCCAGCAGTGTGCCCAGGTGGCCAAGAAGGCCAATGGCATCCTGTCCTGCATCAGCAATAGTGTGGCCAGCAGGAGCAGGGAGGTCATTCTCCCCCTGGACTCTGCACTGCTTAGGCCACACCTTGAGTCCTGTGTCCAGTTCTGGGCACCTCAATTGAAGAAGGACATTGAGGTGCTTGAGTGTGTCCAGAGAAGGGCAACGAGGTTGGGGAGAGGCCTTGAGCACAGCCCTATGGAGAGAGGCTGAGGGAACTGGGATTGGTTAGCCTGGAGAAGAGGAGGCTCAGAGGAGACCTTCTTGCTCTCTACAACTACCTGCAGGGTAGCTGTAGCCAGGAGGAGGTTGCTTTCTTCTCTCAGGCAAGCAGCACCAGAACAAGAGGACACAGTCTGAAGCTGTACCAGGGGAAGTTTAGGCTGGAGGTGAGGAGAAAGTTCTTGCCTGAGAGAGTCATTGGCTACTGGAATGGGCTGCCCAGGGAGGTGGTGGAGTCAGCGTCCCTGGAGGTGTTCAAGGCAGGTTTGGATGTGGCACTTGGTGCCATGGTCTGGTCTTGAGGTCTGTGGTGATGGGTTGGACTTGATGATCTTTGAGGTCTCTTCCAACCTTGGTGATACTGTGATACTGTGATACTGTGATACTGTGATGGTTTCACAAAACGGGATATTTTCCATGAAAATAGCAGGAGGCAATTCCTACCAAAACACTTTGCTTGGAGTAACTAAGTTATTTAAACTGACACCATGAATTTTAATCCCTGTTTTAAAGTGAGAGCCACAAACTGTGCCCACACTGGGCTCGTTGGCCCTGTATGAAGGCATTAGCACTTCCATAGGGCTGGAGCTTTTGGAAGCTTTTGTGCTGCAGGTGCCAGAGCAGAAATTCCCCTGCAAATTATGGAGAGGAGCAGAGGGGCAGAGTGGAGCAGGTATTTCCACATAGTCTGTGGGGAGGAAAGGTGAGAGCAGCTGGCTGAGGATCTGGCTGCTGACCAAGGTTAACTCAGCACAGAGGAGCGCAAAGTCCATGGACGAAACTGAAGACAACTGCTGTTCTCAGCAAGGAGCTTCCTGAGGCAGCCAATAAAGAAACACAGAGAATAAGGAAGGGTTTTTTTTGTGTTTTGGGTTTTTTTAAATTTTTTTTTTTAAATTTTACTCTCCCCTGTGGATTGTATAGCCTAACTATAGTCAGGATAGCTATTTTATAGCCAAACTATAGTCAGAATGCTTATGGAGGAATGTCCTATCTGCGCTTCATACTAGTCCTGCAGGTTTGTCACAACCAGACATGCAGAAACTGTCTTTGGAAAAAAGGACTTCAACACAGGATTGTTCCTTCCCATGAAAATCATGAGGTGGAAAGGTAGCCTCTTTGCTATTTTATTTTTTGTCCCAGCAGATCTTTTGTTTATTCATGCCAGAAAGAATAGCAGGCTATAGAGAGCTTAGATGCTCACTTGGTCTGTGTTTTGAGTATTGCCCTAGAGCTACAGAGAGGTGGCTCTGACACAGTTCACAGAGATTCCTGTTGCTGGGTCAGTGTTCACCACAGAGCTTTCTGGCCATTGTCTGAACTTAAATTGCTTTTGCTTTTCCAAAGAAGGTTCTGGTAAATGTTTTCACACTACATCTTTGAACCACTTTGGTCAGGCATACAGAAGACAGCTAAAGTTTGGGACCTTGGTGGGACATCAATGTAAGCCCTTTCAAGACCCTGTCACTTGTAACCATGGACAGAAGCAGGAGTTGGGGTAAGAAAGGAATTTAAGTATTGAAACCTAAAGAACCTCTCAAGATGAGGCACTGGATGAGGAGTAGTTTTGAGCATCATGGAATCTTCCTATATCCTGCTTGAAGTGCTTAGTTTCCCTTATAGACCTGAGCAGAATGAATTTCATCAAGGTCACATGAGGAACAGGGAACTGTCTTGAAATATCCTGACCTGCAGACCAGTTGCTTACACATAAAGTTGCTCCTAAAGTATCAGTAGAATAGTTTTGATGCTGTTGCTGAAGTTCCTTGCATAAGAATAGGGAGCATGGAGACAGAACAAACTGAAGCCAGTGGTCAGGGCAGGCACAGAGAGAGGAACTACAATTTTTATCAGGGAAAGGAAGAGGAAAAATAGAAGGGGTGTAGCTGAGATCTATTCTCTCTTGAAGGCTAAAATGTGCAAGAGGCAACTGTGCCCCAGAGTTAAAAACAAGAACTGTGCCATTCAGCATCAGTGCCCCTGGCACTATGAAGCAGGGGAAAGACAAAGCAGCCAGAGAGAACTGAGGACCCCACCCAAAATACTAAGAAGTCCAGGACCAACGAGGCCTTGAGTGAGCTGTACTAGTGGGAGGTGTCCCTGGGTATGGCAGGGGGTTGGAACTAGATGATCCTTGAGGTCCCTTCCAACCTTACCATTCTATGATTCTATGATCAACAGATACATATTCCGCACCAGAGGCTTTCAGGAAACCTCCATGCATTCAAGTACTCATCTGCAGAGATATTTTAAAATAATAATCATCATGGGTGGGGTAGGAGCATAAGAGAGATGTAGGACTATGTAAAAATACCTATACAAAAGAAAAATGAGTTTCCTCTTAGTAAATTCTTTCAGAACATTTTTTTCCCCTGAATTCTGCTCATGAAACTCCTGATCAGGATCAATTAAGATTGTGCTGAGAGGAGGTAGGTGGCTGTCAAAAGGAAGGAAACACCCCTGCTTTTGTTGCCATTTGTGGCACGGTCAGAGGTGGCTTCTTAGAAGCCTGAGAGAGCTTCTGCTGTCACATTGCAGGTTATAAACAGAGAAGATTTCGCTTCCTATCACTGACTGATTAATTATATCGGCATAGTTCAAATGAAGATGTTCTGAGATGCCTCTTCGCAGGCAGAGCAGGAATGTGAGCCTCTGTTATTTGGTCTCTTCTCTTACATTTAGTATTTGTGAAAAGGAGTAGTGAGTAGGGCAAGCAAATGCTGGACAAGCTCGGCCCATGCACCTCTGTCTTGGCATTTCAGCCCTACTCTGTGTAGGAATATTGGGATGTGACTTGGCCTTAGCTTCTGTGCAGTTATTTTCAGTTCAAAGTAAGCTACAAGCAATATTTGTGAGCCTTACATGTTGTGTGATTTGTTAGTGCAGAACATCAGGAATGCCAGACAAATTGTGAATAGGAAAGTCTGGTTAAAGAAATGTCCTTAAACTGGAGCCATGTGCTGTCTGCACCTTGTCTTCCAAAACACAGACCCTCTGCTATGCCAAGATCCAGAGTCTTTTGAGAACATAATATAAAATACAGTGAGCCAGATTTCTATGCATCAAAAGCTTCAACAAAGTTCAGGCACACCCACTGCCAGTGCAAACTGATGTTGGTTTTAACTTCCCTTTGAAGGAATTGCAAGCCATGCAACACTGACTTGAAGCATGCAATGTGTATTAGTATGCAAAACTGCCCAAGAGGAAAGCTACTTTTAAACTGCAAGTCCCTCAAATGCTGTTTCCACACAGCTTCCTAGGAGGACTCACAACCAGTTCCTTTCATTGCCATCTGGTACCCGAGAGCCTTACAGTAGCAGCTTCGTTATTCTTATATCAGTAGAGGGAAATATTATTTGTGGAGTGAGTCACTTTGGTTCCTATGCTGATTACTATCTTATCACAGGCTCCAGTCAAAGCCATTTTAATGAAGCCTAGACAGCTGAGTTACTAAACCCAGAGGCAGCCAAGCGTAAAGGAGCTGGAGTCAGATGAAGAGAGAGGGTTAGAGTACTTTGGCCTCCTCCTCTAAGCAGTAGCATGGCTGTGGATGCTGCTCTGGAAGCACAGGCTAATGCCTGCAGAATCTGGGAAGAGTAAAGAGTAATTTAAAGACCAGGGTATGCTGCTTATGTCTCAGTATTAAATTGCATTTAATGGGTCACCAGATTTTTTTTCCACAGGTTGACTCCCTTGGCTGCTGCAGTAGTATGAGTGTAAAAGGTTAAAACTTGATTCTGCCCCCAAAGCAAATGTTGCTATTACAGAAAGTCACTGCACCACAAGAGCTTATGGCACAGAGATACAATTACCTACTACCCTGGATGAAACAAACTCTTGGGTGAGGTCTCATAGCTCAGCTGAGATCCTCCTCTGGTTTATTCCACAATGACAAGCTTTATTTTGGAAGTACTAAATTCAAAAAAGAACAAAGAAAAGTGTTGTGCTCCATTACATTGCACATGTTCCCTGCCACCCATGTGGCTGCAAGGAGGAGAGCAAGGATATTCCCAGATTTATTGAGGTCTTGCAACACCAGGATAACTGTTGTTTGTGGATGGAGCAGGTCACTGATCTTGGCTAGCTATATGTGGCTGTAACAAACAGTGGGCTTTCCCCACAAAGATGGAAAGTTCTGTGCTGTTGTTAGAATCATAGAATGGTAAGGTTGGAAGGGACCTCAAGGATCATCTAGTTCCAACCCCCTGCCATAGGCAGGGACACCTCCCACTAGTACAGCTCACTCAAGGCCTCATCCAATCTGACCTTGAACACATCCAGGGAGGGAGCATCCACAACCTCCCTGGGCAACCTGTGCCAGTGCCTCACCACCCTCACTGTAAAGAACTTCCTCCTAACATCCAGTCTAAATCTCCCCTCTGCCAGTTTAAACCCATTGCCCCTTGTCCTGTCATTGCAGGACCTTGTAAATAATCCTTCCCCAGCCTTCCTGTAGGCCCCCTTCAGATACTGGAAGGCTACTATTAGGTCCCCTCGAAGCCTTCTCTTCTCCAGGCTGAAGAGCCCCAACTCTCTCAGCCTGTCCTCATAGGAGAGCTGCTCCAGCCCTCTGATCATCTTTGTGGCCCTCCTCTGGACCCGCTCCAACACTTCCATGTCCTTCCTGTGCTGAGGGTTCCAGAACTGCACACAGTACTCCAGGTGGGGTCTGACGAGAGCAGAGTAAAGGGGCAGAATCCCCTCCCTTGCCCTGCTGGCCACGCTTCTCTTGATGCAGCCTAGGACTCGGTTGGCTGTCTGGGCTGCATGTGCACACTGCAGGCTCATGTTGAGCTTTTCATCAACCCAGACTCCAAGGTCCTTTTCCTCAGGGCTGCTCTCCAGCCATTCACCACCCAGCCTGTATTTGTGCTTGGGATTGTGCCTACCCAGGTGCAGGACCTTACACTTGGCCTTATTGAATTTCATCAGGTTGGCCTGGGCCCACCTCTCCAGCCTGTCCAGGTCCCTCTGGATGGCATCCCTGCCCTCTAGCAAGTCGACTGTGCCACACAGCTTGGTGTCATCTGCAAACTTGCTGAGGGTGCACTCCATTCCTCTGTCCATGTCACTGACAAAGATGTTAAACAGCACTGGTCCCAGCACTGACCCCTGAGGGACACCACTTGTCACTGGTCTCCAGGTGGACATTGTGCCCTTGATCACCACTCTCTGGGTTTGACCATCCAGCCAATTCCTTATCCAGCGAGTGGTCCATCCATAAAAGTACCAAAATTTTTATGTGACCTGGTAAAACCTAAAGGTTCTTCTGCTCTGCTGGAAGATCACAGTATTCCTCTGAGATGGTGGCACTCCCTAAGAGTTTGTTCTCTATTGTGGTTTAAATCCAGCCAGCAACTAAGCATCACACAGCCCAGTCCCTCCTGAGCAAATGCTAATAATACATATGTCTTTGTAGATCCACTTTTGCAGTGGATGGAAAAAAAAAATGTATGCTGCATGAGTCACATGGAAGAGGAGGGAGGGTAGGAGTGAGATGGCCACATCCCACTTCATATAAGACTTTGAAACTGTAGGGGATGGATTTAAAGTAAAACCTATGGATGTACAGGGGAAGAGTCCATCTTTCCTCCTTTAAGAAAAGACATAGTTCTCAGTCTGCAAATCTTCTCACTTGCACTTCAGGTTTAAGTCCCTTTGTATGTCACAGAGAAAATTCTTTCCTTTATAATCTTCTTGCTGACCTATAGGTAATTGAACGCAGATCCACACAGTAAACCCTTCAAAAGGAATTACCAGGATTACATATCTCATATTCACCTCATTTCACCCTTTTCAGATGTTGAATGCAAGGCATCAGTTTCTTCCTAATCCATATAACTCACATGTGTGGACATTTCTGCCAAGACACTTCCTATTCCTTCCTTGCCTAGCAACAGCTTCAGCAGAGAACTAGCTGGACTCAGAAAGTTATATAAAACTTAGCTGGAGAAGCAGACATGGTTTTTCAAGGGGGGAAACTGAGGTCTGTAAGAAAGAAGGAAGGGAAAGTGGGAAATATATAGAGAGATTAATTTTAGAGAACTTGGATGGTTAAAGAGATCGTGGTTTCATCAGTAGGTTGATATGCATTCGGTTCGTGGTTTGGATGCCAACACTCTGCGCTGGGTTAGGAACTGGCTGGAGGGCTGAGTCCAGAGAGTGGTGGTGAATGGTGCCACATCCAGCTGGAGGCTGGGCACTAGCAGTGTGCCCCAGGGATCAGTGCTGGGCCCCATCCTCTGTAACATCTTCAGTGATGATCTGGACGAGGGTATCGAGTCAGGCACCAGCAAATTTGCAGATGACACCAAGCTGGGGGCTGATGTTGCTGGGTTGGAGGGCAGAAGGGCTCTGCAGCAGGACCTCGACCGCCTGCAGAGATGGGCAGAGTCCAAGGGGATGGAGCTCAACAAATCCAAGTGCCAGGTGCTGCACTTTGGCCACAACAACCCCATGCAGAGCTACAGGCTGGGGTGGGAGTGGCTGGAGAGCAGCCAAACAGAAAGGGATCTGGGGGTGCTGATTGACACCCACCTGAACATGAGCCAGCAGTGTGCCCAGGTGGCCAAGAAGGCCAATGGCATCCTGGCCTGCATCAGCAATAGTGTGGCCAGCAGGAGCAGGGAGCTCATTCTCCCCCTGGACTCTGCACTGCTTAGGCCACACCTTGAGTCCTGTGTCCAGTTCTGGGCCCCTCAATTGAAGAAGGACATTGAGGTGCTTGAGTGTGTCCAGAGAAGGGCAGCAGGCTCTCATGTGCAGGCAGATGTCTGTGATGTGCAGTCTGGGCACAGTGTCAGGCTGGCTGGGCAGGCCGAACACGTGGAGGCATCAGAGCCTGATCCTGCTCACTGGGGTCCCACCCAGCTCAGGATGGATGAGGTAATAAGCAGGCTGGGATGCAAGAGCAGAGAGCACAACAGCACCAAGCCCAGTGTGCTACCTGCTCATCCTTTATATCCATTTCAGCCTGAGACTGATGTGCCTTTGGACACAGATTAGCCCATCAGGATGGCAGTTTGCCCATGTTAGGTGAAGCTGGGGCTTTTGTCCCCTTTCCTGTGGCCACCACCCCCAGCACAGAAGGAGGGGGAGCAGGGGAGCATGCCTGGGCAGGTCAGGACATGTACCACCCCAACCTTTGGCCTATTTAGGCCTACCACGACATCTGTTTATAAGTAGCACCAAAGTATTCAACAAATACATGGAAATCTCACCCCCACTGATAGGTTGGATTTTTTCTGGCTCCGACTTCATCATTGGTAATAGGCTCTGAGAGTGGAGTTTCATTAAGCTTCTGTTGACAATTCATTTAGCACATTGAAATCTGGTTTCCTTCACTGGGTTATTTGGCAAGCCTAAAGGGGTCAAAAGTTCCTGAATCTCATTACCTGGTGAATGGAACTCTGAGCAGGAGAGTGAGATGGAGTATTTCACAACAAATACTGCTGAGAGCAAATTTCTAGTTCAGGTGGGATTCATCTTACTTATCTTCCACATTCTGAATCTGTGTGCAGTTCTGGAGCCCTCAGCACAGGAAGGACATGGAAGTGTTGGAGTGGGTCCAGAGGAGGCCACGAAGATGTTCAGAGGGCTGCAGCAGCTCTGCTATGAGGACAGGCTGAGGGAGTTGGGGCTCTGCAGCCTGGAGAAGAGAAGGCTTTGAGGAGACCTGATAGTAGCCTTCCAGTATCTGAAGGGGGCCTACAGGAAGGCTGAGGAGGGATTATTGACAAGGTCCTGCAATGACAGGACAAGGGGCAATGGGTTTGAACTGGCAGAGGGGAGATTTAGACTGGATGTCAGGGGGAAGTTGTTTGCAGTGAGGGTGGTGAGACACTGGCACAGGTTGCCCAGGGAGGTTGTGGCTGCTCCCTCCCTGGAGGTGTTCAAGGCCAGATTGGATGAGGCCTTGAGTGAGCTGTACTAGTGGGAGGTGTCCCTGCCTATGGGAAGGGGTTGGATGATCCTTAAGGTCCCTTCCAACCTTACCATTCTATGATTCTATGATTCTATAACAAAAAAAAAGAAATACAAAAATTAGTCATGTGCACATCTGCCTGCACTCTGCTTTCAGTAGCAAGGAAAGAACGAGTGCCTTTTACCCTTCACCCCCACCTTCCTTTCATACACATATAGCCATGGTACACACATTTGTTATGCTTAAGCTTGACAATGAGCTCAAGAGAAAATCAGCTGGAGTATGACACAAATCTTCCAACAAAGAACAGTCTATGTTGTGACTGACAGTCTCTCCTTTCGAACATGGTGTACCATTAACATTGGAAGTGGAAAGTTTCAAATGAAATCTGGAGGAAGACACTGAGGGAGAGAAACAGTGGGAATGAAAAAAAAAAACCCACAGTGACTGATAAAACAGTGTCATATTACAGTGTTCATAGAAAAGGGTCTTGTGGAACTGAAAATGTTAATGATTTCAGAGCTGTGTCATTTTAATAAGTGAAAATAAGGCAGCCTTGAAAATTAAAGGTAAAGCCAAATTGTATATTCAGTGTGTTTAAAGGAGAATACATTTTTTATTCCAACCTATGGGTGTTCATAACTCTCCAAGATTAGTGAACTCTTGAAGATTTGGAAAGCATCAACAGTGATCACAGGATCACAGAAACATCCAGGTTGGCAAAGCCCCTCAGGATCATCAAGCCCAACCTAGAACCCTACTCTACAAGATTCACCTTAAACCATAGCCCTAAGCACCACGTCCAAATGACCTTTAAACACATCCAAGGTTGGTGACTCAAACAGCTCATTCCAGTCCCTGACTGTTCTTTCTGGGAAAAACTCCCTCCCAATGCCCAATGTGATGTTACAAGAGCTGCTGTCAATTGTTTTCTGTAATTTTAATTTCTTTTTACTATCTCTGATTATCTATTTCTGAAGTTCAAGAACACAATGCTTCCCTGTTGGGATTATCCTCAATCACGTAGCACACAGGTGATTTCTTTTCCCCTCATTCCTACCACGACTAGTTCATCACATCAGAAATCCCAGAGTGTATCTCAGCTTATATTCCTTTTTTTTCCTGAACACTGGATTATTAATGAAGATTTCAGCAGGGACACAGTAAGAGGCAGAAAAAGCTCTGCAGAGTTGAACATGCTTATAGAAGAGAGCAGTCAGAGAACTGAGCTGTACTGTTGGCTCTGTTGTAGACTGTGCACTCAATCAGCTAACTCTTGGTGCCTCTACCTCCTCTTATAAACCAGAATTGTCTTTTATAATAATGATGATAATTTATGACAGTGCTAGAGTCTGAACAGGGCAGTATTTTCTACTATTGTAACTGGGAATTCTCTACACAGAGGCTTGACACCCCTCTGTAAAGAGAAGGATGCAAATAGCAGGCACTAGAGCAGTTAGAATGCCACCATCAGCAATTCACTGTTGTTTTTTTTTAACTTCCTAAATGAAGTGATGTATTTTGCCAGCACAACCTTTGCAGGATTATTACCACCAAACAACAATAAGGTAGAGTTTTAATTGTGCACTCAGTCACAGAAAACATGTTTGAAACTTCTGTGCTTTGGTGTCTGGGGAAAGTGAAATATTTACATGGGATAACTAAGGCTCATACTTTTGCAGATGGGAGACAGAAATATTACCACTAATAGTGGTGTAACTGCATAGCTCCCTTGTGAATAGTGAGCTGTTGATAAAAGCAGTCTTGAAAAAATGTTCTAAAATACTTCTAAAATACAAACTGCTCTGAAGCAATCACAATCTGCTAGTGGTTGCCTTTGCAAAGCACAGAGAGGCGACCAGGAAAATTATTTACTGCTAGCAGTTATCCAGCCAGATTTATTGAGAAATAATCTTCTCAGAAACTGGAGCTCTGAGTAAAAGCCTTCATTTTACAATTTAATTTCTCCCTGTGTGCTTCCACTTGCATGTTTTCCTCCCTTCTGAAATTCTTAACCACAGGAATTGGTTAAAGACTTTTACTTTGAAGTAATTAGTTGCAGCACCTGTGCAGACCTTACAGCCTTTCTCTGCAGCAGATGAGGTAAGTATGTCATTCTTGGGATGACAATCTCACCTCTGATCTCTCTAGTTAGAATGGAACCAGTGGACTTACAATGTAGAAATCGGAAGGGTGTCACATTTGCTTTGCTATTTCTGGTCCAAGGCTTGCAAACAGCTAAAAGATCTGCAGAAGAATCACAAGGAAGCAAAGAATGGCACTTGGATTTCACAGTACCACAGTATCACCAGGGTTGGAAGAGACCTCAAAGCTCATCAAGTCCAACCCATCACCACAGACCTCAAGACCAGACCATGGCACCAAGTGCCACAGCCAAACCTACCTTGAACACCTCCAGGGACGCTGACTCCTCCACCTCCCTGGACAGCCCATTCCAGCAGTCAATGACTCTCTCAGGCAAGAACTTTCTCCTCACCTCCAGCCTAAACTTCCCCTGGCACAGCTTCAGACTGTGTCCTCTTGTTCTGGTGCTGGTTGCCTGAGAGAAGAAGGTAACCTCCCCCTGGCTACAACCACCCTTCAGGTAGCTGTAGACAGCAAGAAGGTCTCCCCTGAGCCTCCTCTTCTCCAGGCTAAACAATCCCAGTTCCCTCAGCCTCTCTCCATAGGGCTGTGCTCAAGGCCTCTCCCCAGCCTCGTTGTCCTTCTCTGGACACACTCAAGCACCTCAATGTCCTTCTTCAATTGAGGTGCCCAGAACTGGACACAGGACTCCATTAGCTAAAAGCCACGTGTGAGCTGCAGAACCAGAAGAGAGAAAAAAAGTATTCCTGGACCCTTTCTTACTCTTTTTCTCTAACAAACATGTGAATCAGGACACTCTGCATGCAGAGAAATGATTGTTACAATGTTAGGACCTAACACAGCTTCATCTTAAGAACATCTCTCCTTCCCCCTTCCCCTGTCAAAACACAGAATTAAAGGAATAAATGTTACTAGAAAAGAGGGAACAATGAAAAGTTTAGTAAAGAACAGAAGGAAAGTTGTCACCTGGGATTTGCAATGAGGTGAAGGAATCAAGTAGGTTAAGACAAATAGCAAGGCTGTTCTTAGAGATGTGCAGATATGGTATTCAGTGGCGTAGGGAATCAAGACCAAAGGGCAGAAGTCTCTGAAAACAAAGCTTTAGGAATTGGGGGCATATTTGAGTTTTGTCATCTGCACTGTATTGTGCCTGTCCCTTAATGAGTACGGTGAGGGAGGATGCTCCCAGCAAACAACTGCTGCTGCTCTGAAGGTTTCCAGAACACTGATTGTCTGTCTTTCTCCTTTCTGGAAAGCTCAGGCTGCCTGTGGCACTGAGCATGAATGTGTCAGGGCAGAGAAGATACTGGTCCACGTGGGCTTCCCTGTTCATTAGAGCAAACCTGAAGGTCTATAGTGAGTGTCAGATTCCTACTGTACCACATCTGTGTGCTTGTTAGCATTTCATTTTGGAGCCTGAGAGCACTTCAGAGGCCCCTTGTTTGAGCAGTGGAGGTCATAAACAGTACACATCAAAACAAGAAATGGACAGAGGCAATTGTCTGCCTCTGGTAATTTGCCATCCTTACCATCTCGACGAATTCTTTCAGGTTATCAGTTTCCAGAACTATGTTGATATTTTAGGTGTTAACTTGTATAAGAAATATACTGCTGACTAACCAAAGGCTCTCCTGTAGGCACTTGGGAGATACAGCTGATTTACTGCATGGCTGCTGATTGGCACTCCTGGGGGCAACACATTTCTGCTTCATTTCCAGATTCTGCCAGGCTGTGTGTGACTGAGCAGTCTGGGGGGCTTCTAAATTGAGCATTCATAGCAATCAGTGAGTTGTCTGCTCTAAGCTGAAGACAGTGATGTGAGTGTATCATTTGGTGCCTAAATAAAGCCATCAGGTGGATAAAGACTCATCACTGGTGAGTTTTGCATAGACTTACAAGGACTTGAAACTGCTGTGAAGTGGGACTGTTTGCAGAGATGTGTTAAAACTCCTTGCATCTGCTCCAAATACTATTTTACTATTAAAGCCAAACCATTGCAACTGCTAAGCCAGTGTGTCTAGCAAAGCTATACAAGGGTCAGAGGACTCCTCTGGGCTATTTGAATTGTAAGCTCTATACAGCCTTGAGAGCTCTTGGTGACAGAGCTGATGAAGGGTTTGCAGTTGGAAGACCTACAACATTTGTAAAATTAACAACTAAAATAAACACAAATGTTAACACCCTCCCAAGTCTCTGTGCCCCATATCCCCTGAGTCATCCAATACTGTCTGTTGGTAGCCAGAGTCAGCTTTCATTGTGACAAGCTAAACCAACATATCTGTGAGCCAACAGGAATGGAAGCCTGAACACAAAGCACCAAAACCTACTCGTTTCTTTCTGAGCTAAGAGACACTTTGTGACTATATCACAGCCCATTTTGTTTGCTGGGGTCAGCTGGGGTGTCTCCATCAGAAGTTCTCTGCTTAATGCCCTGGTTACACAAGGTATGGGAACATTCCTGCCCCAGGGAATTTCAGTCTTACCATTTGGAAAGACAGACAAGATAGGGAAAGGGAAAACTGTTTTGTCAGTGCTGTTGGTTGACTGACAGGGGACACAAGTAGAAGTTCTGTGTATCTGCATGTCAATGTCCATGAAGTCATTGTGTTGTAAACCTCATTATAGCTACAACATAAATATTTGGCAGCATCTTTCAGCAGAGGATTATTTTGGGCCTGGCAGTGTTCTCCTAAGGCTTTCCTTTCCTCTTCTTTTCCTAAGCTTTTGGCTGGGCTGTGAGTTTCCCACAGAAGGCTTGCAATCTGCAGCTGTCACAATAGCTTCTGCATTGTCTGCAAATACCCATCTCCTTCATATCCCTCCTGCCAGCCAACTGCCTGCTGTGCATGCTTTATGGATATTTCTATGTTTTCCTCCTGCTCTGCTTAGCAAATATTTGTCCTGGCCAGTACTAACAATTGCTGTGCTGAATATCTACAATGAGAGACACTGAGAGAGAAAGGCATTACATTCTTCCTTGGGAAACCTGTGGCTTAACTGGTCATTGCTGGTATTTCCAGATCATTACTGGTAGCTATGAAAGGGCAGGAGGAAAATGTTACATCCTCTGCAGGTGTTCCCCAGAAAGCACAACTGAGGCTGGCTGGGAAGGCACTGAAGAATGGTGCATTTCACTGTCTATCTGTAGCCAGCAGAACTCTCAGCTAGCGTGTAACAGTGTAGTAAGGCTGGTTCTCCCTGGATGTCTCTTACCTTGAAGCTGGCTGGACATAGAATCATAGAATGAATCATAGAATGGTAAGGTTGGAAGGGACCTCAAGGATCATCTAGTTCCAACCCCCTGCCATAGGCAGGGACACCTCCCACTAGTACAGGTTACTCAAGGCCTCATCCAATCTGGCCTTGAACACCTCCAGGGAGGGAGCAGCCACAACTTCCCTGGGCAACCTGTTCCAGTTATGCAGAATACCTCCACCTTGCAGTACTGCCCACAGCCAGCCACATGTCTGCAAGGAACTGCAAAGCTTGGTAAGAATTGTTTTCCCCATAGTTTTCCTCCTAAACATTTCAGCTTCTTCTCCTTCATGCTCTCAGCAAAGAGGAAAAGAAAAAAGGGAAGCATGCACAGTTATCTAGGCTGAAGAAAGTCAGCAAAAGGGACACTAGAGAATCTGATGTGGGTGGAGGACAGAATAAAGGCACATAGGCAGAAGAAAGTAGATATTCATTACAATAGATTTTTTATTTTAAGGAAAGAATTTATGAAGGCTACCTGAGAGTGAAGTGTTCTGTAGGGAGGAAGGGAACTGTGTGTGCGTGAAGGACACTCATGGATGAGGGAAAGGAATGTGAGCTGTAAGGAATGGAGACAGAAAGGGAAGTAAGTAGGAGGTGAGTGCTGCATACAAAGGGCAAGTGTTGAAATTTCCTGTGTGGCGGGGGTGGGTTAGAGCTGGGATGGGAGAAGCAAGCAGAGAATTAACAGGTATGAGCTGTACACAAGCTGTGTTTGTCCTACACGTAATAACAGAATGTGCCTTCAAGTGCTGTGTAATGTCTCTACCTTTTAAGAGAAAGGAAAGTTCTGGGGAAATACAAAAACAACCCTAGATATAAAAAGAACCTGGCAGTGGGACTAGGTTGTGCTTGTGGGTTTGACAGAGTTTGAAAGAAAACATGGGTTCAGCAGTGTCTTGGTTTTGAGCCATGAGCTGCCCAGGGCAAAGGGACAGAAGGGTGTTTTACCCCATAATGCACTCACACAGACTCGGAGGTTAAGTATGAATGCAATTTACAAATGTATACAGAAATGCAAAAGGTACTCAGGGAAAAGGAATATGATGGAACTAGATGATCCTTGAGGTCCCTTCCAACCTTATCATTCTATATACAAACCAATCCGCCTCAGACCTGTTCTCCACCTGAGCCTACCAGGTCAAAACCTTCAAAAACCTCCCAAAATCTCCCCCCTGCCCCAACTGTGCCTTGGTAGACCCAGGAGCAGGCTGAACTGCCCCCTCCAAAGATGGCCCTCCCAGGCTGGATGCACCAGATCTTAGAATCATAGAATCATAGAATGATAAGGTTGGAAGGGACCTCAAGGATTATCTAGTTCCAACCCCCTGCCATAGGCAGGGACACCTCCCCCTAGCACAGCTCACTCAAGGCCTCC
>VWZE01003920.1:35127-63745 GCA_013396675.1 Eubucco bourcierii
GGTTTGGACGTGGCACTTGGTGCCATGGTCTGGTCTTGAGGTCTGTGGTATCGGATTGGACTTGATGATCCTTGAGGTCTCTTCCAACCTTGGTGATACTGTGATACTGTGATACTGTGATACTGTAATTACACATTCTGGGCCTGATTCAGCGTGATTTTTTAGGAGCTTCATTTGGACCATAAACCCTCTCTCATTTCTGTGTGGGAACATGTGTGTTGTGCAGAGAGAAATGATTATATGAAGCATCTCTAAGACTTGTATTGAGTCCATATGAAGCTAGGACAGTCTTCTACAGTGTGATACAAGTGAATTGCATGGAAGTCATAGTCATACTGAGCTGTTGATGATGGAAGCCACTAATTGTACAGAGCATGTAGATAAGGTGATTGGGGGAGTTTTAAGCTCCATTTATGTAAGTGGAAGGTGTCTGGCAGAGTTTAAGGCAAAAGGGGACAGATGTGAAAAAAACCATCTTATTACCTTGCCTGATGGCAACCTTACTGGATGCTCTGATAGATTACTGTCTCCTGGATGTTCATCACTGCCATCAGTAAGTGCAGAGCTTCCTTTCTGGATGAGAACCCAGACAGATGCAAGGTGGCTAGGCTCTGCAGAGAGACATGAGACTGGAAGTTCATCATGCCTATAGCTCTGTCTATAGCCACACAAGTGTCAAGGCTGCTTTGACTCTTGCACATTCATCAAAGTCTCTTTGTAATTTGAAATATTAATGTCTTTTAAGAGTAGTTTCATAGGGAAATATAGACTTCTTGAGACAAAAAACCCAGCAATTTGGCTCTTCTCTAGGCAAATCTGAAATGTTTCTAAAGTCCTAAAACTCAATTTAAGTTTCCTTTGGTTTGATGCAAGTATTTTCCTTATTTCACCCAGGAATACACAAGAAAACAGAAGATTAAGTATTTTTGATGTATGAACGTTCAAGTAGTACCCAGACTTTGTTGAAAAAGTGCTTCTGTAGTGCATTGTCCTGGTTTCAGCCTGGAAACCAGTCAGGGCAGTCTGATATTCAAAACCATGTTCAAATCATGCCTGATGTGTAAGGAAATACCATGCTGGATGGAGTAAAAAATCATGGGGCTTGTAGTTCAGACAGTAACATGAGAAGCTTTCCTGTTTCCAGGGTCTTCTGGTTTCTGGTTTGGAGTTTTGCTCTCTTCCACTTTGCTAGATACAGTCTTGAGGGTGTGGGGGCTCATTTTATGTTTGCTGCTGCTACCTCTATGCTGTATACAGTATTTTTTATCTCTTGTTACTTCATTAAGCTCTTCTTATCTCAGTCCATGGGGCTTTTTCTGTGTTTCACATGCTCTCAGTTCTGGGAGTGAGTGTTGTTAGAGCAGAGTGTCTTAAACCAGAACATTACATTTAGCCAGTAACAGACATTAATCAACACCATGCTTTTGGGACGCTTCGTCAGCATCCAATTATACCACTGAGATGGTTGTCCATCCCCAACTTAAATCTGGGTATAATAGGCACAGTTGACTGTTTTCCTGTTTAAAAGCACTGTGTAACATGTTGCTGGGGAGACTTACAGCCATGGAGATAACAGAAGTTGTAACTTCCACTTCATTCTTACGAAAAAAATGGTAGTGGATAGGAACGTGTGTTTGCAGGAGCCCAAAACAACACAACACTGAGCCAGGAATGCTGACAAAGGACAAACAACTCAATAGAGCTACCAGGAATGCTGACAAAAGAAGCACAGCTCAAGGGCTAACAGAATGAGCAGCTTCTGTCAATCTGTTTCCATGCCTCAGACAAATCTTGGCCCCACACCAAGATGTTTTGCAGTGGAATAAACAGCTCTTCTCCTTAGAAGGACCAAATAAACCTCCTAACTGCTTCATGTGAATGGATTGCAGATGTTAAGAGCCTTTGACAACCTTTCAGTTCATCTGGGCCATCAGAAAATCCTCTTTTTCTTCCCCGCTCCATTGGTCAACTGAGGCACCACATCTGTCTCTCAATCCTATTCTCTCCTGTTCAAAAAGGAGAAAATATTTTTTCTTCCATTTGACATCTTTCAGACAGCTACATTCTTCTTTGCAAGCAGCAAGTTCATACTTAGACTATTATTCACCCAGCTGAAAAATGAGAATTCAAATTGGAAGTGTTTAGTCGATTTCTAAATGTGTGCCCTGGAGGAGGTTCTCCATTTAGTGAAATCTGCCAGAGAATAAAACAAGTCAGAGACTTCTTTATAGCCTCTGTGGGCAGGTGGGCTTTAGACAGCCTGAAGATTAAACTGCAACACCTAATGTGATGATGTTCTTTTATTATATCTAAAGTAATTTTTTGAACCAACTCCAGAATTTTACTTCCAAAGCAAATATAGCTTAATTTAAAATTAAAATAGATGAAGTGCATTAGGGGAATAGGGAATAGGTGCCAGTACACATCTCCTTTTGTTATATAGATTATTTCATGCTCTTTAGCCTGTCCATGTAAAAGAGCACATAAATATCACCATCAATGTACACATTATGGATATATATATTGCACAGAGGAAGAAAAACAATAAAAGCTTGAAGAGGAAAGTTCCTGAAATAAAACCCCAGCTTTCACCATGTAAATAAGATATTGGTACCACCAGGAAAAGCTTAGGACATTAAAACAGATGATATAATTGCAAGCACTGAAACATGGTGGGACAGCTCCCATGACTGGAATGTTGTCATAGGTGGCTATGTGCTATTCCAGAAAGACAGATCAACCAGGTGAAGTGCTGGTGTAGCTCTCTATGTGTAAGAGCAACTGAAATGTGTTGAGTTCTAACCAAGGGGGGTCGTAGAATGGGTTGGTAGCTTGTGGGTGAGAATTAAGGGATGTGGAAAGAGGGGTGAAACTGTTGTGGGTGCCTACTATAGACCATCAAGTCAAGCAGAGGAGATTGATGAAGCCTTCTACAGTCAACTGGAGGTAGCCTCTAGAATACACTCCTTGGTACTCGTGGATGGCTTCAATTACCCTGAGATTTGCTGGCAAGCACACACAACCAGGCACATTCAGTCCAAAAGGCTCTCGCAGTCTATCGGCGATAACTTCCTGATGCAGGTAGTGGAGGAACCCACAAGGAGAGGTGCACTGCTGGACCTTGTGTTAACTAATAAAGAAGGACTGGTTGGGGACATTAGGGTTGGGAACAGCCTTGGTGACAGTGATCTTGACAGGGTGGAATTTAGCATCATACAGGGTAGAAGCAGGGCAATCAGGACTACAACCCTGGACTTCTGCAGGGATAACTTTGTATGCTTCAGAGATATACTTGCAGGAATCCCATGGGCTAAGGCTCTAGAGAGCAAAGGAGCCCAAGAAAGTGGGTCAGTTTTTAAATGCCACTTCCTCCAAGCCCAAGATAGGTGTGTTCCCTTGAGTCAAAAATCAGCTAGCTGTGCTAAGAAACCTGCACAGGTGAGCGAGGAGCTGCTGAAGATAATCTCATGGAAGAAAGAAGCTCACAATTCATGGAGGAAGGGGCTTGTCACTTGGCAGAGCTGTAGGGAAGTTGTCAGGGCAACAAAGCAAGCCAAAGCCTTCTTGGAACTAAAACTGGCAAAGGCAGGATAAGTGAACAAGAAGGGCTTCCTCAAATATATCAGTAGTAAAAGGAAGAATAGGGAAAGTGTGGGCCCACTGCTGAATGAGAAGGTAGTCCTGAGAACCTGGAAGATTGTGTTTAGTTTTGGGCTACTCAGTTCAGGAGGGACAGGGATCTACTCAAAAGAGGTCAACAGAGGGCTGCAAAAATGGTTAATTGGCTGGAGCATCTGCTCTGTGAGGAGAAAGGTTGAGCAACCTGGGTCATTTTGGTTCTGGTGAAGAGAAGACTTAAAGGGGATCTAATCAATGTTTATAAATACATGAAGGTTGGGTGTCAAGGGGACAAACTCTGCTCTACTTGAGCCCTGTGACAGGACAAGAGGTAATGGGTATAAAATACAGCACAAGTAGCTCCTCCTCAACACGAGGAAGAACTTCTTTACTGTAAGGGTCATGGAGCACTTGAACAGGCTCCCCAGGGAGGTTGTGGAGTCTCCTGCTCTGTAGACGTTCAAGGGCTGTCTGGATGCATTCCTGTGTGACCTGCACTATATTCTATGGTCCTGCTCTGGCAGGGGGTTGGACTTGATCTGTGGAGATCCCTTCAAACCCCTAACATCCTGTGATCCTGTGAACATCTTCACCTGTCTGTTGGTTCCTTTTCACAGGCACTCTTGCAACATCAGATCTTCTGGCTACCTTGTATGAAGATGGGCATTGCATGATCAGAAGTTGAAAGACTTTACAGTGGATATTTGTAAAGCTACAGAACGATCATGTCATTACAATCACTTCATTGTATGACTGATAGCACTTTAAGGAAGATGTAATGAGGTAGCATTAGTGCTGTTCCTCCTACAGCTTTGATGCTGCAGTACCAGTTGGAGGTAGAAGTTGTGGAGTAAAGGGCCCTCTCACTCTGATCAGTAATAAATGGTATCAATATATGAAATGATTTGTGTGCAGCTCTTGTGTTATTGCTTCACAGACAACCTGTATACTCCAGTCTACCATGCCCATCTGGAGAGGGGATGTATTTGGTTTGAGAAGCAAGGTTTTGGTAAGAGGAAAGAATGTGAGGATTCTGTGCCCTGAGGAGGAAGGAGTAGCAAAGAAAATGTGTGATGAATCAGCAAAGACAATGTGTGATGAACTGACCACAACCTTATTCCCTGTCTTTTTTTTTTTTTTGCTGCTGGGGCTGAGGAGATAACATTGGAAGTAAAGTTAAGCCCAGCAGGAAGAGAGGTGTTGGGAGAAGCTGTTTTTAAGATTTGGTTTTATTTCTCAATGTCTTACTCTGATTTGATCTTCAAATTTACCTAATTTCTCCAAGTTAGAATCATAGAATGGTAAGGTTGGAAGGGACCTCAAAGATCATCTAGTTCCGACCCCCTGCCATAGGCAGGGACACCTACCACTAGTACAGGTTACTCAAGGCCTCATCCAATCTGGCCTTGAACACCTCCAGGGAGGGAGCAATGTTGAAATAGTTTTGCTCATGATAGTAATTGCTGTGTAATTTCTCACAGTCCTTCTCTCAAGATTCTGTAATTGTATTTTGTCTCTCCTGTCCATCTAAGGAAGGGAGTCATAGAGCAGTTTTGTGGGCACCTGCTGTCCAGCCTGGGTCAACCCATTACAAATGAACAATAAACAATGGGAATGGCCAAGAAATAACACCTTGAGGAGGTGGCTACAATGTGGAGAGCAGGAAGATGAGCCCATGGATGCTTGTAATGTCCTTAGCTTTGTACCTCAGTAAACTTTTCCACTATAGCTCTGTTTTGGTGTTTGCTCTGAGCAATGGCTTTATTTTTTAATTCTTTTTTTCTTTTTAACAAGCATCTTTGAAACTTAGTCAGGGAGTAATCCAATGAAATTTGCTAACTTTTGTGTTCCAACAGAAGCTAAGGCAAGATGCTAATTTGACAGCTGGGTTCTGCCTCTATTGATTTTAAATTCCACATGCACTTTGGGGCAGGGTACAGACACAGATGCTGAAATCTGTTAACATGCAAAACTGTGCTCAGCCTTGGCTGTGAAGTGATGGTTGACACACTTGTCCTCATGATAATGGTGCATACCCTGCAAACAAACAACCCTGATTTCTGGGTCTGGATTCATTTAGCTTTGTGTGTCTGAATGTTTGTGCCGCTGCACTTGGATCTGTGAGTGTTTCACCTGGTCAGAGATCCAGATTGTGACTAGGCAAAGGAAAGCCTTGCTGTCTTTCAAATGATGGTGAAACTCAGGTGTTGAACTGATTTCTGCTCTCAGGTTTTCAGCAGTTTCAAGTCTCCTCTCCCCCCCATGCCAACAAAATGCAGGCATTTAGCCTTCCTGTGTGGTATGAGGGGAAAGACAGTCAACCTTTCCGAGGCTGTGCAAGCCCATGTGACTCTAACATTCAGCTCCAAGGGAGATGAAAGCAGCTGTCTTAGACTTGGCTGTTAAAGGGGGAGAGGCCATTGCCCAGGATGGTGAGAGCAGACCTTGTGAATCTAAGGTGCAGAACTACCCATCCTCCTGGGGCAGTTATTACTTTGCTAGGTTCAGTCTTCTGTTCAACCCTAACTAATTTCTGGGTGAGGCTGAAACTAAGAACCCCACCTCTGCTCCACAATAACAGTGTCTTCTGAGCCTCAATCTATTTGATGCTCCAGCTTGCCTTTGGTTACTCAGCTCAGCCCCACCTCTGCTCCACAATAACAGTGTCTTCTGAGCCTCAGTCTATTTGATGCTCCAGCTTGCCTTTGGTTACTCAGTTCAGCCCCACCTCTGCTCCACAATAACAGTGTCTTCTGAGCCTCAGTCTATTTGATGCTCCAGCTTGCCTTTGGTTACTCAGTTCAGCCCCACCTCTGCTCCACAATAACAGTGTCTTCTGAGCCTCAGTCTATTTGATGCTCCAGCTTGCCTTTGGTTACTCAGTTCAGCCCTCCTCCAGACAACTTTTGTCTGGAAAGTGATAGTCCTCATGGGCTAATTCTCCTCTCACTCATGTTAATGCAGTATAATTGGTGAAATCCACTTGGTTGCACTGACATGACCATCTTGCTCCTCTAATGGAAATCAGGGCATTTCCATTGCATAGGAATGGTCAGTAAGGATCTGAAAATGTCATTTCAGTATGCCTTCCAGTATCTGAAGGGGGCCTACAGGAAGGCTGGGGAAGGATTATTTACAAGGTCCTGCAATGACAGGACAAGGGGCAATGGGTTTAAACTGGCAGAGGGGAGATTTAGACTGGATGTTAGGAGGAAGTTCTTTACAGTGAGGGTGGTGAGACACTGGCACAGGTTGCCCAGGGAGGTTGTGGCTGCTCCCTCCCTGGAGGTGTTCAAGGCCAGATTGGAGGAGGCCTTGAGTGAGCTGTGCTAGTGGGAGGTGTCCCTGCCTATGGCAGGGGGTTGGAACTAGATGATCCTTGAGGTCCCTTCCAACCTTGCCATTCTATGATTCTATGATACTATGATTTAGTTATGTGACATTATGTGGATATGTAGCCATTGGCCTTGCAAGTCTGGGATTCAGGCAACTGTTTGTGACATGTTTGCCTTATCCTTTCTCTCCAAAGTAGGGAACTGACTGTGTGTTCTGCCGGGATCTCCTGTGGCAGTATAAGAAGAGCTGACTCCCAAACAACATTGCTGTCTAAGCAATTACATTAAACAATGTAATTAAACATTAAACATTACTTGTTTAAGTAGGTACTACTCATGTGAGCAAAGGTAACAGAAGTTGTCCCTAAATCTTTAAGAAGGGTCTGTCTCTGAATTAAAAACCAGAAGTAGACAATAAGAGCTGAAATTGGGAGATAAATAATTTTGGCTTTCCCAGTAGACTGTGTTTTACTGAACCATTCCTTCAGCATCCCTGGTTTCAGCTTTTGCCATTTGTCAATGTGTGTGCCTAGTTCCAGCACCCAAAATAAATGTATAGCTGTCCATCTTAAATGGTTGCCTGTCATCATGAAGGATAGCTTGCAGGACTTAGATCCCTGTGGTACTTTGTCCTGATCTGTTCTTGTTACAGTAAACATTAAAGGATGGCAGACTAGCAAATTTTGCAATCTACACAATTTCTAGGAAGCTTTAAAAAAAACAAAAACACAACACACACAACAGACTATTGTATGAATCCCATTAGGACAAGAAAAAAAGAAGAAGAAGAAAAAGAAAGCATCTGCAAACCTCTACTAAGGAAATCTGAACAAACAAGTTTCCAAACAACAATTAAGAAGGAAAAAAAAAAATCAAGAGCTAGTGGTTTCCCAGCTGACAAGTGCTAAATACTATCCAGGGGTTATTGACTATCTGATTAGAATGAAATGGAGCTGAAGTGCAATTGATTCAGGAATAAACAATGCATCTATTTAGGGTGATGGCTGCAGAAAGCATAAGTAGTGAAAGAGTCCCCACTCAATTTATCTGGTGTTTCTACAGCAGCTACTTATATATATTCAGTAAAATTTCTCTGTACTCTGTACCAAAATGTTGCTTCCTACTTCATCATTCCAAAATGGAAGAAGGCCCTGAAGAAAGTCACTAAACTCATATCCAACAAGAAGTCTACATAGAGCAAGGAAAATAGCATTAGCCTGGAAGGTAATTTATAGAATCATAGAATCATAGAATGGTAAGGTTGGAAGGGACCTCAAGGAACAGCTAGTTCCAACCCCCTGCCATACCCAGGGACACCTCCCACTAGTACAGCTCACTCAAGGCCTCCTCCAACCTGGCCTTGAACACCTCCAGGGAGGGAGCAGCCACAACCTCCCTGGGCAACCTGTGCCAGTGCCTCACCACCCTCACTGCAAAGAATTACCTCCTAACATCCAGTTTAAACCTCCCCTCTGCCAGTTTAAACCCATTGCCCCTTGTCCTGGCATTGCAGGACCTTGTCAATAGTTCCTCCCCAGCCTTCCTGTAGCCCCCTTCAGATACTGGAAGGCTACTCTAAGGTCTCCTCGAAGCCTTCTCTTCTCCGGGCTGAAGAGCCCCAACTCTCTCAGTCTGTCCTCATAGGAGAGCTGCTGCAGCCCTCTGAGCATCTTTGTGGCCCTCCTCTGGACCCACTCCAACACTTCCATGTCCTTCCTGTGCTGAGGGCTCCAGAACTGCACACAATTTGCATATTTATTCCTTGGCTCTGGCCAGCTAAGGCAGCATTTTCTTTCTCCACTCAGCATTTGGTTTACTTGCCCTTGCATATTACTCTTTCTCTACTATGTAAACAATCTGAAAAAAAACAAAGGGAATTTAGGATCCATGTGAGACAGCTCTCCCTTGCAACTCAAACTCTTTTGTCTGGAAGATTCTTTTTTAATTTTTTGTTTGTTTGTTTGTTTGAAGACTCCAGTGTCCTCTTTCCTGTATCACAACACTTGTGCCAATGCTCTGGACTGGTACAGCTGAAGTAGCAGCCAAGTGAGCTGGCAGGTCCCACAGGAAAAGAATTTCACTGAAGCATGTTTTCAGCTGTGTTAGCCCTGTGATGTGTTTGACTGTGTGGCTAGAGGCTGGGAGGGAGCAGGAACCACAGAACTGTCTTTTTCAGCATCACTGACTGGGTTAAGCTATTTAAGGTAACTGCATCTTAGGACTTCCAGGAATACCGTTGCTACTTGATTTTCCAGACACACATGCAGTGTCTGAATGGAGTAGGTGTATTGTGCTTCATTTAGTAACAACATATCCTATTGCCCTATATTTTCCCTGTCTGTTTTCATCTGAAGCAACTCCCCTACTTTAAGCTACGCATCTATCATGCTGGAACTGGACAGATAAAAAAGACAAAGGTCTTTTGGTGAGGTGCTTCTTAGGTTTACATCACCACATGTATTCTTAAATTGATTGATATTCTCAACTGCTGGCCCATAAGCCCCATGGGTTTAGTTTATGCTAATGACTGACAAGTATTACAAATCATCAAGAGCTTAGAACAGATTGTATTTGGTGAAGAGTTGGGGCTCTGCAGCCTGGAGAAGAGAAGGCTTCGAGGGGACTTGGTAGTAGCCTTCCAGTATCTGAAGGGGGCTTACAGGAAGGCTGGGGAGGGACTATTGACAAGGTCTGCAATGCCAGGACAAGGGGCAATGGGTTTGAACTGGCAGAGGGGAGATTTAGACTGGATGTTAGGAGGAAGTTCTTTGCAGTGAGGATGGTGAGGCACTGGAACAGGTTGCCCAGGGAGGTTGTGGCTGCTCCCTCCCTGGAGGTGTTCAAGGCCAGATTGGAGGAGGCCTTGGGTGAGCTGTGCTAGTGGGAGGTGTATGGCAGGGGGTTGGAACTAGCTGATCCTTGAGGTCCCTTCCAACCTTACCATTCTATGATTCTATGAAGAGTTCTTCTGTCAGTCTGTATTACTCTCTCCCTGGTCTGTTTTCTTTTGGGTGGAAAAGACTTGGAAAAATTATGCTTAATATTTTAACATACCCCAGTAGTTTAGAAAAGGCTCTGTGCTGCCATTGTTGGTGATATTTTCTGAGTACCTTGACCTTGTGGTTTGGATGAAAAATAGGAATCTTATCAACAATAACGAGATCTAGCTTTGCCCATAACAACAACAATAATAACAAACAAAACAAAATAGAACAAAGCAAAAAAAAAAAAAAAAAAAAAAAAAAAGAAAAAAAAAAAGTCAAGCACTGCTTTTATAAAACTTTTTTAGAAAAGAAGAAAATATCAGACAAGTAGCTGTGTGATTCTCTGTTTAGTTACAAAGCAAATATAAGACATTTATAGGTAGTAGAATTATAAACAGAAGTAAGACCTAGCTTTTACTCCCTTTTGTGGCATTAAAGAGGTTAAGATAATCTTAGAGGTCCACAGTAGAGGATTATTTTAATCCAACAGAGGGAGGTGCATGAATATTTGCACTTAAAAGATAAAATTAATCAAATGCAAACTACAAAGTGCCTTTTTTTTCTCCCCCATTTGTTTTGTTTTTATTTTGCACTGGAAGAATTTATTCAGTTCTATGATTTAATCGGTATCTCTTGAAGTCTTTACATGAAAAGCTTTCTAAAATATATGTAACTAAATAAAAGTTATGAGATCTGTAAAGGAACCAGTTGATAAAATTTCACAGTTTTCCTAAGTAATGCTACAGATTCATGGTGCTGGATTTCAGTCTTTAAGTTTTCACTGTGAAACTGCAGTCATAGAGACTGAAAGAATTTAGTTCATTTTGTCANTCATCCAGTTTCACCCCCCTGCCATACCCAGGGACACCTACCACTAGCACAGGTCACTCAAGGCCTCCTCCAACCTGGTCTTGAACACCTCCAGGGAGGAAGCAGCCACAACCTTCCTGGGTAACCAGTGCCAGTGTCTCACCACCCTCACTGCAAAGAACTTCTTCCTAATATCTAGTTTAAATTTCCCCTCTTCCAGTTCAAATCCATTGCCCCTTGTCCTGTCAAGACCTTGTCAATAGTCCCTCCCCAGCCTTCCTGCAGGCCTCCTTCAGATACTGGAAGGTCACTCCAAGATCTTCTAGAAGCCTTCTCTTCTCCAGGCTGCAGAGCCCCAACTCTTTCAGCCTGTCCTTACAGCAGAGCTGCTGCAGCCCTCTGAGCATCTTTGTGTCCTCCTCTGGACTTGCTCCAGCAGTTTGACATCCTTCTTGTGTTGGGGGCTCCAGAACTGTAAAAAATGTTGTTCTGAGAACCTTCTCGGGTCAAACATTGTGATAAATGGAATCATCTCAGTATTCAATGGAACAGAAAGACTTTTAGAAGTTAGGTTAACAGCAAGATGATAGGGAATTATGAATTCTCTGTACTATTTTAATAAAAGATATACATAGTCTTCAGCCTTCATTCAGATGTTGGAACTAGATGATCCTTGAGGTCCCTTCCAACCTTACCATTCTATGATTCTATGATTCTATGATTCTATGTGTTAACTACATCCTGTGGAGGGATCTTCTGCAGAGTACTGATACTACAAACATACCCATTAGAGCAGCAAACTGATTTCCCTCTGGATAAACCAATTGATAATCTATGTTTGCAAAACATACTGCATCTGTGAGTTACTCCTTTCTAGGTCTGTCTGCTGCTTTCTGCATGGTGGTTAACAATAAATAACAGGCAAGTCTGGAGTCAGCTGAGGTTCATGAGAAGCATGCTGTGTGACCAGGGAAGACTGAGGATCTGCCTCGTGAAAATGAGGCCCTAAAGGGGTGTACTCATGCTCAGAAAGTATCAGGCTGAAAAAAACACAAGGGACAGAGGAAGGGCGGGCCTCATCTCTCAGTGATTTTTGTCTGTGCATATCAATGGCATGTAATGATAGTCTTAGTGAGACAGAATATTGAATTATTTTGACTGGAAAAGGTCTTTAAGATCATTAAGTGGAACCATTACCTAACTTCACCACTTCTGGTGCTAAACTGTTGTCAGTTTTAGTTCCAAGAAGGCTTTGGCTTGCTTTGTTGCCCTGACAACTTCCCTACAGCTCTGCCAAGTGACAAGCCCCTTCCTCCATGAATTGTGAGCTTCTTTCTTCCATGAGATTATCTTCAGCAGCTCCTCGCTCACCTGTGCAGGTTTCTTCGCACAGCTAGCTGATTTTTGACTCAAGGGAACACACCTATCTTGGGCTTGGAGGAAGTGGCATTTAAAAACTGACCCACTTTCTTGGGTTCCTTTGCTCTCTAGAGCCTTAGCCCATGGGATTCCTGCAAGTATATCTCTGAAGCATACAAAGTTATCCCTGCAGAAGTCCAGGGTTGTAGTCCTGATTGCCCTGCTTCTACCCTGTATGATGCTAAATTCCACCCTGTCAAGATCTCTGTCACCAAGGCTGTTCCCAACCCTAATGTCCCCAACCAGTCCTTCTTTATTAGTTAACACAAGGTCCAGCAGTGCACCTCTCCTTGTGGGTTCCTCCACTACCTGCATCAGGAAGTTATCGCCGATAGACTGCGAGAGCCTTTTGGGCTGAATCATTGATAAAGGTATTAATGAGAACTGCCTGCAGTACTCAGCCCTGTGGAGCACCACTTGTGGCCGACTGCTGACTGGATTTGACTCAAGTCACTACAACTCTGGGCCTAACCATCCAGCCAGTTTTTAACCTAGTGAAATCTTCAGCCTTCCAATCCATGAGCAGTTAGGTAAACTGCTAAAGTCCAAGCAAACAACATCCACAGGTTTTCCCTCATCTATTAGGGAGGTGTCCCTGCCTATGGCAGGGGGTTGGAACTAGATGATCCTTGAGGTCCCTTCCAACCTTTCCATTCTGATTCTATGATTAAGCATGCCACTTTGTCATGGAAGGAGATCAGATTAGTCAAGCAGGACCTGACTTTCATAAAACCATATTGACTAAGTCTTATCACCTGGTTGTCTTGTGTGTGCTGTGTCATCAGACTAAGTATGATCTGCTGTACAACCTTGCCTAGCAGTGAGGTCAGAAAGATTGGTCTGTAGTTCCCTGGATTCTTCTTCTGGCTCTTGTCTATGGGCATCACATTCATCAATCTCCTGTCAACTGGGACTTCCCCAGTTAGCCAGGACTGCTGATAAATGATGGAAAGTGGCTTGTGAGCACTTTTGTTAGCTCTATCAGTACCCTTGGGTGTATGTCATCAAGCCCCAGGGACCTGCATATATTTAAGTAGTGCAGCTGGTCACTAACCACCTCTTCTTGCTACATCCTGCTCTGCATCCCTATCTTCCAGATTAGAGGGCTGGGTGTAGAGTGAACAACTGAAGTGTTACCTTGGAGTCTAGGCTGATTAAAAGCTCAACATGAGCCTGCAGTGTGCACATACAGCCCAGACAGCAACCGAGTCCTGGGCTGCAGCAAGAGCAGTGTGGGCAGCAGGGCAAGGGAGGCGATTCTGCCCCTTTACTCTGCTCTCCTCAGACCCCACCTGGAGTACTGAGTGCAGTTCTGGAGCCCTCAGCACAGGAAGGACATGGAAGTGGGTCCAGAGGAGGGCCACGAAGATGCTCAGAGGGCTGCAGCAGCTCTGTTATGAGGACAGGCTGAGAGAGTTGGGGCTCTGCAGCATGGAGAAGAGAAGGTTTCGAGGAGACCTTAGAGTAGCCTTCCAGTATGTGAAGGAGGCCTACGGGAAGGCTGGGGAGGGCCTATTGACAAGGTCTTGCAATGACAGGACAAGGAGCAATGGGTTTGAACTGGCAGAGGGGAGATTTAGGCTGGATGTCAGGAGGAAGTTCTTTCTAGTGAGGGTGGTGAGGCACTGGCACAGGTTGCCCAGGGAGGTTGTGGCTGCTCCCTCCCTGGAGGTGTTCAAGGCCAGGTTGGAGGAGGCCTTGAGTGAGCTGTACTAGTGGGAAGTGCCCCTACATATGGCAGGGAGTTGGAACTAGCTGATCCTTGAGGTCCCTTCCGACCTTACCGTTCTATGATTCTATTATTCTATGATACTGAAGACTGAGGCAAAGGAGGTATTGAGTACCTGAGTCTTTCCCTCATCCCCACCCACTACATTTGGCCACCAATGCATACAACAAAGGTCAAAGATTCTCCTTAGTCCTCTCTTTGCTGCTAATATATTTGTAGAAGGATTTCTTGTTGCCTTTAACAGCCAAAGCCAAATTAATTATCGCTTGTGCTTTGAGCCTTCTAACTTTCTCCCTGCATAGCCTGACAACCGATCTGTAGTCTTTCTGAGTGCCCTGACCCTTCTTCCAAAGACCACAGACTCTTTTGTTTGCCCTGACTTGCAACCAAAATCAGGCAGGCTGACCTTCCTTGCTCACTCATCTTTCAGCACATGGGGATAGCATGTTCTTGTGCCTCTAAAACATTCCTGAAGGATCTCCAGCCTTCCTGGGCATCTTGGCCCTTTAGGATAGGAAAGCAAGATAAGACACATCACACATTTCCTTCTGTACATTATCTTGTATTTAAGATTGGGAATTTACTTTAGGAAACATCATTCCTGAGCTAAAATCCAGTAATTAATAAACTGGTTGCACCTGAGATATAGGTACCTTAAAAGATTTTTAAGAAAAGGGAGTCATTTAACTGGTCCTTAATATGCACTTCAGGCATTTTGTGCCTTACAAAGCCCTCCCTACTTATGAAGCAGCATAAAAAAGTTTTCCTTCTAAATGACAATAGTTTTTTCTTTTTTAATGAGAAAAACTTCTGCTACCATGCAGAGTCCTTCTCTCTGAAGGACTTTACTGGATGCAAATGAAAGAAAAGGGAGCTTTTCTGAATTGGGGGAAAAAAAAAAAGAAAGCCACTTTTGAATTCCAAGTATTTTAATGTTTCTGGTTTTGCTTTTAATCTGTGCTTAATAATATCAGAAAGGATTTATGTAACGTGGTTGCTATGGTAAAAGCAGACCTGTGTCCCATTACACAAACCTTGAACCATGATTAACTGTTTAATGTGGCTGGAGCAAAGGAAGGTATAAATAGCATGTTAACACCTTCAGAACCAGCAGCCTTTCATCATAATGGTGCCAGGCAGAGATTTTTCCTTTCATTAGGAGGATCTAGGGATGTTCTTTAATGCACATCAGGTCGCCAGATGGATGCTGACAGTGCTTTTCAGGCCATCTTCCTGAACTTATAAATGTATGCTTTTGAGGGCCAAAAAGATATCTATCTAGCATTTTTAGCATAGATTATACAGCAGAAGTGAGGAAAATAATCATAAGTTATGTCTGAAGGATTGCTTTTTTCATGAAATACAACCAAACAAGTTTTCAAGATTTCAAATGCCAGAAAATTCATTGTGGCCTTTAGAAAAACAAAGGCTGAAAAAACATCCAATTGGACAAATGAGCCACTGTTATGCTGACTAATTAACCTGAGAGTCAAAGGAGTGAATGACAGAATCACAGAATGTCAGGGGCTCAAAGGGACCTTGAAAGCTCATCCTGTCCAACCCTGCTGCCAGAGCAGGATCACCTAGAGCAAATCACACAGGAATGCATCCAGGTAGGTTTGGAATATCTCTAGAGAGGGAGACTCCACACACACACTCACACATCTCTAGAGAAGGAGACTACACACACACACCCACACACCACCCTGGGCATCCTGTTCCAGTGTCCTGTCACCCTCACAGGGAAAAAAACTCCTCCTCACGTTTACATGAACCTTCCTATGCCTCAGCTTCCACCTACTGCCCCTTGTGCTGTCATTGGGCATCACCCAGCAGAGCCTGGCTCCAGCCTTCTGGCATTTACCCTTTACATGTTTATAAACATTGCTGAGGCCACCTCTCAGTCTCCTCTTCTCCAAGCAGCACAGCCCCAGCTCACTAAGGCTCTCCTTGTAACAGAGATGTTCTGTTCCCTGCATCATCTTTGTGGCTCTACGCTGGAATCTCTCAAGCAGTTCTAAATCATTCTTGAACTGGAGGGCCCAGAATTTGACACAGTAGTCTAGATGCAATCTCACCAGGGCAGAGTAGAGGGGCAGGAGAACCTCTCTCAACCTACTAGCCACAGCCCTTCTAATACACCCCAGAATGGCAGTGGCATTCCCTCCTGGTCTCAAAAGCACATTGCTGGCTCATGGAAGGCTCATGGTCAACCTTCCACCCACTAGTCCTTTTCCTCTTTGCTCCCATCCAGCAGGTCAGTCCCCAACCTATACTGATCCTTGGGGTTTCTCTTGCCTGGGTGCCAGACTCTACACTTGTCCTTGTTGAATTCCATTGTATTTCTCCCTGCTCAACCCTCCAGCCTGTCCAAGTCTGGCTGAATGGCAGCACAGCCTTGTGGTGTGGTAGCCACTCCACCCAGTTTGGTGTCATCAGCAAACTTGCTGACAGTGCACTCTGTGCCCTCATCCAGGTCATTGCTGAATATATTGAACAGAACTGGTCTCAGCACTGACCCCTGTGGGACTCCACCAGTTATAGGGCTCCAACTAGACTCTGCCTCATTGACCACAACTCTGGCTTCTTCCCTTCAACCAGTTCACAACCACCTCACTGCCTGATCATTCCACACCACACTGCCTCAGTTTAGCCAGAAGGATGCTGTGGGAGATAGTGTCAAACAGTTTACTGAAGGCAGAACATTTTTTGGGTTTCTTACAGCATTTCCTGCCAGTTGGTCTTTCTCAGCCTCTGTTATATAGACTCATTACTTGGAAAATCTAACAGCTTTCCCTCCCTCTCCTTTCTGGTTTCTTTCCTGTATACAAACCTCCAATGGATATCAATACAGTGTGAGCAGACTGAGACTTTGTTGCAGTGGATGGCTTTCTACTATTCAAAAAGAGATGGTCTCTGCCCTTGGATGCTTATACATCAGGGATAGTAATCAATCATAGTCAGCAGAATAAATCACAATTGTCAGTTGCAGCACCAGAATGCTGACAGCTGACTTTGTTGCTGGCTTTTTTGTTCATTTGGTTTTAATATGCATATTGAATTTATTTAAGAAACGCCAGTGATCTAAGGAGAATCACTTATGCCAATTTTTCAGAGAGTATAGATCAGTGCACCTCTATAGATTGCAATGAAATGACATACATTGCAGCTAAAAATGCCACCTCTCTCCTCTTTGAGGAGGTAAATACCTTTTGAAAGGATAGGATGAAAGGCACTTTATTTAAAATTAGTGTAAATTCACAGGAGAATCCATCCGAGTCCTCATGAGTGACCTGACATTTCACATGGGTTTAGTGCTTTAATATAGGGTACAGCTTCTCCTAGTGTGTAGCCAAATACCTCAGTTTAGGAGGTGTATGCCTTATTTCTTTATACAGTTAATCATCTTTAAATAGAACATTTATCTTGAATTGCATAAAAATTGCAGCCTCTGCCAGTGATATCTTACTTTGTGTCCCACCCTTTGAAATGGAATTAATTGTTTAGTGTTGCAGTCTCTAAAATGGTGCATTGAATTCCTTCTCTGATTACAGATTTTTATCTCTTTTCATAGCATTCCTCCAGGTTTATTGCTTTTTTACAGAGCTACTCCTACTTGTGGAACTTTGCTTTGCTTGTGTATCACAGTATCACAGTATCACCAAGGTTGGAAGAGACCTCAAAGATCATCAAGTCCAACCTGGTATCACAGACCTCAAGACCAGACCATGGCACCAAGTGCCACGTCCAAACCTACCTTGAACACCTCCAGGAACGGCGACTCCACCACCTCCCTGGGCAGTCCATTCCAGCAGCCAATGACTCTCTCAGTGAAGAACTTTCTCCTCACCTCCAGCCTAAACATGTCCTGGCACAGCTTGAGACTGTGTCCTCTTGTTCGGTTACGGGGTGCCTGGGAGAAGAGACCAACCCTACCCAGCTACAACCTCCTTTCAGGTAGTTGTAGACAGCAATGAGGTCTCCCCTGAACCTTGTCTTCTCCAGGCTAAACACCACCAGCCCCCTCAGCCTCTCCTTGTAAAGCTCTGCTCCAGCCCCCTCACCAGTTTCATTGCCCTTTTCTGGACAAAATCAACATCTTTCTTGAATTGAGGGGCCCAGAATTGGTCACGGTACTCAAGGTGTGTCCTAACCAGCACTGAGTACCAGGGCAGGAGGATTTCTCTGGTTCTACTGGACACACTATCATTATGAAGCCATGAAGTGTGAAAATATGCACACAGTCAGCCTATGTTATTTGTTTTGTTTATCAGTATGGGAATAGTCACTGGCTGAAATTTGGGTCCAAACTTGAGAAATACAAGAGTGTGCTGGTTTGAGGCTAATTGGAATATTTTAATAGAGAAAATTACACTATAGGCTGTGAAAGGAAAACATCATGATGTCTACTTCACTCATAGGCTTGCTGGAGAATTGTTTGGGAACACTAACCAAAACAATAGATAAGTCAGTCTCTGTCTGTTGCTTGCTGGAACAGGAGCTGCTGTGGGATCTAGCAGCTTCTGGGCTCTGGCTCCTCTGCTGATTAATCCTCACTAACCACTTTTCTTCTAACCCCCTTGGCTGATCCTCCTAATTTACCTTGCACGTAAGGCAAACCTTGGGGTGAGGTACAGGGGTGGGGAGAANGAAGATTAGTTTCTTTTTCTTCTGATTATAATACATGGGAGCTGGGTTGTGCCGACAATTTGTCTACAGGTCAATCCAGACCATGTAGTAGAGAGTTTAGTCTTGAAGTTATTTCAGAAATGCCACATTGGTCACAGTCTTCCATCATCATAAAGGAAACTGCCATACAATATGCTTTTATAGAATCATAGAATGGTAAGGTTGGAAGGGACCTCAAGGATCAGCTAGTTCCAACCCCCTGCCATACCCAGGGACACCTCCCACTAGTACAGCTCACTCAAGGCCTCATCCAATCTGGCCTTGAACACCTCCAGGGAGGGAGCATCCACAACCTCCCTGGGCAACCTGTGCCAGTGCCTCACCACCCTCACTGTAAAGAACTTCTTCCTAACATCTAGTCTAAATCTTCCCTCAACCAGTTTAAACCCATTGCCCCTTGTCCTGTCATTGCAAGACCTTGTAAATAATCCTTCCCCAGCCTTCTTGTAGGCCCCCTTCAGATACTGGAAGGCTACTATCAGGTCCCCTCGAAGATATGAGCCAGTATCAAGCAAGGACTTTGAGTGCTATCACTGACTACATTCAACAGGCTTTTGACTGTCTGCTCAGCAGCCCAGCAAAGCACTTTTGGCAGGCACCATGCTGCTGGAGCAGTTTCATGTAAGGTATGCATTTTGGCTAAGGGCACACTTAGTCTGAAAATTGACCATTAGCTTTTCTTACCATAATGGTTTCATTTGACTTACATCTGTGTTGTTCTGAAAGAAAAGGTGCCCAGAGCAATCAATGGTGGCTCACTGCCCCTCCTTGAGGAAGTGGAGGGCTCAGCGATGTGTTGTGGTTCAATGAATTCACCTAGACTAGACTCAGCCAGCTGGAAGTTAAGGGATGAAGCTTTATATATACAATTTAACACATTATACAACCATATATTTACCATATATTACAATTATTTACAACTATATACAGTTATATACAAGTTAAAAGTAATGCAGAAACACAATACCCCTCCCAGCAGCCAGAGTGCCCAAGAGGGGCTCCAGACCACTTTTCCACCTTCTTTTCACCCCCTCCCACCCTCTCTCTCAGCTCAGGATTTCTCTCTTACATGCAAAATGAGTTGGAAGAGGTCAGTAAGGCAGGTTAAGAAGTAGAATGGTTAGTTGGAAAGTGTGCAGGGTCAGGAAGAAGGGTTAATGCAGCAGAGGGCAGGCAGAGACTCTCATATCTATGTTTGTGTCCGTGTTTTTGTACAGCTCAGCAGAATGAATGGGTAATATAGACATCACCTTAATTGCCTTTTTCACAGCCAATGATCTAATTTATCTCATTAAAATATACCAATTAGCCTCAAACCAGCACAGTGTTTTACAACCTGCTTACTGCTGGTTGCCAAAAAAGTCTTCTGTACCTCGGGGGGCTGCATTTCAAGACAGGCTTACATAGAAAATTCTATGCAGTTATGACGTCTCTGTGTTTGCTATCATGTTGAGAAATATGTGTTAAAATGCGTGCAAGTAATGCAAAATGGGCTGTCTTCTCCCTGTGCCCTGAAAACCCCTGTTGAAGGATTAAAAAAAAACTCAACATCACAAGCCACATTGAAAAAGAATCATAGAATCATAGAATCATAGAATGGTAAGGTTGGAAGGGACCTCAAGGATCATCTAGTTCCAACCCCCTGCCATAGGCAGAGACACCTCCCACTAGTACAGCTCACTCAAGGCCTCATCCAATCTGGCCTTGAACACCTCCAGGGAGGGAGCAGCCACAACCTCCCTGGGCAACCTGTGCCAGTGCCTCACCACTCTCACTGTAAAGAACTTCCTCCTAACATCCAGTCTAAATCTCCCCTCTGCCAGTTTAAGCCCATTGCCCCTTGTCCTGTCATTGCAGGACCTTGTAAATAATCCTTCCCCAGCCTTCCTGTAGGCCCCCTTCAGATACTGGAAGGCTACTATCAGGTCCCCTCGAAGCCTTCTCTTCTCCAGGCTGCAGAGCCCCAACTCTCTCAGCCTGTCCTCATAGCAGAGCTGCTCCAGCCCTCTGATCATCTTTGTGGCCCTCCTCTGGACCCGCTCCAACACTTCCATGTCCTTCCTGTGCTGAGGGCTCCAGAACTGCACACAGTACTCCAGGTGGGGTCTGACGAGAGCAGAGTAAAGGGGCAGAATCCCCTCCCTTGCCCTGCTGCCCACACTTCTCTTGATGCAGCCTAGGACTCGGTTGCTGTCTGGGCTGCATGTGCACACTGCAGGCTCATGTTGAGCTTTTCATCAACCCAGACTCCAAGGTCCTTTTCCTCAGGGCTGCTCTCAGCCATTCACCACCCAGCCTGGAGTTGTGCTTGGGATTGTGCCTACCCAGGTGCAGGATCTTACACTTGGCCTTGTTGAATCTCATGAGGTTGGCCTGGGGCCACCTCTGCAACCTGTCCAGGTCCCTCTGGATGGATCCCTGCCCTCTAACAAGTCGACTGTGCCACACAGCTTGGTGCCATCTGCAAACTTGCTGAGGGTGCACTCGATTCCTCTGTCCATGTCACTGACAAAGATGTTAAACATCACTGGAGGTGCTGTTTAAAAGGTGAGATTCTCAGGTGAGGATAAAGTACCTTACACTAAAACTCAGTAATAATAGTAAATTAAAATAATAGCAAATAGATAATTAAAAAACTTCCACCAAACAAAAACCCCAAAACAAAACAAATAAAACCAACCAACCAACCAAAAAAACCCAAACAACCCCTCCCCCCTGCCCTGCCTAAACAACAACAAAAACCAAACAAATGTTATTCTTCTATTGTTAATGCCAGCTGCAGAGCACAGCTGCACATTTAGATCTTCAGCGAACTGCTTTCTGCCTTAAACGAACTTACCATCTGCCCAGTGTCTTTGCCTAGCCACTAAATCAGGCACTAATGACCATCTCCAAATCACACCATGAGATTAGAATGGTTCTTGATTGATGCCACCACTGCTGGGATTTCTTCTGTTCTGTAATGCTTGGAAATGGAGATGTACAATTTGCTCCTCAGCCAAGAAACCACCTCCTTGTATGCTGACCAAGCAGCAGTCTGGTTTGCAGTGATGTAGTGGTTTTGGTTTTTTGTGGGTTTTTTTTTTTTTTTCCCCAGCTTTTAATTTTACTATCCAGGTATTAGAAGCCAGCTTTTATCCCACTGGTGGGGATCATACTTCTAAACAGGCTTTGAAAGGAGCCCAGGTCTCTGAAGAGAAGGGCAAGAGTTAAGGCACTTACAGAAGAGAGGTGAGGTTAGAAGGAGAATGAACCAGCTCAGGGATCCTCCAGAGTCACTGCTTCACCACAGGTTTATTGGTACAACCCCCCTGGGTACTTGGTCAAGTCAGGAGGTCTTTTGCTTTCAAATAATGAGAAAGAGCCCGTGAAGCAAAGAAACAAAAGCTCCCTGTTTGCATTACTAGAGCAGTTAAATGTATTATGAGAGCTTCTGCTTGCCAACCTCTTTCCCACAGACCAGCGTGGTGACAGCGGTGGTGTCCAACTCTGAGGGAATGATCGATTCACAAACAAGGGCTAATTTTCTCTGCTGCAGTTGGGGGATGTTAAAGCTATGCTGCTGATAATAAGGTTTGAGTGCAACAGGAGAGGCGAGATGTCAATAGAATTACAAAAACAGTGAGGCACTGCAGCAAGCAAGGTTTTTTGTCTGATAAAGTGCAGTTTCCTGGGAGAAGTTGGAGGCTCTGAAATAAGCGTGGTATGAGATTGCCGCTGCTGACTGTCAATTTATTAACTCTGTGTGGCTCGCTAGAGAACTTCAGTGTGCCTTGCAGAGCAGAATTTACACTTTAGTGCATATTACTAAAAGATAGAGCATATTTACATGGTATCTTTCATTCTGAAGGTACTCTAAACCCTTTGCAGATTGTCTGTAATGGAATCACTCAACCATAGGTGACATATCGTCATCTCTGGGGCATAATGAAGCAACTTTGGTTGGGGGAAAAGAATAACTTCTATTGAGAGAACATGGTAATTCTAGGGGCTAAAAGGTAATTATGCCAAAATGAAGGTGATTGCAGACTGCAAAGAATAGTTAGTACTTTGGGAATAAGAAGCCAGAGTCTTGGCTATGGTTCACTGTACGTTTTGCTGAGCCAGGAGAATAACAGTAGCAAAATCTACCACCGTAATTCTCATCTGGTATGAGCTTTCTCACCTCTGTAGTCCTCCAGGCCAAAGCCTTTTGCCCCTGTGGGGTTTGTTAACATAGTGTACAGCAGCCAGAAAAAAATGTCCTTCACTAGTAAAGCATGAAAGAGCCAAGAATTCTCAAATGCAGGTGGGTGGGTTTATACAGTGAGGCAACAGCCTAAATCAAGGAACATCACTGCAGTCCTCAAAGGTCAATGCAACCGCTGCCATGCCCCCCCCTTCCCCCCCAAGCCAAAAGTCAGAGATCATGGCCTCTGGGGTGCCCCCTCATCCACCAACCGAGGAGCCACAGCACATTATGCAGCAGAGTACTTTGCCATCTGCTGTGCTAAATTCAGCCCCTTAAAATGAGTTTTGATAATGCAAGTGGCGACCTTAAACATGTGAGGTCAGAGCTGGGCAGGAAGGCCATTTGTGAGTTTCTGAACCCTGGAAATGACACCCAAGGCAGCCCAAATTACACACATCTGTATCCTTGACGCAAAACGTGTTTTGTAAAAGTGGTAATAACAGTTAGATTGTTTGGGGCAAAATGACTGTAACTGCACAGCTTCCCTCTTCCTACACCTCAAACTTCACACACACAATTTGCTTCTCATTCATAAATACTGAGAGAGCGAACTGCCAGAGCAAGAGCTTGTCCTTGTAAGTTTGAAGTATGTTGTGTCAAAGGTTTCAAAGACAGACAGTGCCACCCTGACATGTCTTTGGCAACAGAATGTTTAGCTTTTGAGTTAAACGAAACAAAACCAAACCAGAACAAACACAGCAATCTGAATGGACAGGATTCCTGTGATCACAAAGCTTGAGAGCTGCTAGAGATGGAACAAATGCTAGAAGGGATACATTTTTTTTCATGGGAATGGGGTGGTAGAATTTTTTTGCTGAGGTTTTTCCCCTCTCCCTCCCTCCAATCAAATGTATTCATTTTTAAAGCAAAGTTTTGCCCATTTGCCTTCCTGCATGTTTTGCTGTATCAATAGAAACACCTTAATCTCCTGTCTGAAAGGAAAAAAAAAATTCAAAATGCTTGATATTTTTATTTAGGCATTTTAAAAATTAATCTTTCTGATGCTTGCATTTAGAATCACTGTTAGTGCTCTCTTCTGAATTTTACCTTGAATGTTTAAAAGTATCTCAGAAACAAATTACAAATTTGACTTGGTTCAGACTTTAATGCATTTCCTAGATCAAGTTTTCAGTGCTATGGAAAAGTGAAAGCATGTCTGAGACTTGGCAAAGCAATTTTCCTGATGTTTTGGGACCTACATAAAACAGGATCAAACGAGAACCTGCTAAACAATATCAGAAATAAAAAAAAAAAATGACCTGATAGTGTGCATGGCTTTCTCCATGGTATTTCTATCACTTATTTTTTGAGTACTATGAATCTGTGATACTGAATGACTAAGCAGCCAAACTGTGAAGCCTTTAAGCTATTTGTAATAAAAATTAATCTCAGTGGAAGAATATCTCCTATGTCCCTCCCTGCTCCTGTCTTATTTCCCATATTCATAGAATCCTAGAATCATAGAATGTCAGGGGCTGGAAATGACCTCAAAAGACCATCTGGTCCAGGCCCTCTGCCAGGGCAGGATCACTTAGAGCAGATCACCCTGGAATCCATCCAGACAGTTCTTGAATATCTCCAGAGAGGGAGACTCCACAACCTCCCTGCACAGTTGGTTCCAGTGCTCTGTCACCCTCACAGGGAAAAAAATTCTTCCTCAGGTTCACATGGAACCTCCTATGCCTCAATTTCCAACCAGTGCCCCTTTTCCTGTCGTTGGACATCACTGGGAAGAGGCTGGCTCCATTCTCTTGGCACTCAACCTTTACATATTTATAAATATTGATGTGGTCACCCCTTAGCCTCCTCCTCTCCAAGCTAAAGAGCCCCAGCTCCCTCAGGCTCTCCTCATAAGGAAGGTGTCCCACTCCCTTAACCATTTTTGTGGCTCTGCATTGGCCTCTCTCAAGCAGCTCCCTGTCCTTCTTGACCTGGGGGGGCCAGAACTGGACACGATAGTCCAGATGAGGCCTCACCAGGGCAGAGTAGAGGGGAAAGAGAACCTCTCTCAATCTCCTAGCCACACCCCATCTAATATACCCCAGAATGGCATTGACCTTCTTGGCCACAAGAGCACATTGCTGGCTCATGGTCAACATCCCACCCACTAGAACCCCCAGGACCTTTTCTCCTTTCACTACTCTCCAACAGGTCAGTCCCCAACCTATACTGATTAAACACCTCTTGATTATATCTAGTTGGTAATCTTGTGATTGACAAAAAGCTGCCAATTCCCTTTTGCTACCCCAAGAAATGCAACATGCTGAAACAATAGCAAGAAAAGTTTATTCTGGCTAAAAGCATCAATTATTTATCATTTCATCATTTCAGGCTTCGCCTTCAATAGTTTGTTCTGTTGTGGTTCCATGCCATATTCGGACTTTATCTCATGCTAATTCTCGCATTCTCTAGCATTGTCTTTGACTGCTGCCAGCATTTGTTTCAGGGACAGGATATTTCCAAATCTGTAGAAATACAGCTGGAACACAAAGAGCAGTCGATATACTGCTCTTGAATGTGGAAAGAATGTAAATTTATGTTTATGTCTCGTTGTCCTTTTTCAAAAGCTAGAGATAGAATAAAAAAAAGACCCCCTGAGATTTCATCGACTCTGCTTGGCCCTGGGCTGAAGGAGGAGAGGGACCCGATGGTACTGTTTTCAGTGCTTGGTTCATTCTGTTTTTAAGAATCCAAGTAATAGGTCTTCCATCAGTTTCCCTAGGAGCCAATTCCAGCTCAGACATTTTAATGGGCTGTGTGCACTACAGGAGACTGCAAGCCCTGCAGATGAGTTTTCCTGAATACCGGTGGGCACATGAGCTATCGCTGCTCACTGTTAGGAAACACACACGGATGGATGTCCAGCTGCCTTCCTTGTGATCGTTCCTTTCCTATACATTGCAAAACACTTGAAGGAATTTCTGCCTCCTCTGCTGCTTCCTTTCAGCTCTCCCCCACCACTCTCCTTTGTTAAACAGCTATGCCTCATGCTGGAGCTCCACTGCAGTGGATCCCTGAGGTAACACTGAGTGAGAGAGGTATTTACAACTGTTCTCTATCCTTCTAAATAGCTTTTACTGCTGTAGTTAATAAAAACTAGCATGGCCAAAAAGAAGAAATAAAGAAACTGCTGATCTCTAAGTCTCACTCTCTTTTAGGATCCTCTTTTCTTTTGAGATCTTATAAACACCTGGAAAAGGGAAACTGAACAGGGAAACAAACAAAGCAACCATGCACTTGGAGATTCCTGGGTGAGCAGCTGTAAAGAAATGAATGGCCATCTACTTTTAGTCCCATGTAAGTCAGTCAAGTCCTGCACTGACAGAATACTGACATTTTGTGATGTCAAAATTTCATCTCAAATTGAGATAGTAATGCTAATTTGCCCTGAAGGCCACTGTTGGTCTGTGATTTCACATTGGTTTTGATATTATCTGAAAAGAATGGGTGAGTTCTGATAAGGTGTTCTGGCATTTCTCACAATTTCAGGCAACTGTTTCCACTGATTTTGCCATACATATATATATGTGTGTGTGTGTGTGTGTGTGTGTACTAGACAAAAAGATTATTTTTCCCATGTGATTGTTTTGTGTACTGTCACTGGGTCTGGAGATCTGTACTTATTGTCTTGACTAGGAACAGCCTAGAAACCAGGTTAGCTGATAACTTTTCTTGAACACCTCCAGGGATGGTGACTCCATGACCTCCCTGGGCAGCCCATTCCAATGCCAATTGCTCTCTCTCAAGAACTTCCTCCTAACATCCAGTCTAAATCTCCCCTGGTACAACTTGAGACTGGGTCCCCTCCTTCTGTTGCTGGTTGTCCTGGAGAAGAGACAAGCCTTACCTGGCTACAACCTCCCTTCAGGTAGTTGTAGACAGCAATGAGGTCACCCCTGAGCCTCTTCTTCTGCAGGCTGCATACCCCCAGCTCCCTCAGCCTCTCCTCACAGGGCTGTGCTCCAGGCCCCTCACCAGCTTTGTCACAATTCTCTGGACATGTTCCAGTCCCTCAACATCTCTTTTGAACTGAAGGGCCCAGAACTGGACACAGCACTCAAGGTGTGGCCTGACCAGTGCCGGGTACAGGGACAGAACAATCTCCCTTGTCCTGCTGGCCTCACTCTTCCTGATCCAGGCCAGGATGCCATTGGCTCTCCTGGCCACCTGGACACACGGCTGGCTCATGTTCAGTAACTATCAACCAGCACCCCCTAGGTCCCTTTCTGCCTGGCTGCTCTCCAGCCACTCTGTTCCCATCTTGTAGCTCTGCTTGAGGTCATTGTGGCCAAAGTGTAGAACCCTGCACTTGGCCTTGTTAAATCTTATCCCACTGGACTCTGCCCACCATTCCAGTCTGTCAAGGTCCCTCTGCAGAGCCCTCCTACCCTCCAACAGATCAACACCTGCTCCTAACTTGGTGTCATCTGCAATCTTACTGATGATGGACTCAGTACTCTTGTCCAGTTCCTCATATTGAACAGATGATGCAAGTGCAGCAGAAGGTTGGTTAACACAAGACCTGAAAAAGTGCTCTACTGACCATATTCAAACACTTCACTGAATACATCTCTGATGAGAAGTGACCCATAATTTCAAAAGCAGATTACAGTTTTCCACTCCCAGAAGCATGTGCCTGGAGTGTGGGTAAGCCATTCTTTCTGAAGGGAAGAGACAAGTCACTTGTAAAGTGCAGTTTTCTCTTTTTATAATCAGTGAAAGCTTGCCCTTGCTGTGCCCTTCACAATTTCTGCCTCTTTTCTCAGAGATTATGCTGCTCTAGCTCCACTCTGACCAGTAAGTAGACAAGCAGGCCAAATTTATGTTATGTTTGACAACAAGACACAATCTGTTAGACAATTTAGCAGAAGATACTTTAACTCTTTGGACAACTCTACAGAAACAGTTCAGAACGATTTACCTTTTTCTCTGATATATAGCCAACAGTACAGATCCAGAATGAGTTGCCTCCTGTCAGGCTATGTTTTTGACTAAAAATAACCTGCTTCCTACTACATTTTGGTTGTCAGGTACAAATATAGCAGCTTCGTGGCATCAAGTCATCTCACAGAGTGGTTGAGTGCATTGTAAGAACAGTGCTTAGTGGGTCTTTTGAAGTGGATAGAAATGAAATGTAAAGTTCTTGCTTTTTTCCATTGTTTTATCTATTTTCAAATTCTGCTGAGTAGCTTGGGGATAATTACTGAATTCCAGTATTTATAGGAAATTGTCAGTTTATAAATAATCATAGAATCATAGAATGGTAAGGTTGGAAGGGACCTCAAGGATCAGCTAGTTCCAACCCCCTGCCATAGGCAGGGACACCTCCCACTAGCACAGCTCACTCAAGGCCTCCTCCAACCTGGCCTTGAACACCTCCAGGGAGGGAGCAGCCACAACCTCCCTGGGCAACCTGTTCCAGTGCCTCACCACCCTCACTGGAAAGAACTTCCTCCTGACATCCAGTCTAAATCTCCCCTCTGCCAGTTTAAGCCCATTACCCCTTGTCCTGTCATTGCAGGACCTTGTCAATAGTCCCTCCCCAAATAAGTAGCTGTGCAGATGATTTTGCCTCTGACAACCTATTTAAGAAAAAAATAGTGATATAATGATAAAAATACAGAAATCAGGCAATTTTATCTAGCTTTTTAATTATTATTTAGAAGATGGATAAATACAGTGTATCTTAGCTGTGTAAATACCATTCTTCAAAACAGCTAGCACAAAAGGAGCTTTGGTGAGAAGAAAAGTAGACAAAGGATTTATGTTACCAGGTGTCGTGGTAGGCCTAAATAGGCCAAAG
>VWZE01003920.1:68237-82295 GCA_013396675.1 Eubucco bourcierii
CTGCAGCCCTCTGATCACCTTCCTGGCCTTCCTGAGGCCTTCTGGGACCCTTACAGTACAGAAATTCCCCCTTGTGTTGAGGTGGAAACTCCTGTGGTGCAGCTTCCATCCATTGCTCCTTGTCCTATCCCAGGCAGCAGTGAGCAGAGCCTTTCCCCCCTGTCCTGAACCCCAGCCCTCAGATATTTATAAACATTTATGAAATCCCCTCTCAGTCTTGTCTTCTCCAGACTAAAAATAATAATAGATATAGATATAGGTAATAATATAGACAATAGATGTAGATAACAATACAGATAATGATAGATATGGATACTATAGATAATAGAATAAATAACAGTCAATATATTCTTTTACTGGAAAATAGATCTTGTCAAGGAAATGTAATTTCATTCTTTGATGACAGTTTTAGTTTAGGGGATGACAGAAACTTCACAGACACAATGGACTTTTGTATGGCATTTAACACAATACCACATGAAATCACTTTAGTGAAAAACCCTATGCAATACCATAAAGTTAACACTGAATAGATAAAAGCTGCCTATATGCCAATTTAAAATGCTTGCTCTCATCAAAGAAATATCACTGAATGAGGATCTTTCTAAGTGGGGTACAGGAAAGATCAAACACCTGTGATGGCAAATAACAATCATTAAAAAAAAAAATAAAAATCAAAGAAGCAAGCAAACAAAACCCACCAAAACCAAACCAAACTCAACCCCAAAAAAAAGCCAGACAAAAAAATAAAAACCCCAACCAAACAACTAAACAAAAATAAAAAAAACTCCATGCCATAAAGATAGACTGTTGAGTGGAATGGCAAAAATGATAAGGTGATTGCCACACAGGGAGATCAGCTTCTATTGGAAGAAGTGGGAATGTTCCCAGCAGAGGACAAAGTCAGATGTAAATCAGAAGAGGCATCAATCTCTGTGAGTGGAAAGGTGAACACTACTTCAGACAGCAGATGCTCCAGGGTAGCCCTTCTCATGGGGGTCTGACGCAGCGCTGTGGAGAGGAAGAGTAACACAGCCTTTGGTGTATGAATGGGAAACCAGGGGGAAGGGAAGATTGGTCTGGACAAGATGGATGATAGAATCCATCTTAGTGCCATGGTCTAATCTTGAGGGCTGTGGTGATGGGTTGGACTTGATGATCTCTGAGGTCTCTTCCAACCCTTGCGATACTGTGATACTGTGATACTGTAATCCCAGACACAAACAGCACATTTTGGAGAGCATATGGATGAATTGCAAAGCCTACTTGTGGGCTGGAGAAAATAATGTGGAGGAAGAGCTGGAGCTGTTTAGATTGTTCAGAATAGAAAGGGAGGTGAGATTGTTAAATATAGAACAGTATAGAATAATATAGAATGGTAAGGTTGGAAGTGACCTCAAGGATCAGCTAGTTCCAACCCCCTGCCATACCCAGGGACACCTCCCACTAGTACAGCTCACTCAAGGCCTCATCCAATCTGGCCTTGAACACCTCCAGGGAGGGAGCAGCCACAACCTCCCTGGGCAACCCATTCCAGTGTCTCACACTGGAAAGAACTTTCTCCTAACACCCATTCTAAATCTCCCCTCTGCCAGTTTAAATCCATTGCCCCTTGTCCTGTAGTTGCAGGACCTTGTAAATAATCCCTCCCCAGCCTTCCTGTAGGCCCCCTTCAGATACTGGAAGGCTACTATCAGGTCCCCTGGAAGCCTTCTCTTCTCCAGGCTGAAGAGCCCCAACTCTCTCAGCCTGTCCTCATAGCAGAGCTGCTGCAGCCCTCTGATCATCTTTGTGGCCTCCTCTGGACCCGCTCCAACACTTCCATGTCCTTCCTGTGCTGAGGGCTCCAGAACTGCACACAGTACTCCAGGTGGGGTCTGACAAGAGCAGAGTAAAGGGGCAGAATCCCCTCCCTTGCCCTGCTGCCCACACTTCTCTTGATGCAGCCTAGGACTCGGTTGCTGTCTGGGCTGCATGTGCACACTGCAGGCTCATGTTGAGCTTTTCATCAACCCAGACTCCCAGGTCCTTTTCCTCAGGGCTGCTCTCAGCCATTCCCCACTCAGCCTGGAGTTGTGCTTGGGATTGTGCCTACCCAGGTGCAGGACCTTACACTTGGCCTTGTTGAATCTCATGGGACCATGTCTTTGTGGGGAGATTTCTGGGTCTGAGAGGGTATTTAGTTTAGCAGAGAAAAATATGTCAAGAACTAATGTAATGTTTGGAAATAGAAACCAAACAAATTCCAATGAGAAATTAGGGAAGAAAAACTGTGAAAGTATGGGAAATTAATCAGTGGAAAAATTGTGAGGGGGAAGATATATTTCTCTTCTGTCAGTATCAAAACTTGGTGCCCTCCTGAAAGATACCTTTAGATCAAGCTTGTGTTATTGGTCCTAATACAGGTGTTAACTGTGTGAAATTGAATGACCTGTGATATACAGAAGGTCAGGCAAACTCAGGTGTTCCCTGTTTGTGGCCTTAATCTCTTTGACTCTATGAATTTGATAGATCTGGATAGAGGAAGTATTTTTGTATTTAGTTAACAGGCACCTCAGATGTGATTCATCAAAGCTTTCCACCTCTTCAGTGTCACATGTTGGCCAGTTGGGGGTCAGAAACAATGGCACACAACTCCTCACCCAGTATGAGTAATGGTTTACTGATAGTGTTTAGTGTCTCTAAGCACTGGTTGCAGTGGATAACACATGTGCAGCTCATAGGATGAATTATTTCTGCAGAAAGTATTGCTTGTATCAGAGCCCCATGATAGTTTGCAACAACAAAGTCTTAAACTTGCCAAACTCTTTTTTTCTTTTTTTTTTTTTCCTTCTTTTTTTCTTCTTCTTTTTTTAAATAGTTTTGACATCAAAGAACCCATTCCTTCCTACTACCTAAGTGGGGTAAAGCACTCTAACAGGGAAGGTGAAACTTCATCTGTTTATTGTGCTACACAGCAATGTGCTTCTAAAATATGCTGTGTAGTAAGTGGCTTTTAACACTTTCCCTCTGCTTTTATCACTGTCTTCCATTTTATGGTTTATAGACCACTGCAGTTATTTGTACTGTGTGTAGATAATCGTTCCTTATTCAGCATGCTCACATGAATGATCATTGCCATTGTAAGTCATTATTTCAGTGACTCAGACATTCACTTCCCTATTAGAGTGTTCCACAAACACTGTTTTCTTCTTATTTACCAAATTGAAAGGCAAAATGCATTCAATAGATGAAAGGTAATTACTGGACTGATTTTGCATGACGTTTAGCACTGTGATCTCTAGCCCATCATCAAAGCACATTGACCTTAAATCATGGAAGCACCCACATTGCATATTCATGTGTGATGATTTTTTGCTCAGTGGTGTTCTATCAAAGCCACATTTTTTTTCATGCCTTAAAAGCAATGATCAATGCATCTTAGTAAAATACTTCAATGTATACACATGTAAATTGCACACTTGTAGCATAGCAAATTACTTCTCCTGAGTTGTGCTTAGTGAGTTTCAAAATTCAAGATTAAGGTGTTTCCTTAACGTTTTGTGATCTCCACACAGCAAAAGCAGTTCACCATCCCTCAGGAGCTTCAGTATGTTGCCTCTTCCTCTTCTTTATCAGGCCTGAGGTCCTGGAGAGACTGCAATCTTTCACAAAAGTTCATCACTTTGTTTAACCAGCTCCCTTATTAACTTGCCTTTTGGACCAGAGTAGTGAGAAATACGTTTTCCTCCCATTTTCCCACCAGCTGATTCAAAGTTGATGTGGTTTTTGTCAAGTGCTGAATCTGCACTGTGTTGCATGTCCAGTCCTTCATAGGATCATTGATTGGTAAGGTTGGAAGGGACCTCAAGGATCATCTAGTTCCAACCCCCTGCCATACCCAGGGACACCTCCCACTAGTACAGCTCACTCAAGACTTCATCCAATCTGGCCTTGAACACCTCCAAGGAGGGAGCAGCCACAACCTCCCTGGGCAACCTGTGCCAGTGCCTCACCACCCTCACTGCAAAGAACTTCCTCCTAACACCCAGTCTAAATCTTCCCTCTGCCAGTTTAAACCCATTGCCCCTTGTCCTGGCATTGCAATACATTGTAGATAGTCCCTCCCCAGCCTTCCTGTAGGCCTCCTTCAGATACTGGAAGGCTTCAAAGTGCAGAAAGGGTGCCTTACTGTCATTTTCCAAGCAAAATCTTCATGCACTGCAAATGCAAAAGGCAAAAAATAGCGACTTTCCAAGAAGCAAACAGGTATTCCTGACTTGCTGTCCCTGTAGGCATCTTCCATTGAGAGGTATTTGATCTGTCTCACTTCGTACAGGATCCTGTTTGGGCAATGTGGACTTCCATCTCTCAGACACAGCAGGAGGCCTGAGATACTCACCTTATTCAGTCTCCCAATGATGGCTACAGGCAGCAAGGTTTATCAGAAGCCTTTTTGATGCCCCAGAGGGAAGATTTCTAACTATAGCACCTTCTAACCTCCTAGCACAACAAGCAACAACTTTACATTTTATTTTCTTTAGTGTATTTACTCTAGATGTCACTACCTGGCTGGCAAGGACAGAGTTAAAGTCTAGAGAATGATCATGGTTTCTCAAAGTTCAGGGTTGGATGGTGTCTTTTTGTTCCCTGCTGTGCTGCTGCTGAGAAAAACAGCTGCACATGCCATAGCCATTTTCCATCCCTAGCTCTATTTTTGACTTCTGCATATAACTTTAAGTAGAAACCAGGGTGAATCATGCTCTTACTCCTTTAACCCAACCCCCTACAGAAGATGTTTCTGTGAGTCATTACCCAATCCATATGGCAGATAGTCCCTAGCTGATTTGCATGTAATTGGGATGAATCTAGATCTAGAGGTTTCTCAATAGTATTTTTGCTTTTTTGGTTTTCTGGGGGGAGATTTTACTTTTTCTTTTCTTTTCTTTTTTTTTTTTTTTTTTTTTTTTTTAGTTTTTTGGGGTTTGTTTTTGGGGGGGGTTTTTCATTTTTTTTTTTTTTTTTTTTTTTTTTTTTTTTTTTTTTTTTTAAATGTTTGGTTGTTGTTTACTTGGTTTGTTTCTTTCCTCCCTCTGCTTGTTGTGAGATGTGCTGTCTGTTGTGAGTGCTACCTCGCCTGCTAAACTTCCTGGCCAGGCTGGGCAGTCTGCCACAGTGATACCATAAATCTATTTCTCAGTCAAATACATGTAACAGGCAGATAACAATGACCTTAAATGTGAGATTGAGATACACAAAATATGGATGTCATTGGTTAGAATGGCAGGCCACCAAATCCAAGGGCTGCCTCACTGAGAGTCAGTATGGGTTGTGTTAGCAGCATGCAAACAGCATCCTAGTTTTGTCTGTCTTGGTTTTCTTGGCACATAACCTAATCAGAGCAGTTTATCAGGAATCTTTTTATCTCAACATGCTGTTCCCATCGGATTCATTTCTCAAAGAGGCAAGTTTTTTTACTGTCTTCCACCAGCAGCTTCTCTATTTTAGCCATAGCTTTTTATTTTGAGAAACATAAGGTGTTTTAATTACTTTCATTAGTATAATGCCTATATTGACTAAGTATTATCTCGTGCTGGGATGATCTCCTCATTAAAATCAAGATAGAAGATGCAAAACAGATGCTACCATACAGTGGATACAAAAGTCAGGACAATTCTCATGGGCACTGGAACAGGCTGCCCAGGGAGGTTGTGAAGTCTTCTTCTCTGGAGATATCCAAGAACCATCTGGATGCATTCCAGTGTGATCTGCTCTAGGTGATCCTGCTCTGGTAGGGGGGCTGGTCCTAATAATTTTTTGAGGTCCCTTCCAGCCCCTGAGATTCTATAATTCTATGATTCTATATAATTTTTAATAGTTTCCTCTGTTTATAAAATAGCTGCATAAGATCTTCATCCACGAAGATGATCAGAGGGCTGGCACAGCTCTCCTGTGAGGACAGGCTGAGAGAGTTGGGGCTCTGCAGCCTGGAGAAGAGAAGGCTTCGAGGGGACATGATAGTAGCCTTCCAGTATCTGAAAGGGGGCCTACAGGAAGGCTGGGGAGGGACTATNATCCTTGAGATCCTTTCCAACCTTACCATTCTATGATTCTATGATTCTATGATTCTAAGATCTTACTGCTGGGCTGACAAACACATCCCTTCACAACCCCATCCAACAGACCTTATTCCTTGCATGCCTGCACCTACTTGAGGTCCAGGTGCTTCCTTGCAGGCCCTCACCATTGACTTTGATCTTCAACCTCATATAGCTCTTTCAAAGCAAGAACTGTGTTGACCAACTTTCGATCTTCAACTGCTCCCCTCTCAATAGGTCTTTTGGCACTCCCCTTTGGCCCTATCTAAAGTGCCAGTCTGGACACTGCTCTCTTATCTCTTAAAGGCTTAATGACCTGAACTGTGTCTTTCTCTGAGCAATATAACTTTTAAAAGCAAACTGCTGTGTTTTGACTCTTCCTCTTGGGTGGCACTCCCAAAACCGATATGAACCTGTTCCCTTTGCCATTCTTTAACTGTCTCTACTATGGGCACTGCTAGAGGTCTTTCAATTCCATCTAAATAACTTTGAGTATTTGGTGGTTTGGGTTTGGGTTGGGGTTTTTGGGGGGTTTTTTTTGTGCTGTTTGTTGTTTTTTTTTTTTTTTTTTTCCATAAAATCTGCAACTGAAGAATTAGCTGAGAGGATCTTACTTTTATATTCACTGTGACAAATACTGTATGGAGGCAATATGTACAGAAATGCATTAAGGTCCCATTAAGTCTTTCCTGCTTTCAGTATCAATCTTACCAACTGAGTGTTCAGAGGTGTTGCCAAATTATGTTCTCCTTTCAGCACTTGCTTGTTTAAAGAAAGTACAGGGAGGCCCTTAGCCAAAAAGCTTCTTCTTGTGGTTTAACCCCAGTCAGCAATTGCACCATGCAGACACTCAGTTACTCCTTCTCTGTGACATGGGGAGGGGAATTGAAAAAGAGAGTAAAACTCATAGGTTGAAATAAGAATGGTTTAGTAACTAAAATGAAATCAAATACAATAATAACAACCAGCACAAACAACAATAGTAACAACAGAGATGAATAATTAATAATAATTAATAATAAATAAAATAGTAATAATAAAGGCAAAACAAACTTCAAGAAAAGATAAATGATCACAAGATCACAGGATGTCAGGAGTTGGAAGGGACCCAAACAGTTCATCAAGTCCAACCCCCCCCAGCCAGAGCAGGACCATATAATCTAGCTCAGGTCACAGATGCACAATGCAATTGTTTACCACCTGCTAACTGAATGTTGCCTGGTGCCTGAGCAGTGATACACCCTTCCCAGTCAACTTACCTCAGTTTATGTGATGACCATGAGGTTCTATGGTAAGGAATATCCCTCTGGCTAGTTTTAGCTGTCCTGACCACGTTCTCTCCCATTTTCTTGTGCAACTGCTTGCTGGCAGAGCATGAGAAACTGAGAAACCCTTAACTTAGCATTAGCGCTACTTAGCAACAACTAAACCATCAGTGTGTTATCAATGTTACTTTGACACTGAATCCAAACCAACATCGAAAAAGCTAGTAAAAAGAAAACTAACTCTATCCCAGATGAAACCAAGGCACTATTATAATATTCCAATAGAAATAACTACTACTCAACTGTCTATTGGTTAATGAGTAGATAGAATTATTTTGAGTAGGAGAAATTATTATTTCGAGTAGCTGTGCCAGGGGAAGTTTAGGTTGGAGGTGAGGAGAAAGTTGATCAGAGGGCTGGAGCAGCTCTCCTATGAGGACAGGCTGAGGGAGTTGGGGCTCTTCAGCCTGGAGAAGAGAAGGCTTCGAGGAGACCTGATAGTAGCCTTCCAGTATCTGAAGGGGGCCTACAGGAAGGCTGGGGAAGGATTATTTACAAGGTCCTGCAATGACAGGACTAGGGGCAATGGGCTTAAACTGGCAGAGGGGAGATTTAGACTGGATGTTAGGAGGAAGTTCTTTACAGTAAGGGTGGTGAGGCACTGGAACAGGTTGCCCAGGGAGGTTGCGGATGCTCCCTCCCTGGAGGTGTTCAAGGCCAGATTGGATGAGGCCTTGAGTAACCTGTACTAGTGGGAGGTGTCCCTGCCTATGGCAGGGGGTTGGAACTAGATGATCCTTGAGGTCCCTTCCAACCTTACCATTCTATGATTCTATGATTCTATGATTCTAAGTTCTTGACTGAGAGAGTCATTGGCTACTGGAATGGGCTGCCCAGGGAGGTGGTGGAGTTGCCATCCCTGGAGGTGTTCAAAGCGTGTTTGGACGTGGCACTTGGTGCCATGGTCTGGTCTGGAGGGCTGTGGTATCAGGTTGGACTTGATGATCTTTGAGGTCTCTTCCAACCCTGGTGATACTGTGATACTGTGAAATATGAAGTGGTAGGACATGTGTTCTGTAGGGTTTGTTTGTTTTGTTTTGTTTTTTGTTTCCTGGAAAGCTGAGACATCTGAACTAATGGAAGGATAACCCAGAGCCCCTGATGATATTTCTGGTAACAATGTCCAATTAGACAACAGTATTGAATTTATTCACCAGAGAGAATGGTAAAATCATAGAACTGTTTTGGCTGGGAAAAAAAAAAACCATCTCTTGTCAGTGTCACATCTACATGTTTTTTGAACACCTCCAGTGGTGGTGACTGCACCACCTCCCTGGGCAAACTGTTCCAATCCCTGGAACCATTCTTTCAGTAAAGAAGTTTTTCCTACTAGCCAATCTAAAGCCCCCCGGCAAATTTCAGGCTGTTTCCTCTTATTCTGTTGCTTGATACTGAGGAAAAGGTCCTGACCCCCACCTTACTACAGCATCTTTTCAAAGGCTGGGTTAAGTTTCAGCCTATCTGAGATACTCAGATTTTCCATGGTCAGCCCCCTGGAGCGATACTCACTGCAAAACTGCTGTCTCCACAACTGAAGGAGCAACTTTTCTGCTTACTTTCCATTGAAGTTCTATGAACTGCTGGAGAGCAACCCTGAGGAAAAGGACCTTGGAGTCTGGGTTGATGAAAAGCTCAACATGAGCCTACAGTGTGCACATGAAGCCCAGACAGCAACTGAGTCCTAGGCTGCATCAAGAGCAGCGTGGCCAACAGGGCAAGGGAGGGGATTCTGCCCCTTTACTCTGCTCTCCTCAGACCCCACCTGGAGTACTGTGTGCAGTTCTGGAGCCCTCAGCACTGGAAGGACTGGAGTGGGTCCAGAGGAGGCCACAAAGATACTCAGAGGGCTGCAGCAGCTCTCCTATGAGAATAGGCTGAGAGAGTTGGGGCTCTTCAGCCTGGAGAAGAGAAGGTTTCCAGGAGACCTGATAGTAACCTTCCAGTATCTGAAGGGGGCCTACAGGAAGGCTGGGGAAGGATTATTTACAAGGTCCTGCAACGACAGGACAAGGGGCAATGGGCTTAAACTGGTAGAGGGGAGATTTAGACTGGATGTCAGGAGGAATTTCTTTGCAGTGAGGGTGGTGAGGCACTGGAACAGGTTGCCCAGGGAGGTTGTGGATGCTCCCTCCCTGGATGTGTTCAAGGCCAGGTTGGAGGAAGCCTTGAGTGAGCTGTGCTAGTGGGAGGTGTCCCTGGGTATGGCAGAGGGTTGGAACTAGATGATCCTTGAGGTCCCTTCCAAACTTCTATGAATCATAGAATCATGATAAGGTTGGGCAGGACAAATTCTGCTTTGTATTAACTCCCTGGCTTGACAATTCTGCCCTCTATTCCTTTTCAGTGCTCATTTTCACAGGTCTGACGTAGGGTGAAATTTGGCATTGCAGCTAAATCTCAGGTAATAATTCTTCTGATGATACATGAGTCATGTAGTTTTCACTTCTTTCTTTCCTATACAGATTGGTTATGAGCTCCTGAAAGGAAAAAGTAAGTGAAATTTATCACTGACAAGACTTAGGATATGACTGTAAACCACTGTGAACTTTATTTTCCACCTTTTTTTCTTTTTTTCTTTTTTTTTTTTTTTTTCAGAACAAGTTCTTTCTTCATCTTTGGATCATGATACGAAATTTCTAAGGAGGTGTCAACTAGGTTTTTCTTTCAGACATATTTTTTTCAAGAACACCACCAGACAAGAAGGTACAGCAGCTGGGCTTTCCTTTTACAACGCTGAGATTCACTGAGATAATGAACCTGCACAGGTATTTTCAAGAGGAAAAGCAAATAAAAGATTCATTTGGGATAAGACTTGTAGAAAAGCCATGAGAACATTACACTTAAAAATTCCCCATCAGCCCTGAGGTATCTTCCATAATGCTTACAACAAAAACTGATACTTACATTCATCACAGCAATGAAAAAACTCGTTTGTCACAACCTTACCTGCTCTTCCCTCTATAATGTTTCATCCATCAGATGCAAAGAGGTACTATGCATCCCTACTAGATCTTGCTAATGAGCATGCAACAGATATTTTTACATCCTGGCAGCTTTGGGAAAACCAGAGGTTATGGAGAAGCCAACAGTGACAGTGTTAATGAGGATCATTGTCTTGCTTCCAAGAAGAAATTGTAGAGTGGATATTTCCTTCTTCGATAGAGAGAAAACCTGCAGTCATCCCTTGCATGTTTTTAATATATTTTAAATTATCTCTGCTCTAAAATTCCCTATAATGAAGTAGTCCATGACTACTGTAGAAGGAATGGTAGCTATTATACAGGTCTATGTGTGTGAAGAGAGAGAAACAGTAGATCTCTTCCTGGCAGCACAGGGTAAGGATCTCAGCACAAATTCTTCTCTATTGATTAACGTACTTCCATGGTCTGAACTAAGCCAAGCTGCTGCTTCTTTTGAACAGTCAGTCTCATCAAAGATTCAAGACCCAGGTATATACTGATCATTCTGCATTGGTTACTTTTCTCCATTTCTGATTCTCCCAGGCTCCTCGTATTTCTTTGGGCAATTTGTACTCCCTATCATCACTTGTGTTCTGGCTTAAGCTTTCTGCAGACCCAAAGCCTAACAGAACAAGAATATATGGCCCCCTCTTCCCTTCTCCCCATACAAAAAGATTTTAGGTAGAAGGGTAAAAGGGGTAGAAAACACCCAAAGAATAGTCTTGCTAGGATTTGGGAGCTAAAAGGAAAACTTTAACAATAAAAGGTATTTAAGGTAAGGGGAGTTACAAAAAGGGTATAAGGAAGAAAAAAAAATACAAAATGTCACAAAACCAGATGGATGGAAATGGATGGAGGTAGATTCAGGAGGTGATTGGTCCACCACAAGGTTAGCTGGCCACATGGTAAAGCAGGAGCAGTTGGAACAGGGTGGGTGCTCCTCAGTTGAAAACCAGAGCAGAGAGGCTGGTTGTGTGGCTGGCAGGACCAGGGAGGTTATTCTGACCCTGTACTCACCACTGGTTAGCCCACATCTTGAGTACTGTGTCCGGGCCCCTCAATTTAAGAATGATGCTGGGGTGCTTGAACATGTCGAGAGAAGGGCACTGAGGCTGGTGAGATTTAGACTGGATGTCAGGAGGAAGTTCTTTGCAGTGAGGGTGGTGAGGCACTGGCACAGGTTGCCCTGGGAGGTTGTGGTTGCTCCCTCCCTGGAGGTGTTCAAGGTCAGGTTGGAGGAGGCCTTGAGTGAGCTGTGCTAGTGGGAGGTGTCCCTGCCTATGGCAGGGGGTTGGAACTAGCTGATCCTTGAGGTCCCTTCCAATCTTACCATTCTATGATTCTAAGTATGGCTATCTGTCATCTCTCTGTGCTCAGACAACACATTCTCTCTGACCCTTGATTTCCCTTGTCAAACAGCTGGCAAATGAGCTGTCTTAATGTGAAGACCTAGCAAGCTGCTTGTGTGCACTGGTCTCTTATGTGAAAGAAGATTTACACCGAGAGTTCAGCTGTGACTGACATTTTTGCTTGAGATGGAGTTTGAGACTGCAGTAGACCAAGGTTTTGGGCTGGATTTCAGTCTGCTGAATTTTCACAAGCAGTAGGTTTGTTAGATGTTTTACAAGACCAAACTATTTTGAATGAAACAAGTTGTGCTTTCTCTAATACTTTTAAAATTTTTTTAATTTTATTTTTTATTTTTTAACTATGCTTATTGATAACATTTTTTTTTTGTATTGGGTCTTGTTTCCAGGTCTGAAATCATCAGGGGCTTATATTATCCTGATTTTTCATTATGCCTGAATTGCCTCTTCCACTTTTTAATGCAATATGCACTTAATTCAGAGCTGAGGATTTCAATACAATCATATGTGACCAACTATGTGTGGGTGCATACACATAAGCACACATGAACACACACAAGTGATCTGGTTTTATTTATTTTAAAGGGCATTTAAGTTTATTTAAAGTTTTATACTTTAACAAGATATCTGGGGCCTCTTCTTCTCTGAGAATGTCTGGACTTTACATGAGTCTTCTGCCCCTCAGGAGAGTGGCCCAACTGCTATTGATGAGTGGACAGAGTGTCTGCTAAGTAAGTTTGCTGACACCAAACTGGGAGGCTTGGCTGATCCAGCTGAAGGCTGTGTGGCCATCCAGCCAGACTTGGACAGACTGAGAGCTGGGCACAGAGGAACCAAATGAGGTTCAACAAGGACAAGTGCAGAGTCCTGCACCTGGGGAGGAATAATAAACTGCGCTTGGGAGGTGATCTGCTGGAGAGCAGCCCTATGGAGAGGGACCTGGGAGTGCTGGTGGATAACATCCATGGGACAGCAATGTGCCCTGGTGGCCAAGAAGGCCAATGGGATTCTGGGATGTATTAAGAAGAGTGTGTACAGCAGATCAAGGGAGGTTCTCCTCCCCTTCTACTCTGCCCTGCTGAGACCTCTTCTTGAGTACTGTGTTCAGTTTTGGGGTCTCCAGTTGAAGAGGGACAGGGATCTGCTGGAGAAGGTCCAGCAGAGGGCTATGAGGATGATGAGGGGACTGGAGCACTGCCTGATGAGGACAGGCTGAGGGATCTGGGACTGTTTAGTCTGGAGAGGAGAAGACTGAGAGGGGATTTAATAAATGTTTATAAATATCTGAGGTTTGGGGGTCAGGAGAGGGGGGAACAGGCTCTGCTCACTTGCTCCTTGGCATAGGACAAGGAGCAGTGGATGTAAGCTGCAGCAGAGGAGGTTTCACCTCACCACAAGGGAGAACTTCTTTACTGTAAGGGTCCCAGAGCACTGTACAGGCTCCCCAGAGAGGTTGTGGAGTCTCCTTCTCTGGAGAGTTTCGAGGCCTGTCTGGATGTGTTCCTGTGTGACCTGAGCCATATTGTAAGGTCCTCCTCTGGACCCGCTCCAACACTTACAGGAAGGACATGGAAGTGTTGGAGCGGGTCCAGAGGAGGCCACAAAGATGATCAGAGGGCTGGAGCAGCTCTCCTATGAGGACAGGCTGAGAGAGTTGGGGCTCTTCAGCCTGGAGAAGAGGAGGCTTTGAGGGGACCTGATAGTAGCCTTCCAGTATCTGAAGGGGGCCTACAGGAAGGCTGGGGAAGGATTATTTACAAGGTCCTGCAATGACAGGACAAGGGGCNCTAGTGTGAGGTGTCCCTGGGTATGGCAGGGGGTTGGAACTAGATGATCCTTGAGGTCCTTCCAACCTTACCATTCTATGATTCTATGATTCTGTTCTGGCATGGGGGTTTGAACTTGATGATCTCTTTGGATCCCTTCCCACCCTTGACATCCTGTGATCCTGTGATCTATTGTGTATTCTGAATGGCGTTTTTGAAGCTCCATTTGAGTTATTGATAATGTTTCTCACCTCTGTGCCAGAGAATATTTAAAGAGCTGCTACATCAGACAAGAGAGAGATAGGGTGTGTCTTCAACTGTTATATATTTTTGTGGTTAGAACAAGCTCCAGTGAGTAGGAGTCTGGTTAAAATCCTTGACTTGAACCCACTCAAATACAGCAGTGTAGCAGCCATGCTGTACTGCACTCCCTCCTGTTCATTCACTTTCTGAATCTACTCCTCCATTTAATCAAATGCATTTCGAAATGCTTTATTATCACTTTGCAGAAAATGTACTATTGAAAGTCAAATGTGCTCATAATTTCAACCTCAAAAAAAAAA
>VWZE01003921.1:11017-21514 GCA_013396675.1 Eubucco bourcierii
GGCGGGGTGGCAGTCCCGCAGCCGGAGCGCCCGGACCCCCGGCGCGTCGTGCTGGCTCTAAGCGATATCGTTTGAGACTTGCGCCTTACAGCGTTTCACTGCCGCCGTGGGGGAGACTCCTAAGAGCCCACCGGTCCCCTCAGATACCAGTCTCCCTCCTAATCCTTCTGATTTGCCGCGTACTGCCCTGGCATTTCGCAAACCTGGGGCGTGAGTGCCTCCGGGCCGAGAGGGTCGGGATGGGGGGAGGCTGGAGAACAGCAACATTTTCAGCTCGATTAGAAAGGGCAAAAAGTCAGCTGGCTTTGAAATGAACTCGCTCAGCAGGAGCGGTGGAAGCATTTCCAGGAGACAGCGGGAAGGCATTTGTTTTCTTGGCTGGCACCAGAGCGCCGGCTCGCCGTACCCGCGCACAATGCCTGGCCTTCTGTGGGGCCATCGCACCTCGGCGCCTGCCAGCCACCCCTTGGCGCCTGCCAGCCACCCCTCCTCACCCACTGCCACCCTTCCTTGCCTGCCAGCCACCTCTCTCCTTGCTCACTGCCCATCCATTCTTACGTGCCAGCCACCCCTCCTTGCACACTGCCACCCTCGTCTTTCTCACTGCCATTCAGCCACCCCTCCTCGCTCGCTGCCACCCCTCCTTGCTCGCCAGCAGCCCTCTTTCCCCAGCACCCCTCCTTCTCTGACAACACAGGTCGGTGCCACTGGCGGTGGCTTTTGCTCTGCCAGGCAAGAAGCATCCTCCTTTCCTCCCTTCAGTCGCCTGTGTTTGCAAATCTGCCTGAGGGCTGGGTGAGTAGGGGTCAGAAAATTACCAGAAAGGCTCACATCCAGATTTATTCTTTTTTTTCTTTCTCTCTCTCTCTCTCTTTTTTTTTTTAATTGTTATTTTTATTAAGCAACCCAAACAATATTTTTCATTTGATTTTCCAGTGTCTCCTGCTTTGCATAATCCCCTCTGCTCAATTCTACTCATAAACATTGGCCTGTCCGTTTGTAATTTATCAACCTCCAGGCTGATTCTCATAAATAAAAGACAAACCAAAGAGCAAGACAAATGCCTGAGAGTGGAGCCGGAGCTCTGCAGACCCCACAGATCCAGAAGGCAGCTTGCCCCCAGCTCCAGGGCAGGATCAGACCTATGCTCTGCAGGTCCTGATGTCGAAGAGACTTTTATGCAAGGCAAACTGCTCTGTGCTGCTTGGCTGAAAACCAGAGCAGCTGGACACACGGAGAGGCTGTCACTGAGCTCAAGCAGTTGTGAGTCCTGAACTGGGAAAGACATAGAGATATGCTATGGTTCATAGTGAGTGACCCTGCAATATAAATACCAGAGGCATTTTTCTTCTGCTCTTCCCAGGATTTACAGACTGGACTGGAGTCCTACCCTCTCCACTGATAGGAAGCTCCCAATAAAGGCAGACTCTCTGCACCATCACATTTTGTCACACTGAGCTGCAGACTGAAGCAAGCAGCCAGTGACTTGTGTTTAGTATGAAGGGCACAGAAGACCACCATGCATCCACTGCCTCTATGTCAGCCAGAGGAAAAATTCCCTGACCTCAGATCATTTCACCTCTTACAGACACCACAGCAGATCAGTCCTTAATTGCCATCTCTTTGAATGACCCAGGTCTTTCAAGAACCTTCTACCAAAATGCTTCAAACTCAGCCAGATTTGGCTAACCTGGCCTGAAGGAGTATTTCCCACAGCTATGGTGGCAGATCTGCTGAGGTGTGTGGGATGATGAATGCATTGAACAGCAACTGCTTCAGCCCTATTAGCTGCAACCAGACCAACTTCACAGCAGGATGTCCCTTGGCACTGTGATTTCAAGCTGACTGGCCGTGGGCTTGACCTCTGTTCCATGATAATCCAAGTTGTCTGGTTGCTCACCAGTCTCCAATATGCAGAAGGGATAAGGCTACTCTCTTGAGGGAAAAGGAAGTTTAGCTGTGTGGATATTAGCTGTGTTGTGGCCCTTGGCCTCATGAGCCCGTGCCTGTTTATTCAGGAGTTTAGACAGAGTCCCAGCAGAGTAATCCCATAGCCTTACAGCAAGGGTTTGCTCTTCCCAGCTCACAGCCAGCTTGCCACACGACAGACTCTGGCATTGCTTTGGGTCACAGGAAATTACATCTCAGACAGGGAAAGGACTTTTTACAGGGGCTTGTAGTGATAGGACAAGAGGGAATTGATTGAAGCTTGAGAAGGGCAAATTTAGACTGGATGTTAGGAGGCACATGAACAGACTGCTCAGGGAGGTCATGGATGCCCCCTCCCTGGAGGTGTTCGAGGCCAGGTTGGATAAGGCTTTGAGCAACCTGGGCTAGTGGAAGGTATCTCTGCCCATGGCACGGGGGTTTGGAACTAGATGACCTTTAAGGTCCTTTCCAGCCTAAACTATGCTATGAATCTATGAAAGTGTTCCCTGCAGTGCACTTTTTCCTCAGTCCCCTTGCTCAAAGGCCAGCCAAGGTCAGAGGTAGATGCAAGAAGACAGACCTTTATGTCTCCTGTAAGTGATGTCTGTGTTACTGTGAGAGGAGCTTTGAGCTGCTGCAAGCCTTGTCCCCACAGGATATCTCACTGCTTATCCAGAGTTCCTTTCAGCCCTGTCTGCTGCAGTATTTGGGGAGGGGGAGATATTCAGTTTCATGGTTGTTTATTGTTTGGTCACTTTTGTGAAGAGCATAAGGATTGTTCCAGAGGTTCTTTGGTAGACAACCACTGCCAAGTTGTTGTGGGTTTGACTCTTACACTTATGAGAACTGGAAATACATGTGGGGCAGTGTTTCCTGAATTCTCAGCCATCAAGCTCCACTAGTTGCCATAGGCACAGCTGTATTCTCACTGAGAAAATCACTGTATGACCTTGTCATTTTTGCTGGAGGAGATCAGCCCAACCTTCTTGTGAAGCTGACACACCCCTGTGGGAGAGTGATAAGGTTCAGGTGCTGCACTCTTTGGCCAATGGGACTAGAAAACCTTGTTCAGTGCTACATTACCCAAAAGCCATGATGCAATGAAGAGAGGAGGTTCTTCTCCAGCTCATTGACTGGTTTGAGCTTTGTCACAGCTCACTTGCTGAACAGCTCCCTGATTCTGGTCCCTGCTGCTGTCATTCAGGGCTAACCCTACACCCAGTGGTCAACCCAGCCCTGTGAAAGGGCTGCAGGACAAAGGGCTGCTCCCACCCCCCACTCCCACCAGATGCAGCTAAGCAGTTTGTTCTGAAAGTGAGAAACTAATTCTTTGGATGGATCTGCTAGCTGACAGCAGAGCATTATAGAAGACACTTCCCTGTACAAAACAACAGACTATGAAAAAAACAAAGGCTTTTATACTGTGCAAGTTTTATATTTGGAAAGCTTTTCATGAGTCTCATGACCTTTATGAGAGGTAACCGTCAAAGGGGGTAGGAAGTCAGAGCTGGAGATGCGTTTGAGTCTCAGACATTTTGGCAGGTTTTGGCCTTTGGGTGAGAAGGTGCTGATGGAGTGTGGCAGGGCAGGAGACACTATTTGTGCAGAGGACAGTCAAGGCATACAGCACAAATAACTCACTTTTGAATTTCCAGTGCTGTCAGGACTGAATCAGTGTAAATCCACAAGTTCTGGCCATCAGGAGGATTCTGTAGAGTGTTTTGCAGCAGCAAACAACTGTTTCTCAAAGCAGAACTCTTTCCAGAAGGGAACATTGAACAGAGAAGTGCTTCAGTTTATTCAAAGTTTGAAATGAATATGCTTTACCAAATATGATTTACTTTTGATGGGTTAGTTAATATATTCTACTGTTGCAGATGTTTGCTACATTATGAACTTGCCAACAGTTTTGATAATTCAGTGTAATGGGTCCTCCAAAACTTACCCTGTAAGTTCAGAGAAGGCCTATCAAATAAAAAATACCAAGAAAAAGGATGATGTTGTCCTTCAGACAACTTGAATTTATCATGTCTTGCTGAGATTTTTGCTATTCATTACCTGGAACAGATAACTTTCCTCCTTGTTTACTGCCTGCTTGCAGTGCAATTTCTCATTCTCACAGCACGTTAAAGATCAGCAGTTATGTTTTTTGTTGGGGCTTCTTCAGTCCTCATGAGACATCCAGCAGTCCATCTAGGAAACAACTCAGTTCTGTGACTTCTCTGCAGGACTCTTCTACCTTTCATAGCCACTTATCCCTTCCTCAGCTGAAATAAAACCTCTGTGTGAAACACAGGGATTTGGTCACCTCAACACACACCACTTCTTTTTTTTTTTTTTTTTCTCCTTCTCCTTTCTTGTTTTTGTTTTTTGCTTGTTTTGTTTTGAAGAAGCTGAATTCCTGCTGGCTCCCAGTGCAAATCATTTTGGTTCTGGTTCACAGTGGAGCAGAAAGGCATCCCAGTGGAACAGCATTCAGGTCTGAAAGTGCTCCTGGTGCAGGGGAGGCTCAGGGGTTGCAGCCAAGCAAGGCAAGATCACACTTCTAGGGAAGTATGACTAACCCAATTTCCACATTGACTTAGCACACGGAATGCCCTGGTAAATACAGCACCTCAGAGGTCAGAGGGATGGGATGCTGGGAATAGAGTGCAGTTAATTTATGTCTGGGCAGCACAAATCAGGGGATTCAGCCCTTTGATGTCAGCTCTGTTACCAGCTCTGGCTTGCTGGGTGTGTGAGGTTAGCCTGTGTGCATTATAAGGTTGCAGGTTGGGATGTTGTTTCCTGGGCAGGCAGAAAGAGATGCTGCAGAAATGAGGTGATGTGCGTGTCAGAGCTGGTGGGATGCTGAAAAAGGAAAGTGGGTCTCAGAGGAGTTAAAGGGAGATCACCAGTGAAACGGCCTATTGAAGTGAACATCTGCAAATGTGCACTCCGTGAGCAGTTTGACCCACCTTGGCCTCCAGACACCATCTGCAGTGTAGCTGTGAGTATGGGACAGCTCCTTGGCTGCTGGCAACAGCAGCAATGGCCTGTGATCCTCAGCACTTGTTCCTCTAGAAATCATTACATCGTTCAGGATGCTGTCTGGCCACAAAAGAGAAAGCTTTCTCTTCTCCTGTCACATGCCAACTAAACAAGTGTTCCTGTGAAGGCATGGGGACACCAGACTGTGAGGGATCTGAAAGAGAAGCTGGGTACTATTGCTCTCACTTACTGATCTGACCAGTCTCAAACAGCTGCTCTTTTTCATCCCCCCTTTCCTCCTAACAACCCTAACCCTGATACTTCCTTCAAAGCCAGACTTTCCTTGTGGGAGAGCTAATAATGAACTTCCTCTGTATTTTCAGGTAAGCCAAAAGTAGTTTTCTGTATGTATGTACATATATATGTATATATATGTATTTGGTGTATGCAGAATTCACAGTTGTGCAGTGTCTTGACGCTACCCGTTCTTGTTGTGCCTACTCAAGGTCTCCACGGATGATGAATAAGGATGCCTCTGCCATGTGTCACCAAGCACTCATGGGATCTCTCCTACAGTGACTGCAGCATATAGCCTGGGAGATGCCACATCACTGCCATGTACACTTCCCTATAGACTGAATTAGAAGAGGAAAGATTTACAGGAGCATTGAAAGCACTGTAAGAAAAACTTCCACACTTCTGGATTTTGATTCCTGTCAAAGAGAAGATGCCAGGAATTTGTATCCGAAAGTGTTCATGTGCACCTAAAAGAAACAGCAGCCTTGTTGTTTACCATGGCTGAAACCCACTGGAAACTGGAGAGTGGCCCACTAAAAATACCAAAAAAGAAGCAATCTTGTGTAATGGGTGAAGCAAAGGAAGTGGAGTCTAGTGATTAAGGCAGGCGCAGGGCTGCCAGGAGGTCGTTCTGGCAGCAGTTTTGTTCCTGGCTTTACCACAGGCTTCCTGTGTGCCTGGGCAGGCACTGAAGGGCCGGACAGCGTGAGCACGGCTCGGCGCACACCAGGAGCAATGCCCTGGGACTCTGGCCAAGGCTTTTGTAAGGCTGAGCCTTTGCTCTTGGAGCAGCTCATGAGCTGCTCCCAAAGCCCAAGCCAAAGAATATGAGGCTGTTGCATGGGCAGGAATCTGGGCAAGGGCCACCATAGGAGGGTTGGAAGGGAGACAGGCATTATCTTGGTCATGGTGTTACTGCTTCTGTTCTGGCTGGCCAGCCCCACTGGGGCTTGTGCAGCTGGAGCAAATCAGGGATTTGAGTTGTGACTTTCTAAACCCAAATCTTGGAGGCAGCAGAGCAGTGTGTGGCCTCCTCCTCTGCACTTGCAGTCTCTTCTAGTGCAGTCACAGCAGAGACTACTGGACTTGGAAGACTTTGTAAAGCTGCCTTCATTGAAGCACAGCTTCTCAGGGGAAAGAAGAAAATGGGATCGGATGCAGAGGATCATTTGTGGTTTAATCAAAGGTGCTTTGCCTTCTGCTTTCATCACGCTCATGCTGAGTTTCCCTTCCATGGGCAGGAGGAGGGCAAGAGAGGGACATGGATTCAGCAACACTTGGCTGCCCCTTTCATACCAGTTGCGTATTAAAGGTGACTGCCCCGGGGTGTCCATGTCACCCCACACTGGCCATCTCACCAGGCTCAGATAACAAACTGAGGCCTGGCTGCACAGCAGATCTGTTGTGGGGATTATCTGCTCGTTTGAAGTGAAATTTAGCTGGTTCTGATTAGAATCCTGACTGCATCAGGTTCGCATTAGCTGGTGCAGAGGCAGTTGTTTCGCACGCCGGCATGGTAGCAATTAAGCGAGTCGCTACCGGTTCTTACCCCAGGGTACAACTTTGTTTTGTTCCTTGCAGATTAGCAGGGCTGTGTGAGTTTCCACAGAGTTTTCTTTCTTGTAGGCCCTGTCTATTTCATGTTGAGCCCTCTGGGACCGTTTATTAGACCACACAAACCGGTAATTATTTCCCAAAGAGGAGAGTGAGCGGTCCAGACCTCTAGCACGGCGAGTTAGAAAAAATGTTATGAATCTGAGCAAGGAAGGGGGTTTCACTAAAGCAGAGAAGTCTTGAAACTGCACAAACACAAGGGACAAAGTATTTTTGAACAGCAGAAACAGATGACAAATACTCATTTCATCATTATGCCTTGGCGTGAGAGGTGAAAGTAAGGGAGAGCCCCTCCTGGGTCCTCCTTCATTTCCTCCCTTAGCCCCTTGGTTTGGACAAAGCCACAAATCTCATCTCTCCATGTAAGGTGCTCCTGAGGGACACAGTTACAGCCTGGTTACCCCTCACATGAGCCCACAGGGAGAACTCTTACTTACTTGAACACAGAGGCTGAAGGCTTGACATGTAGCTGCCCCTTTACTCTGCTCTCTGCCCCTTTACTCTGCTCTTGTCAGACCCCACCTGGAGTCCTGTGTGCAGTTCTGGAGCCCCCAGCATAGGAAGGACATGGAAGTGTTGGAGTGGGTCCAGAGGAGGCCACGAGGATGATCAGAGGGCTGCAGCAGCTCTGCTCTTAGGACAGGCTGAGAGATTTGGGGCTTTTCAGCCTGGAGAAGAGAAGGCTTCCAGGAGACCTTAGAGTAGCCTTCCAGTACCTGAAGGGGGCTACAGGAAGGCTGGGGAGGGACTATTGACAAGGTCTTTGTAATGACAGGATGAGGGGCAATGGGTTTAAACTGGCAGAGGGGAGATTTAGACTGGATGTTAGGAGGAAGTTGTTTGCAGTGAGGGTGGTGAGACACTGGCACAGGTTGCCCAGGGAGGTTGTGACTGCTCCCTCCCTGGAGGTATTGAAGACCAGGTTGGAGGAGGCCTTGAGTGAGCTGTACTAGTGGGAGGTGTCCCTGCCTATGGCAGGGGGTTGGAACTAGATGCTCCTTGAGGTCCCTTCCAACCTTACCATTCTATGATTCTATGCAGGAAGGAGTCACAAGCATGTATCACCCTTGGAAACAGCACTTTGTAGGAAAGAAGTTTTCACATAAAAAAAAGGTGTGCTTTTCACAGGTAACATAATGGTTATGGATTTTAATGCCCTCCTCCACAGTTTAGCCAGCAGAGTTGGAGCTGATCAAAGTGAACACACACACAAAATCAATCCCCTGAGCCAAAACAGCCCCTTGCCACTATGAGACCAAATACTTCTCACAGGATGAAGCACTCTCAGGTCAATTTTCAGCATGTGATAGTTTTTCATCTTGAGGACCATGCATCCCTGTGTGGCACCTATCTTTACCCCAAAAACTCTGTGTCTGGTAGATGCTGTCATGGAAAGACTGCTGCACATTGCTTTCTAGAGATCCTTCCTTCAACACTGTGAGACAGTCATGCAGGCAACTATATTATTCCAAACCCACTGTGTTTCCCTTGTTGTTTGCATCAGTCAGGAACTGAAGTGAACTGAGAGACAAAATTCACATCTATTACCTCAAAAATGTAAATTTCTGTAGACAAAATTTCTTCCATCTTCTAGGTCAAACATAAAAAATACAGGAAGAAGAAAACCTGACAAAACAGCAGTTGATGACTACATTGCCTCCATGCAATCTTATTAACATGCAGTAACTTAATCTCATGAAATCATTTCATAACAGCCTGACATTTATTGACCCAAATATGCAATGAGTCACTTACTGTAAAAGAGGATGGACCTAAGCTAACACTCTCATTGGGTGACCTGGGCAACTTCTTTGTGGTATTTGAGTCCCCAGAAAGCTGAAGAACATCATTGCTCACACACACAGAGGGCTGGCCCCAGTGAGGATGGAGCAGGCAGACACAGGAAGGATGGTTTGAGTTTCCTCAGCTCTGATGCCTGTGTTTTGAAGCTGTCTACATTCTGCAACATAGAAATACAAATAAGACATGAAGCAAGGATGTGAGCCTTTCTAACAAGCTCAGCTTGGATCTTGCAGCAATTGCCACAACAGCTCTTAAGCCTGTGGAGTGTTTAAAGGCAAACAGAAATTGCCGGCAAGCAAAGATGATGTCAAACCCAGCTGTGAACCATCACAGACAGTGAATGGCCTGCTGCAGAGACCTGATTCCTGTCACGTTTGTGGGTTCAGCAAGTGTCCCCCCTGCTGCTTGTGCCTCCTGATGCAGCTGGCAGGTGAGAAGCAGGCCAGGGCCACGTAGCCCTCCTTTGCTGGTATATGCTCTTGGCAGAGGGGTCTTTGGCACCGCTTGGAAGAGGTGTCCACATCAAGGTTGAATTTCCAGGTTAGAGACCCAGTTCTGGCTCCACTAACATCAGTGTCATTTGGAGGGGTCAGGAAGGTCTCAGCTCCTATGCCTGGCTAAGAATCTGTCTATGGACTTCTTATCAGAGAAGGAGTATTGTAGCTAACCTGCATCGAACCCATCCTGCTGCCATCGGCGATGTGGTGGCGTGAACGAGGCCTGTGGGAAACCATCCCTTGTCCTTGGCAGACTTGTCCTGATGGTGGCTGGTTCTTCACAGCTGGGGTTATCTGTGGGCACGCTGGGGAGCACTCCTGCTCTTCCAGCTCCATGGGATCCTGCAGGCTGTTTGTCTGTCTCTGTAATTAGCAGGACTATCTCTGATGTTATCAGAGTAACAGCTATTTTTATATTCTTGTAGCACTTTAACTGGGAAAGTGGTGTGTGTTGCCTCAGGGAAAATGGGATGTGTGTGCATGTGCCAAGAAATTTCATGGATAACATAATGGTTTTGGATTTTAATGCCCTCCTCCACAGTTTTGCCAGTGGAGCGAGAAGCAGCATAGAGCATTTTCCATATTAGTGCCCCCAAATCCAAACGGACTCCCTGTCTTCCCCTTGGCTTCAGTTTGGGATGCTGCGTTTCCTTACAAAGACACAAGTGACAAAGACTCTAATAACCACAATTTGAATAGCTTCCTAAACCTATCCCATAACCAAGCAGGCCTATTGTGTTTTGTAGGGCTTACAGAGTATTAAGACAAAATCAACTGACAGTTCAAAGGAGGCTGGGAACCTTGTTCCATGTTACACCATTCCCGATGGCAGCTACTGCTTCCTTTTCTTGCTGTTCCAAGAGGTCAGTGGCCACTGTCTGCAGGGAGAGTTTGGCCAGAAGTTAGGACATTTCAACAGTTCTTTTCAGCAGCTCCTGTCTTTTGTTGCTCCAACAGATGTTGTTCTTTCCCCCACAGGATCAGAGCTATTTTCTTAAATTCTGTATATATATGTGTGTGTGTATATATGTGTGTGCGTATATGTGTGTGTATATATGTATGTGCATGTATATATGTGTGTGTGTATATATGTGTGTGTGTATATATGTGTGTGTATATATGTGTGTGTGTGTATATATGTGTGTGTGTATATATGTGTGTATGTATATGTGTGTATGTATATGTGTGTATGTATGTGTGTGTATGTATGTGTGTATATATGTGTGTGTATATGTGTGTGTATATATGTGTATATATGTGCATGTATATATGTGTGTGTGTATATGTGTGTGTGCGTGTATGTGTGTGTGTATATGTGTGTGTGTATATGTGTGTATATATGTGTGTGTGTATATGTGTGTGTGTATATATGTGTGCGTGTGTATAT
>VWZE01003921.1:25704-62956 GCA_013396675.1 Eubucco bourcierii
TTTCCTCAGGGCTGCTCTCCAGCCATTCACCACCCAGCCTGTATTTGTGCTTGGGATTGTGCCTACCCAGAGATCTGACAGGACACTGCTCCAACCCCCTATGGCAGGAGGTTGGAACTAGATGATCATTGAGGTCCCTTCCAACCTTACTATTCTATGATTCTATGATTCTAAGACCATTTCCTTGCCACAGTTGCCAAAGATACAAGCCTGGGGCCGAGTCAGGGGTTATTTAATGGACTAGTGAAGTTCACAATGCACGTGCAAACACCTTTCATACTTTTATAAGCTGCCTTCCTCACCTGCCACCTGTTTCCTGAGTAAAGCAGGCCATGGAGCAGGGTGGATTCTGAAGGTCTTTGTCTCATTAAGCTACTCCACACTCATAGTGTGTGAACCTGACTCCAGGGCAGTCTGTGCGTTGTGACCCACTGGAGCGCCAGAAGTGCCCACATATCTGCAGAAGGCTGGGTCACTGTGTGATGGTTTGGGACTTCCCTGTCCCCCACACACTGTGTAAAATCCCCCAGACTAGACTCAGCCAGCTGGAAGTTAAGGACTGAAGCTCTATTTACAGCTCAGCACAATGGACAAGCAGAGATAGACACAACAGACAGGAATTGTTACAGACATAGAGAAGTTAAAGGGAATACAGAAACACAGCTCCCCTCCCAGAAATCAGAGACGCCAGGAGGGGCTCCCAACCACCCTTCCACCTTCCCCCCACCCCTGTACCTTACCCCAAGGTTTGCCTTACACACAAGGTGAGTTTGGAGGATGGGCCAGTGGGGTTAGAAGGAAAGTGGTTAGTGAGGTTACTTGGCAGAGAGGAGAGGACCCACTGGCTCCCAGAGAGAGACCGAGAGCCTGTGTTATCTATGGTTTGAGTTCTTACTCTTACCCATCTCAGCAAGCCTATGAGTGCAGCAGACATCCCCATGTTTTCCTTTCACAGCCTATAGTATAATTTTCTCCATTAAAATATTCCAATTAGCCTCAAACCAGCACACAGCGGGTACGCGATCGCATCTCTCCTGAAATTCTAGCTCCCTATCTCATCAAAAGCTAGACTCAAATATTTTCCCAATTTACCTAGCAAAGCAATTAGAGCTACTACGTGGATGTGAAGAGTTTGTAAATGGCAGAAGTGGTTATGAACAGAAAGTAGGATGTGTATGATGGGATGAGGATGTCAGCTTTGAAGCCTGGCACGCTGACTCTGCCAAACAGTTCCTTCCACAGCAGGGAAATGCCCCAGCCTTGCTCTGGGCCACCTAGCCAGCCTCTGCCTTCAGCAATCCAAAATATTTTCCTGTACCCTGAGCTGAAGAGGGCATCATGAGAAAAGTAACCCAGGAAGGGGATCCTAGGAGGGGCCTTATGAGGAGCAGCTGAGGGAACTGGGATTGTTTAGTCTAGAGGAAAGGAGGCCAAGGAAAGACCACCTCAACTCCCTGAAAGTAAGGTGAGGTGGGTGTTGGTCTCTCCTCCCTAGTAACAGGTGATGGGATGAGAGGAAATGGCCTCAGCTTGCATTAGGAGAGCTTTAGGTTGAATATTAGAATGAAAGTCTTTCACTGAAAGGGTTCTGGAATAAGCTCTCCAGGGCAGTGTTTGAACCTCCATACCTGGAGATGTTTCAGAAAGGCAGAGATGTGGTGCTAAGTGACATGGTTTAGCAGCAGCCTTGGTAGAGTTAGAGAATGGTTGGACTTGATGATGAAGGACTTTTCCAACCAAAACAATTTTATGGTTCTGTAATTCTATAGGTGACAACATCCAAGTATGACTGTCACTCTCAAAGAGATGCCCTTTAAAGCTGAGCTGACTCACAGGAAAGTGTTTCACTGTTTCCAAAAACTAGGACTTGTTTTCCCTGCAGGAGGGACAGGAAAACCCCCAAACCAAATAGACTTAAGATACTTCAGTTCTCCCTGACCCAAGGAAAAACAAAATGAAAGTGCAGAAATATTGGGACTTCCCAGAGGATGGAAGTGCAGATTTTTGCCTAGCTGCAATCCCACAGTGGCAGGGCAGACTGAGAGCCATTTCTTTGGACTTTTCCTTGGACACTACCACAGCTGTGCTTGCACTGAGCCTGACAATGATTATCAGCAGCAAACCTCTGCCTTCTGCTTGCTCAAAGAGAAGCAAATGCATCCTTACACCTTCTCGTGTTTCTGGGTGAGCACTTGGCACTTCCTGTTTGTTGGGAGCAAAAGGAGGTTGGAGTGAGGTGAGGACTGATCTCTTCTCCCTAGTAACAAGTGATAGCATGAGAGAAAAAGGCCTCCAACTGTGGCAGGGGAGGGGTTAGGTTGTATGTAAGAAGAAACCTCTTCACTGAAAGGGTTCTCAAACACTGCAGTAGGTTCCTTGGAGAGGCAGCTGAATCCCCATCCCTGGAGGTGTTTCAAAGAGGTAGAGATGTGGTGCTGAAGGACATGGTTTAGCACCAGCCTTGGCAGAGTTAAGAGAACAGTTGGGCTCAATGATCTTAAAGGCCTTTTCCAACAAATTCTATGGTTGTAATAGGTTAGGACCTGCCTCCTTCTGAGCACTCCTGTGTCTTTGGTGAGCTTGACTGCGATGATAGCACAGGCATTAAGCACCCAAGTCAGCTGCCCAAAGTTGAAATGGGAAGAGACCCAGCCATGACTCTGCCTACAATGGGACACTGACTTCAGGAGCCCCTTCTCCTGCCTGGTGCAGATGCAGCATTTCATTTTGCTTGCATCATCTCAGCCCCCCACTTTATCCTCAGTGTGTGAAACTGCAGAACATGGAGGGTCATTCTAAACCAGCAGGACAAGACCACAGCCTCAGGGCTTGCTGTCTGAACAGGAACAGGTTTCAATCAAGGATGCTGATGTGACACCAGGGGTTGGTGGGGCTCTGGCAGCCCCCACCAGAGGATCTCTAGCCCTGTGCATCTGTGGGCTGCATACTGCCTGCACAATTTGAGGAGGTTGTAGTGTGCTCAGCACTGCAGATATGAAAGAAAGAAAACCAAAACCAAACCAAACCTAAACTAAATCAAATGTTGAGTTTAAAACCTGATCCCTGTGCAGGTACTTGGTCTTGCCATGTGACTCGGCCCTGCTGTCTGACGCCTGCACTAATAACCAAATGCCATGACTCAGGTAATTCTCCCTCTCTCTGGATCTTACTTTGTTTTGCAAGCCACAGCATGAATTAGCCTTAGCCTGGCCATAAAAATCTGACTCACTTCCTAAGGGCAACCTAGAAGAACCCAAGGATTTTTTTTTTTTAAAATGTTGCTTTTGCCTCCTTAGCCACAACAGAAAGACAGTGGGGATTTCTGGAGGGAAAAAAAATAAAATAAATCTGGTTTGTTAAACAGAGGTGAGATGTTTTTTTTCCAGCCCAATTTTCCTTGACTTTGTGAATTGCTGCTTTTCAGAAGGGAAAATCTGCACCTTTCCCGTGGCTAGCACTCGACGGCCAGCACTGCTTCTCTCTTCCCTGAGTGGTAAAGCCAGGGGGAGGGAGAGGGTTGAAAGTAAAGCAAAGAATTGTTCAGATTGCCTAGATCCCTCCAGGAAGTGATCTTTCTGCATTTACTCCAGACACACGCCTCCCAGCTAGCCAGCAGCTCCAACTAATTAGCACACGTGATGGGAATAGGAAACAAAGTCCCAAACAATAGTAGCGTGGGAACGCAGTGTAAACTGCAATTACATAGACCCCCCCCTTCCTCCCCCTGCCAGCCCTTCTGCAAATAAATAAATAAAGGCACGGATAGACAAATAAATAAATAAATAAATAAATAAACCAAGGGTATAAATGCCTGAGAGCTGCCAGCAGTGCAGCAGATGAGGGTGGGAGGCAGCGCAAGCCGTGCTGGGCAGGCCATACTGGGCAGGCCATGCTGGGTAGACCGTACAGGGCAAGCCGTGCTGGGCAGGCCGTGCTGGGCAGGCCGTGCTGGGCAGGTTGTGCAGGGCAAACCGTGCTGGGCATGCTGTGCTGGGCAGGCCGTGCTGGGCAGGCCGTGCTGGGCAAACCGTGCTGGGCATGCCGTGCTGGGCAGGCCGTGCTGGGCAGGCCGTGCTGGGCATGCCGTGCTGGGCAGGCCGTGCTGGGCAGGCCGTGCTGGGCAAACCGTGCTGGGCAGGCCGTGCAGGGCAGGCCATGCTGGACACGCCGTGCTGGGCAGGCCGTGCTGGGCAAGCCGTGCTGGGCAGGCCGTGCAGGGCATGCTGTGCTGGGCAGGCCGTGCTGGGCACGCCGTGCTGGGCAGGCCATGCTGGGCCGTGTCTGCAGGACCAGCCAGAGCCAGCTATTATTTTCATTCCATCCTTCCAAGTATATTGAGGCTGCTTCGTTCCCTTTTGTTCAGCGCTGGGCCACAACAAAAAAATGTGTTTGGGGAATTTCAGCACTTGCCAGGTCATGAGGGGAGGTCACTCCACTTTTGTTGGAAGAGAGGCAGAAGAAGAAAGAGGGCAATCAAATATCCTCCTGGAGACAGCTTACAAGCACATGTCTCATGCTGTCGGGGGCCTGGGCTCCCGTGTGACACTTCCAGCTTCTTGTCTTCCTGCCAAGCTGAATATGTTTGGTATATGTTATGTATGTGAGAAGTAATCACTGTTCTCTGGCTGACCACAGCTTGTAGGCAGATTATAGCAGAGCCATTGTGAGAGATTAAGCACATTTGCTGTGGTTTCAGCACCGAGAGCACTGCTTCAGAGCACTGCCCTTAACACTGACCATACAGACCTCATAGAAACGTAGAATGGTAAGGTTGGAAGGGACCTCAAGGATCATCTAGTTCCAACCCCCTGCCATAGGCAGGGACACCTCCCACTAGCACAGCTCACTCAAGGCCTCCTCCAACCTGGCCTTCAACACCTCCAGGCAGGGAGCAGCCACAACCTCCCTGGGCAACCTGTGCCAGTGTCTCACCACCCTCACTGCAAACAACTTCCTCCTAACATCCAGTCTAAATCTCCCCTCTGCCAATTCAAACCCATTGCCCCTTGTCCTGTCATTGCAAGCCCTTGTCAATAGTCCCTCCCCAGCCTTCCTGTAGTCCCCTTCAGATACTGGAAGGCTACTCTAAGGTCTCCTGGAAGCCTTCTCTTCTCCAGGCTGCACAGCCCCAACTCTCTCAGCCTGTCCTCACAGCAGAGCTGCTGCAGCCCTCTGAGCATCTTGGTGGCCTCCTCTGGGCCCACTCCAACACTTCCATGTCCTTCCTATGCTGAGGACTCCAGAACTGCACACAGGACTTCAGGTGGGGTCTGAAGAGAGCAGAGTAAAGGGGCAGAATCCCCTCCCTTGCCCTGCTGCCTCACACTGCTCTTGCTGCAGCCCAACACACAGTTGCTGTCTGGGCTGCACTCACACTGCAGCCTCATCTTGAGCTATTCATCAACCAAGACCTCAAGGTCCTTTTCCTCATCACCACAGCATGGCAGTGCTTGGGCACCTACAGACCCAGAGGCATGTCCTGGTGACTGTTTTTTGTGACAGGTAAACACAAGGGGCGTTATTGCAGCTGCAGCAGGATGACTCAAAAGGGAGGCCTGGCTATGCATGAGAAGTACTGCTGTAGCCTACCCGGCTTGCTGCTCTGTTTGGCTCCTCTTTCCCTATAACTGAGGTGATCTGGAATAAATCTTTCAGATGGGAGTTATTCTGGAAGAAAACAGTTTCTCCTGTGTGCTGGTTTGAGGCTAATTGGAATATTTTAATGGAGAAAATTATACTATAGGCTGTGAAAAGCAAACAGTGGTGATGTCAGCTGCACTTATGGGTTTGCTGAGATGGATAAGAGTAAGAACTCAAAACACAGATAACACAGTCTCTGGGGCTCAGCATCTTGGGCTGTCTAGCAGCTTCTGGCTTCCTCCTCTCTGCCGAGTAACCTCACTAACCACTTTCCTTCTAACCCTCCTGGCCGAACCTCCAAACTCACCTTGCATGTAAGGCAAACCCTGGGGTAAGGTATAGGGGTGGGGAGAAGGTGGAAGGGTGGTTGGGAGCCCCTCCTGGGGTCTCTGATTTCTGGGAGGGGAGTTGTGTTTCTGTATTCCCTTTAACTTGTCTATGTCTGTAACTATTCCTGTCTGTTGTGTCTATCTCTGCTTGTCCATTGTGCTGAGCTGTAAACAGAGCTTCAGTCCTTAACTTCCAGTTGGTTGAGTCTAGTCTGGGGGATTTTACAAAGTGTGTGGGGGCAGGGAACTCCCAAACCATCACACTCCTGGAATAAATTTTCTTCTTTAAAAGAAGATGAAATGAAGGTCACTCTGAGAACAGTGGATCCATGCAGGGTATTGGCTTTGCAGTGCTATACTGGTCAGCTCTGCAGGGTCCACAAGTTTTGACCTTTCTGAAACTGAGTTTTTAAGTACAGGAACAGGGCCAAAATAAGCATCCCATAGGATAATACCCCCAGAGTCAGCACAGGCCGTTGCTGTTTTGCTACTGTGTTTCTGTGGCACTTCACAATTGGTTTGAATCTCAAATTTAGCTGCTTTATGACCCCTCGGTCTGGAGTCAAAAAACTCAGGTCAGATGCTGATGCCCATGTAGGTTATTTAAGAAATAAACATTGCCCTGACAAAAAGTAGGTTCAGTGTCTAAACTGTTCTGGTAAAATCAGAGTGGCACTTCTCTGCTCTTGTTTATTTTTATCCTGGTATTCCATAACATAATGGAAGTAACAAATGATGATAGGATTTGATTTTGACATCCTCTAATGTCCAGATACTCTCTGTATGACTGGAATAAGGTTTCATATTTGAAGCAGTCAAGATTAGTCTTTATTTTACCTAAAGTAGACAAATCAGGTTACTTAGTCAGGATATCCATGATGAAACCTCAGCCCGAGCCCTGACTGCCTTGTGGCAATTAAAAATCCTTGGCACTTTCTCACTTTCATTGCACATGCTAAACATCTCCTCACAGTTCATTACTCTCTGGCTGGGGGGGTGGGGGGTGGGGGGTGTGTGTCTTATGCAGTGGTTGTTTCCCCAGGTCTAAATTCTGCTGGGGTGGCTGACTGCTGTGGGACAGAAGGTGTCTTGTAAATGCTGTGGCAGAAGGCTGAGGTGAATACAAGTTATCATCTGAGAGAAAATAAAAGAGACACTATTCCAGGAGTCATTGCTCACCACATCAGATAGGCAATAGCTGCTGTTTTCATTTAAGTTGCCTGTGTGATGGTCATCAAAGCTTTTAGTAGCTGGTACCTTCAAAAGCAATGAAGTACCACTTTGATTTGCTTTATTTCAAACTGTGCTTACCAACAGCCACAGGGCATGCTCAACTTTCATCTTTTGCACAATGAAATTTAGCTCTTGGAAACTTGTTAGGAAAACAAAATTATTGTTTCCATCTGCCAAAAAGTCAGGTTTTCCCCATGAAAGAGCACACTTCGCTGGCAGTTTGCATGGTGGAACAGAAGATGGGTGAGTTGCTTTCTCTCTGGTGCTTCCTAGCAGGAACAAATAGCACACACATTTTTCTCAAACCTGCATCTTCCTGACAAAGGAAACTCAAAGTAGGTCTCAGACTGTAAACTCTTTGCAGCAGGCACTTCCATACGCCACTGTGATGCACAAACCATGGTTTGAACACTGCAAAACTGTACAGGAAAAACAACTAAGCCAGGCTAGACCTGGATGGACTGCAAGGATTTTGACAGCAGGAAACCAGAACAGGTTTCTATGTGATTACTTCTCAGCTCAGTGATGAGTAAAGTACTTCTGAACAGAAGGAAAATGTCTTGGCAAACTACAGAAGACTCAGTTGGAATAGGTCAGCAAAAAGAAAACCGTGGTTTTACTGTGTGATTTCCACTGCAAACTCTGTTGTGAGACTGAGGAATGAACACAGGGGTAAAGAAACTGCCCAACTACGATGAAATTGCCACCTTGGTGGGAAGGTGACCCTTCTAGCATTTGGCAGTGCTGATGGAGGTTGTCCTGCCAGTAACATGCTACTGAACTTCATGTGACTTTCCACAGAAGTGCACTCTTACAGGCATGGATATTGTGTCCTTTTCCTGCAATTAAGAGCAAAGGTGGCTGCAAATCAAACCTGAGTTTCCTACACTATGCCACCCCAAATCAGCCCCCTTCTGCATCTGTTAGCTAACACAACCTGGTGTCATCTCCCCTGTGGGGTCATGGCATGCAGGACAGCCTGTGCTTTGGGAGTGGAAGAAGGGGTGTCCAGTGGAAGAATCTTTTGGCTATAAGAAACTTGTCTCAGAGGAGATCTTGCATAAAAAGGGCTGAACTGATTTGAAATGAAAGCAGGTGATAAAATATCTGGTCTGCTTGTGTCCCCCTCAGTCAGAGGGTGGAGTGAACGTGAGGTAGCTGTGCTTCTCAGCACCCTGATTGTGTGTTCACCACAGATTAGCCTTCTACACATTTATAGCCCAGACCAGGTTTTGGAGATGAGCTGGAAACTAATCAGGCAAATGCAGAGACTACCTGCATTGTTAGGAGTCATGCAGGAGAGAAACCTGTCTGCACTGCTGCTGTTAATATGCTGACAGTGCTACTCCTGCTTATTTATAGCTAAAGACTACTTCCAAAACATGAGAGCTGAAACCTGTGCTGCAGAAGTGTTGCAGCTGAAGCATTCCACTTACAGTAAGGACTTTGAAGTAAAAATTATCCCCATCCTCAGCCAGCTTGAAGACAGAAATGTCTTGATGACCTGGACATCACTACAGATGCACAAGAATGTGAATGTGTAACGTTTATGCCCTTTTATGCCCTTCTGCTGCAGTGGTTAGTCCAGCACAAAGGTGCACAGCATCTGCATGGCAGAACCTGGGGCCAGTGTGCTTAGAGAATGTTCAACCTTAACTTCTGAGCTCTTTGGAGGAGCAAGAGGACCCAAGAGATGTGCAGACTTGAATTTCAACATTCATCTCCTGAGAAAACACATTTACACTGCTAATACATCATGCAAGAAGTCTAAAAATCTCTCCTGTCCCTCCTATTCACTTCTCAGGTGCTGTTTTAAACTGTCAGTGGCACAAAAAATAAACACATTCAGCCCAAAGTCAGTGAAAAACAATACCAGAATTGGAGCAGCAACTTCTTGCTTGCAGAGCTGATGCTGCAGCTTGATATACATGGAGTGGAGGGGAGGAGCATCAACGTTTTTGCCTGGCTGCGAGTGCCAGAGCCACCAGTTGAATTGGGCACAGTAACCATAGTAACGGCGAGTTTCCAGGACTGGGAGTGACAGGTTGACAGGATTACTCTTCAAAGCTCCTGATCTCTTGGGAGAGAAGACCTAAAGGAAGGCGATGGGAGTTAATTTAGTGCTCACACTAGAGCAAGGGTCAGCAGTGGCAGGTCCGCTCTGGAGGAAAGCCTGCAGCAGCAATAAACAACTCCCTTTCATTGGGACTTTGACTAGCACTGAAATCACTATAGGAGGCATTCCACAAAGGAAAGGGAGGTTGGAGCACACAAAAAGGAACACCGCTCCCTTCCAAGCAATGGTTGTGACCAGTGGTTCCTGCAAGTCTCAAAACTGAATCTGCTTAGCTGTGACAGATTTGCTCTGTCCTGCCAGCCTCACTGCCAGTGCTGGGGAGGCCAGATGTGGCTGTGGAGCTCAAATGTGGAAACACTGAGTTGTGGCATACCTGGGAGTGATGGGGAAGTGGTGAGGGAGAAGGCAGGTGTGTAGGATAGGGAAGGACGTGGGACATAAGGTGTAGATGGTGGGGTGAGCGAGGTGTGGGCATGGATGTAGGAAGGTGGGCTTGTAGAAGACAAGAGGGTGCTTGCAGGGAAAAGGGGGGCAGCATGGTGGTATAGGGGACAGGAGAGAAGGCTGTCATCTCCTAATGTTCATTGCCTCACTGCAGTGAAGGTATCAGTGAGGTTCAAAATTAAGTTTCTTCAAGAAGTGTGTTCTTGTGCACTGTCACTTTAGTCTCCTTGGAGTTTGGCAAGCAAGGGGCTGCTCTCCCGTCTGCCCCCCTGGGAAGAGAGGTGCATGGCAGCTCTGTCTCCACCTGTTGCCAGCTTCTGGCCAATAAAACTTCCCTTCGAGCCACAGATACCAATTAGACCAATGCTGAAGATCTAGCCCTGCTCAGTACCAAAAGAACATGTGTGATTTCAAGCTGGTTTTCTGTCTGTTCCTACTAGTGGTGGATGGGAAGACTGGAACTGCAGTTAGTCAACATCTCTTGTCTCTCCGTGGCAACTGATAGCCAGTGACAATTGCCTGCACTGAGGCTCAGCTACACTGTCTGCCTGTTCCTGTAAATCACTCAGAGTAGTCAGTGCCTACAAGCTCCAGAAGCATGAAAAGGGAAGGTAGTTCCAGGATCTGACTGCAGGAAAGCTGGGTGGCCAGCTCTCTACTCACAAGCAATTAACTTCTTTTGCAACTTTTTTTGTTTGGTTTGTTTTTTTTTCCCCCACTGCAGGAAGAAGACATACACATGCCTGGATGGGAGAAGTCAGCTGTGTAGTCTGAAGGCAAAAAAGGCATCACTGTCACTGTGTGTTCCACTGACCTGGCTTTTGGTCCTGTAAAAGTAAGCGGCAGAGATGTGTCCCAGCACAGAGAGGCTGGCAAGGTGGATGTAACAGAAGTGCTGACACAGGATTAACTGTAGCACTGCAGAAAGGGTGTACTTACAAAAAATGTAATGTGGGAACAGACTATTTCCACTGCCTTTTGTTATCTACTTGGAGGTGGATGCAGTACTCCTTCTATCTTAACTGCAGCTCTTTTACTACATTTGGGCTGATCCTTGCTTTCCCTTCCCAACAAAGGGTTTGAAAAAATACAGGCAGCTCCTTGAAATCTGGAGCAGCTCTGTGCCAGCAACTTTTCTCCAACCAAATGAGAGGCTGAAGGCAGCTATTCCAGGGGCTTGAAATGGGGAAACATGGGCCCATTTGTTCTTCACTGTCACAACGCGCGCGTCTTGGTTATCCTCCAGCTCCTCTGACTCCAAATGCAGATGATTCAACTCAGAAAAGGAGCCTTAGTTAAAAGGCTTCATGTAAATGAAAATTTAATTACTGTGAAACCACGTCAAAGAGTATACCTTCATTTCACCTGCCCCACTTTGCCAGCACTTCAGCCTGAGAAAGCTGGCAGGAGGAAGAGGACTTGTGCTGGGAAAATGGGACTTTGGGCAAACAGGGAATCCAGGCTCAGAGCCTCAAGCAGCACGGGGTCACTGTGAGCATGCCAGCCACAATGCCGAACACAGAGAGACCTTTCCTCCATCCCTTCCTCCTCGCCAGCAACTGCACTGCAGAGCCTCTTTACGTTCAGTCTCGTAAAATCTGTCCCTGCTTCTCTGCACCTCCAAAATACAGGGGCAGAAGGCAAGGGAAGGATTCGGCTGGCAGAGGGAAGGCAACAGAAGGATTCTGGCTGGCAGCGGGGTGACAGGGAAAAGATTCTGGCTGGCAGAGGGTTGACAGGAGAAGGATTCTGGTGGCAGATTTGCCGCTTAGAAAGGCGCAGTCAGAACACCACCTTGGTTTCCTCCGCACTGCCAGCAAAGCCAAACCCCCTCAGTTTCAGCCTCCGCAGCGTTCGGCCTTTAGCCTCCTATCCAACTCCTATTTCCGAAAGGGCACAACTGCTGCCTGTCAGCTTCCCCTTCTGCCCCCGCGGCACGCCAGAGCCCCGTCTAAGCGCTCCGGAGACAGGCCAGGCAGAGGCCCTTGGTTTCCATCAGCCCGCAGGGCTCGGGCTGCGGGGCCGTGCCGGGCCCCCCCGCGCCGCTTTCCCACGGCCCCCGCCGCCTGCCGGGGGGGCGGGGCCCAGCCACCGACCAGCCGCAATTGGTTGAGGTTGGGGCGCCGGCGGCCAATGGGGGCGGTGGGGGTGCGCGTGGCGGTGCTGGGCCGCGCGCGGGCGGCGGCGACAGCGTGCTGGACTGCGCTAGGCTCNTGTCTGTCCGTGCCCGCCGGTTCCCGGGAGGAGCACTATGGGGGAGACGGGTGCCGGGCGAGGCGCGGGGCGCGCACTGGGCGCTCTCCTCCCGCGGCCCGTTCGCCGCCTGTCTGCCGGCCGTCCGCGCCCCGCCACTGCCGTCAAGCGGGCGCACCCCGAGTACAGCTCGTCGGACAGCGAGGAGCTAGACGAGGCCGTCGAGGTGGAGAAGGAGAGCGCGGACGAGAATGGGTGAGCACAGCGGGAGCCGTGAGGCGGCTCGGTGACCCTGCCCTCAGCCTCCCGGAGCCCCGGTACCCCTTTGCCCCTCAAACCCCGAGGTGACCGCTGTCCCACTGCTCCCCGCAGGGCGCTGAGCTCGGCCGCGGGCTCCATGTCTCCCTCCACCACCTCGCAGATTCTGGCCAGGAAGAGACGCCGAGGGGTGAGTGTCTGCCAGGCGGCTGCGGGTCCCCTCAACCCCGACCCGCCCGCTCCTGACCCCTGTTTTCTGTTCTAGATCATCGAGAAACGCCGCCGCGATCGCATCAACAACAGCCTGTCCGAGCTGAGGAGGCTGGTGCCCAGCGCCTTCGAGAAGCAGGTTAGTGCCCGGGGACACACCACCCCTCCATCTCCCGAGCCTGCCCCCGCTGTCCCGGAGCAAAACTTGCCCCTCTCTGCCTTCTCTGTCTCTGCCTAAAGGGTTTCCTGCTTCCCGTCCTCTCTTAGGGATCAGCCAAGCTGGAAAAAGCTGAGATTCTGCAGATGACTGTCGATCATCTGAAAATGCTGCATACAGCAGGAGGGAAAGGTAAAGTTTTGTGCCTGATAGCAGCTTGCATTCCCTGGTGGTTGTGGTGCAGTGCGTTGTGGGGGTGCTTGGAGAGAGTGCGTGGGAATCCTGTGTTTTGTTAGGAATTGGGGACTTTCTTCTACTCGACAAGGTTTCTGGCACTGAAACATTTTACAGTATTGTAAGGGGCCAATGATCACAAGTCCGTTTGAGCACTGTGCTTGTGCTAACATGGAAAACACAAAGTTTATATCGTTGTGAAATGTTTGTCCCTCTAACTTTCTGGGCATTCGGAGTAGAAGCTAAGAACAAGCCAGCAACCAAATGAAATAAGTAGTGACAAGAATTAGTTGCGGTGGTGAAATGCCCTTTGAGGAGAACAGTAGGTTGCCTGCAGGAGTTCCCTCTGAGAAGTCAGGTGTTGTCACTGTGCTGTGGTTCTGCTTGCACCAAGGAAACAGGGAAAGACAAAAAGTACTTTCCTCCAGTGCAAGCGTGCAGTTTCAGGTTAAAAATGGGAGTCTGCAACTGGTCTTGGGACTTGCAGCATCACAGCACAGATACAAAAGAAAAGCTTGTTAGACAGAAAAAGAGAGGAGCTTGGCAGCTAAACTATGGTTGGGAGTACTAACCACATCCAAATGAAATACGCTTATAGGGGAGGGTGGGGTGGGGAGGCTGCATGTAGACAATGACTAGAAAACAGCCTGGTAGGACTCCACTGTTTGTTCTTTTTCCCGTAGGTTACTTCGATGCTCACGCTTTGGCTATGGACTACCGGAGCCTGGGCTTTCGAGAGTGCCTGGCCGAGGTGGCTCGGTACCTGAGCATCATCGAGGGGCTGGACGCCTCCGACCCTCTGCGCGTTCGGCTCGTCTCTCACCTCAATAACTACGCCTCTCAGCGCGAAGCAGCAAGCAGTGCACACGCTGGCATTGGACACATTCCCTGGGGCAGTGCCTTCGGACATCACCCTCACATATCTCACCCCTTGCTGCTGGCTCAAAACGGGCACGGTAACACCAGTACTACGGCATCTCCCACAGAACCGCATCACCAGACCAGAATTGCTGCCCCACACGCTGAAACTTCCTCACTCAGAGTGCCCCCAAATGGCAGCGTTGGACCAGTGCTCCCCGTGGTCACATCTACTACCAAACTGTCTCCTCCTCTTCTCTCCTCCATGGCATCCTTGTCTGCGTTCCCCTTTTCATTTGGCTCCTTCCACCTGCTTTCCCCCAATGTGCTGAGCCCATCAGCACCAACGCAGTCGGCAAGCCTTAGCAAACCCTACAGACCCTGGGGGACTGAGATTGGAGCCTTCTAAGAATTAACTCTTTAGTGAGGGTGGGGAAACCTACAAACCTAGCTGAGCTGGGTTCCGCCACGCTTAAAGTTGAAGTTCTTAATGACTGGCACAAAGGTACAGCTTCATCTTAACTAGTTTGTCTAAGAACTATCTCTTGGGATTTTTCTTTCTGTTTTCTACATTTTTGTACTAGGTTTGGTTTGTTTTAATAGCTGTTGAAGTTGTTAATAAAATGATAATAGTGGTTGTTAACCCTTGTGTTAGGTCCGTGCTGAGCATTTAAATCACTTCTGTAATGGTTTATTGCAAGTGGTTTGGTTTTTTTTTTCCTGAGCATGACAGACCACTTTTTTTTTGAGGCAAGGTCACCCGTTCTTAGCAACAGCTCAGTTTAGCTATTAATTTTTCCAAGACCACTCTGCTCAGCATTAACAGGCTGTGGGTTTTGTTAGTATTTTGACACAGATGTTCTAGAAGGAGTTACTCCTTTTGTAAACTATGTTGGAGTCTGCACAAAGCATCGACAAATCAGCTGACCAGCTTTTTCTAAGAGCTCAGCTTCTACTTCTTCTGCAGTGGTTTGTTAGATTTGGTGGTCTTCTTCTGGTCCTGAGTGGACATCTGCTCACATCTCAGAACCACTGGGCTGTCTCTTCCAAAAGGAGTAGTATGTGCTTTAGATCAAACTTGAGAGTGGGGAGGCTGCAAGAGTCAAATGAGACACTAGAGTCGTGGTGAGTTCAGTTGCTGGGGAAGTGAAAAACACAGTTGGCACCTCAGGAGGCTTCCAGCAGGAGATGACCATAAGAAATGCCCTCAAGTTGCACCAGGGGAAGCTTAGGTTAGATATGAGAAGAAACTTCTTCACTGAAAGGGTTTTCAGCCACTGGAACAGGCTCCCCGGGGTGGTGGTTGAATCCATCCCTGGGGGTGTTTCAGAGAAGCAGAGATGTGGTGCTAAGGGACATTGTTTAGCGTCAGCCTTGGTAGACTTAGAGAGTGGTTGGACTTGATGATCTTAAAGGTCTTTTTCAAGCAAAACAGTTTATCTCATTTCATAGGGCCAGATCTGCTTTGAGATACAGTGGAGTAATTGTTCTGTCACCCTGTGTTCTTGAGTAACTGGGGTCAGGCTCTTTCCCTCTTCAAGCTCCAGATTTGCACCTGAAAGGGCTGATGCTGGTATTTAGTGACTGGAATGGTACAGTGGGAACCTGTTCAGAGGCCAGCATTGCTGCTGAACAGTTGCATCCTAACCAGTGGGTTTTTCTGCTGTATTTTACATTTGGGTGCAGTTCAGTGCCACCCCTCACTTTGTGAGGGCTCTGCTGCACTCACCCCATGTGCACATGTGTGTTTTAGTTGGCTTCATGAGAATCTAAACCTCAGTAGGTTTATCTTGCGAGTTCCACTGGATGGGGTCTGACTGCTCTTGTATTTGTCTGATGGCTAAATAAAGGAGAAAGAACAAAGTGGTTTAAATGCTGATATTTACCAGTGGAGAGTTCTGTGCCTTGTGGGTGTGACGGGAGGTGGTGAGTTGTTGTTGCTTAGTCCTGCTGTAGGCATTTGTATTTACTTTTTTACTCTGGTATTATGGCTTACTTGAGTACATAAAGAGCTGCAGTGCCTCAGAATAACAACTGAGGCAAGGAAAACGTGGAATCCCTTTTGTCTGTCACTTTTACTTGCCTGGCAGTGAAACCACCAGAAGTACCCCTAAAGAAGAGGCTAAAGCTGTGCTGCACTTGAATGTTATTGAATTGTATCCAAATTAAAAAGTGCAACACAAAGTCCTTTCCTGACTAACTCATGAAGTCTTTATCCTGTATGTAACGAAGTTTGTACCTCATAGTCTGCTTTACCTCGTGCTCATGGCTGCAGAATCTGCCCAAGGTCTCTCACTACCCTGTTCTTGTTACTGAGCAGTGTTACTAACATCTTATCCTTTTGCTTGGAGTCACAGGCTGCCAGGTTTACGTGTAGAGAGAGGTGTTTTTCTCCAGATGCAACCCATCCTACCTGCAAATCCTATCCACAGAACATTAACAGCTCTTCCTGGAACCAGCTCGCTTCTCTCCTGTGTTTGGATGGGTGGTGGTAAATGGCACAATCTCTTCTGGACTTAGCTCTGCCAGAAGAGCAGAAAGAGCTCGGCCCTGTGGGAGATGAGAGCTTTGTTTAAAGAGGGGCTCTCAGGCCAATTAAGGAGTGGCATTGATGAGAGGCTTTCTCGGAAGAAGGATTGCTGTGAGGCTGGGAAGGGTGGGAGGGCACTCGAGTGCCGTAACCTCGTTTTACCTTCCTCGCTGGGCTGCGGGAGACCACGGACCGCAGGACACGGCGGGAGCTGAAAGTGCAGGGATGTTACTAAGGAGGGATTTCAGAGGGTAGTGTTTCATGTCGAAACATGAAATGAGAGGCTGTGAAACTCCAAATCCCCTGTCCTTTCCACGGTGTGTATTGTCTGCTGTTTAATTATGCTCTGCCCTCTCCCTAATAGGTTTTTATACCAAATTAACAGCTCCTACCTAGAAGATTACTTTAGTGCGTGCAACTATCCTTTAGATCTTTTAATAGATGGCAATGCTTCTCAGCCTTTTAATGGTTATTTCATTGACATTCAAATGACTTTGCCTGCCATTAAATAGCTGCCTCTTTTGTGTAGAAAGACCCCTGTAATTATTTTTGTCCCACTGTCCTCCTCTTGAATGGACTTCAGAAGCAGAGAGTGCAATAAAAGTTGAGCTGCTGGTGCTTGTCTCCCTATCCACTGTCTTTTTTTGTTTTTTGGTTTTTTTTTTTTTTCATTAGCAATGGCAAAGGTATTAATGAAAAGCACTAGTTTTGTTCAGCATTTGCAGTAAGTCGAGATTCATTTCTGAAGACTTTAAATGTACTGATTGTTATCACAGACAGATGAATTCTAGGAACTCACCAAAAGACAGCAATTCAAATGGGAAAAGCATGGCCCAGCAGGTGAAGCATGAGAGCTGAAGTGCAGCCTTGTATCTGTGCTGCTACCTTAGTAAACCCTGCTTGGCAGTCACTGCCTCCGTATCTGTTTTGTCAGCTGGGAAAAAAGGATGGCAGTGCTTGTTCTCCTTTCATCCAGAGACACTGGGAGCTGGAAATGTTATATATGAATGACAGATGCTGTCTCCCCAAACCCACAGTTCTGAGATGTGCTGCTGTTTTTCCTTCCTATAGGATGCTAGATCTCTAAAGACAAACTGAGAAAGGCAAAATAAGCTTGCTTCTGCAGACAACAGCTCTCTCCTGAGCCCAAAACAGTCACTTGTTTATGCTGCTGCAAAAGAGAAATTCAGGAGCACAAGCTTCACCAGAGGGATGCAGAGAAGAAAGGAAATGCATATGTGACTTGATCCCATGACCCCTCAACTACCTTGAATTGCTTTGGATGAACTGTGTCTGCCAGGAAATCCTCAGGCTAAAGCTTTGTGTGGGATATGAGATGATGATGTGCTATTTCATAGAAGCTAATATTATCTTCCTTTATCAAGGAAGCTGGATCTCAGTGCAGAATAAATTTAAGAGGCTGGTAAATCCTGCATAAAACCAGACAGAAGCCCTTTGAAATCCATTCTGTGCCTTGGTGTAAAGGAAAGACTCATGAAAATAACATTTTTTAGCTTTTGGAAAGAAGCTGTCAGTAGTTCTTGAGCCAGTTTCTGTTCAGTTCTCCCCTCTCAACACTAGTAGCATGACAGAGTTTATTAGGATCATGCTGAGCCCTCCCCTGGATCCTGGCTACTGCTCTCTTCACTCACACATCAGCATGTGAGTCCCAGGTGACAGGAGACTTCACAGACCGTTGCATAGCGGTGGGAAGCCTGCCAGCTTTTTTTCCCAAGCATCAAACATGCCCAAGTGAGCAGAGATGAACTGAAATCCTTCTTCCTGCGTTACATTGTGTGTATTCACAAGTGCTGCTGGCCAGAAACACCCAGTTTGGGTCAGAACGCTCCATGCAGAGCTGGAAGTCTGCAATGACTAACGTGGAGGATGTGAGCTTTGTACTGGAGGGCAACAAAAACGACCTACAAAGCCCTTTTCTGAGGCCTGGCATGAAAGGCAGCAGAGCTGGGCTGTGGTACTTGTGACTCAGCAGGCTAAGGCAGGACAGTGGCCGTGCCGTAACCACCCAGCAGCCTGGCAGCGCTGCCTGTGCTGTGCTGTGGCTGAGTGCCTCCCTCTGCACTCGCCCAGCTTACACATACAAATTAGAGCAGTCTCTTTCTTCTGGAGCCAGAAGATGCAGGCATTGACTCATGCTTGCAATATAGGAGCTTGACTGCAGTAAGAAACTGCAGTCAAAATGCCAGGGGCTGGTAAGACACAGATACCTGAAGGTGTCTTAGAAGTCTCAAGTCGTGATCTGGTGAAAGCTTTCACTAAAGAAGTGTTTGGGTATTGCATGTTATTCTCTCCTCCTCCAGCTAACCCCACACATCTTCTCCAGCAAATTCTACTCATTACTCATGCAGCTTGAAGGAGTGGACCAAAGTGCCTTGCTGTGACTCGTGCTGCATGCAGCCTATCCAGCAGACCAAAGCTTACAGGCCTCAGTTCTCTTCCAGCTGTTTGTAATTCAATATATCATGTAACACAGCTGTGTAATGCAGGAAGTGCTTATCTAAGTGGTCAGCACAGCTGAGCACTTGGAGAGCTCTTCACCAGGAATGGAAGGTAGCTGGAGCTGCTTCTGCAGATGTGTGCTGCTGCTTGTTGGGGCAGCCTCAGCACAGGGAAGCTTCTTGCAGGTCATTTTCTCCTCTGCTCTGGAAAGACTTCTTGAAGCTTTTCAGATGTCTTCTATTTCCCTAAGGTAAGCTGTAGAATGCAGGCACAGGCATCAGAAACAGTTAAATACTGATGGTAGGTGTGTTTCTCTGGTTTGGGATGCTTTCACAGAGGAAGGGGGTTTGGGAGTAGGGAAGTTGGTGGAGCAGCTCCGTGGGAGAGTGGCACAGAGCAGGAAGGAGGGCTGATGTGCAGGACCAGAAGCAAGCTGAGGCTGTGCACAGATAAATGAAGAGTTGCATTGTTTGTGTTGTCCTTTGCAAAGATATGAAAGTAAGTGATATCAGGTGACAAAATAAGCCCCATGCAAGTACAGAAAGGCTGCAGGGTGGGGAAAGCAATGTTCTTAATGTGCCAAACTTTGCTCAGTAAGGCAGAATCAGATGCACGGCATACAAAGGCTGAAGTATGTAAGTGAAAACCAGTAAGGTGCTGGAGTGGATGCGTATGAAGTTCTGCATTGAATTAGACGGGTAACCTTGCTGGCTAGGGGGGGAACCAGGGCTCGTGTGGGCTATAACTGGCAATAAGAATGCATCACAATATAACTTACTGATTGCATTTGCACAGTCTGGCTGAGTGAGCCTAAGGAGGTTGAGGAATTAAAGTGCATCCCATACACAAGAGAGAGTTTGTGGCCCAACTTGACAGAGACTTTGATACATCAGGATAACGTATACGAGCACCTGGTGACTGGCAGCCACTTCCACAAATTGCTCAGCATCCAGCAGCAGCTGCTACCAGCTCATCCACCTGAGCTTGTGGAGTTTGGTATGGTGTTTCTGGGCATGTGTTAGCCACCTACATAGGTATGATGTCTCCTTTGCTATCTGGTGAGTAGGGCAGGTGTGTTCAGACTGGTGGTGGGAAACTACCTCTTCTAGTTCTGTAGCAAAAGGGAGCATGGAGGCTACTTCTGAGATAAGGAGTGCCTGGCAGAGAGTTGTTGACTTGCTTCACATCACATATCTGCTATTGATAGGGCAGGTAGTAACTTGGTAATGTTGCTTCTTATGACTACCAAACCTGCTTTCTCCAACAGAGGCTGAATTTCAACAGCAAAAGATGAAATGAGAGCAGCTGTCATCTGCTATTGCGCAGTGGTGGTGATGTGGAAGTCTGTGGGATTGAGACATAGCAAAGAGACCCGAGGTGTGTGGTGTAGGAACTGTAGGACATGCTGCACAGCAGGTGGATCTATTTTTTACTTCATCAGGAAAACATCAGTGTGATTGAACAATGTTCCCTGTGAAATGTAGATGCCTAACTGTCTGTAGGTTGCCCCTTTGAATTTCTCTGGGATCCATGGCGTCTTCTGTTAAGAGGAAATTATCAACAACAAGAGGAAATCCTGTACTAGTACTGAATAGTCCTTATTTTAAAGGTACTTCCCTTCTTGTGGGAATTGTATATAATCAGAACAACACTCCATAAACCAGATGAATTATTTTAGAAGGAGCCGGGTCAGGCTTTTATTTAAGAGGTCTGACGTTATTGTGCCTAAGAAAATCAATTGTTAGAGTGGATGACATTCTTCCACAAGCTGCCTCTGCTTCCCAAAGGTGGGGCAAAGTTTAAGGCACTGCTAACAGGAAGTTTGGCCTCCTTAGAGACTTTTCATGTTTTCTGCAGCATGCAATGAGAAAATTACTATTTTCATTTTTTTTTTTTTTTTTTTCCCCAGTCTAGCATCAGGAATAACAATGATTAAAGTTTGTCATGTTAAGAACTGGAGATGCAAATGGTGTGCATACCTAGAACCATAGAATGGTAGGGTTGGAAGGGACCTCGAGGATCANAGGCTGCAGAACCCAAACACTCTCAGCCTGTCCTCACAGCAGAGTTGCTGCAGCTCTCTGAGCATCTTCGTGGCCTCCTCTGGACCTACTCCAACACTTCCATGTCCTTCCTGTGCTGGGAGCTCCAGAACTCCACACAGGACTCCAGCTGGGGTCTGATAAGAGTAGAGTAAAGGGGTTATCAACACCCCAGGGAGGAGGTTGAATCCCCATCCCTGGAGGTGTTTCCAAGAGGCAGAAATGTGGTGCTCACCTAAATAAACCATGACAGTGTTAAAGAATGGTTGGACTTCACAGAATCATAGAATGGTAAGGTTGGAAGGGACCTCAAGGATCACCCAGTTCCAACCCCCTGCCATAGGCAGGGACACCTCCCACTAGTACAGCTCACTCAAGACCTCCTCCAACCTGGCCTTCAACACCTCCAGGGAGCTTGTGGAGCAGCGAAGCACTCAACGTGATCTTTGATTACGTTGGGTGCTTCTCTGCTCCACAACCTCCCTGGGCAACCTGTGCCAGTGTCTCACCACCCTCACTGCAAACAACTTCCTCCTAACATCCAGTCTAAATCTCCCCTCTGACACTTCAAACCCATTGCCCCTTGTCCTGTCTTTTCCAACCAAATCAATTCTATGATTTGAAATATCCATGAAGTTGGTGTGGGGAGGGTAAAGAGCACTAGTTCTTAAGGCCAGGAGTCTTTAGAAGACAAGCCCTTCCCTTCCATGAGGCTTCTGAGATCTGGCCCTCTGTGCTTTTTTCCAGCTGCCCAGACCTTTCCCACAGCATACACCAGCATGAGTGGAACAAAGGGCAGAGGCAGCCCCAACCTGATGCTTGGGGGTGGAGCTGCCATGTGGCCTGTGATTTGGAGAACCAAATGAAACCAGCACACAGAGAGGTGTGATTGTAGATCTGAAGTTCAATGGTTGCCACTCCCTACCCTAGTAAATCCATGCCAGCTGCAGAGAGGATTGAAGTCCCACATACCTGTGCTGGCCCAACAAGCCATGAAGCTGGAGAGCCCTGACTGTGTTGGATACTCACTCAAAGACATTAAAGGAAAATCTGTTATGGGGGTTGAAAAATCTTTGGGTGGTCATCTTAGGCCAGTTTGAATCTCTGGGAAGTAAGCAGTCTTCCTGCTTCTTCGTAGTGCTGACAGAGGTCTGCAGGACTCTTTACACAGCACCCTGGGACCTGACCTCATCCTGCTAGTTAACAAGCTAGAGCCTGACTTCCCACCCCTGCAGCACAGCAACACCCCCAGGCTGACAGCACAGCTCAATGACAGGGCTGGCTGAGAGCCACAGGAGCCCAAGGCTGGGAATTCCCACGGCTTGTCCCCAGGGAGGAGGCTGAAGGAATGACACATCAGGTTTCCTGGTAGAAGAACCCCTGCTTTGCTTTTAAAATGTTTAAGTTATTTTTTGAACAGCATCAGTATCCGCACAGTGGCCAGAGGGGCTACCTTCTTGCATTTTTTAAAGTCAAAATGACACCAATAATGACACTATTCTTCAGCTTTCATTTGGGCTTGTATACTTTCTAATGTGAAAAAAAAAAACCAAAAAAAAACCACCCCCAAACTTCAAAACCCCTTCTTACTGCTGGACCCTCTGGTAGGGAGTGCAGCTTTCCCTCCACACTGCTTTCATGGCCTGGCAGGAGATGGAAACCCAGCCTGCACCAAACAGGCTGTTACTGGAAAGGCTGTGACTCCTGGTTTCTATCATTAAATACTTTTTCTGCCAGAACAGCCTGTTGAGCTCAGCTCTCTCTATTGCCTTCAATTCTATAACCCAAAACTCCCATCAGAAAGGAGATCTCTTGAGAGATTGCATTTGACACACTCCGAGGAAGTTTCCTTTGACAACTACATCTGGTGAACTGCAAAAAAAGGCCAGAGAAGATTTTGCCAGGGGCTAATGCCACCTCAGATTTAATTTTTTGGTGACAGAGTCTGCTCCTCACCTGTTTGTACTAGAACTGCTGCAGCACTGCTGTGGGACAGTGAGGGATGATGAAGATGAATGTGTACGTCAAGCTACTGCCCAGCATGCAGCCTCTCTTTGTTCCAAGGTCACAGAAGCTGCAGAATGGAAACTACTCCAGGGGTGTGCATAGGGCACAGGAGAAAAGTTGAGACCTCTTTTATGTTGAAGGAGGATGGTTTTGGCAGTAAGCCTCCTTCTCCCTATCCCCAGGGCTTCTCAGTCTCAGCACCACTACATTGGCTCCCCCAAATGTAAGTGATGCTCTGTGTCCTGTGGAGGTGCAACAGTGTGCTCTGTGTAGGGATTTGGGACTCAAAACTCAAATGGCTGGTTGAGGTGTTTGGCTGAGATGTTACAAATGGGATTTTTTTTTTCCCCCTCCTTTTCATGGCTTCTGCAGCAGTTCCTGCCTTTAAATCACAGTTGCTTTTGACTTTCTGGAAGTTGTAGAGGGTGAGGTACTTCCCAGGTTTCATGCAATAGTGAGCGCCAGGAACATTTAGGAAGCCTTTTCCTTGTTTTCTAGAGCACTTAAGCAAGTGAAAGAATCACATAATTAACCAGGTAGGAAAAGACCTTAGAGATCAAGTCCAACCTAACACCTTCTAATTAACTAACCCATGGCACTAAGTGTCTCATTCAGCCTCCTCATAAACACCTCCAGGGATGGTGACTCCACCACCTCCCTGGGCAGCCCATTCCGATGCCAATCACTCTCTCTATGAAGAACTTCATCCTGATGTCCAGCCTGAACCTCCCCTGGCACAGCTTGAGGCTGTATCCTCTTGTTCTGTTCCTGGGTGCCTGGGAGAAGAACCCAACCCCAACTGGCTACAACCTCCCTTCAGGTAGCTGAAGAGAGCAATGAGGTCTGCCCTGAGCCTCTTCTGCAGGCTGCACGCCCCCAGCTCCCTCAGCCTCTCCTCACAGGGTTGTGCTCCAGGCCCCTCCCCAGCCTTGCTGCCCTTCTCTGGACACACTCANGCCTTGCTGCCCTTCTCTGGGCACCTTCCAGCACCTCAACACCTTCTTTAAACTGAGGGGCCCAGAACTGGACACAGTATTCAAGGTGTGGCCTGACCAGTGCTGAGTACAGGGCAGAAGGACTTTCCCTGCTCCTGCTGGCCATGCTATTCCTGATGCAGGCCAGGATGCCATTGGCTTTCTGGGTAGCCTAGGCTCGTGTTCAGTCGTCTGTTGACCGCTACCCAAAAGAAAAAAGAATCCAGCTCCCATAGTACCCTTAACTGTAAGACTGTTAGTTCATGCTCCAGAGCCTCTCACCACATTCAACTACCTCAGCAGCAACTAAACCCCTTCACTGCTCACTGGTGAAAGAAAATCCAGACAGCGATTGGAGCAAAACCGATTCCTTAGGCAAAATTAATACTCCCTTTAGATGTGTGTTTGTGTGCTGGACTTCACAACTGAGCATTGCATTTTTGACACAGCCTTCTGTGTGTGATGTGGTAGGTCATAAATAAGTCTAAGGCTTCCTTTAGAGTGTCTCAGATCGTCGCGTGTATGGCTCACCAGTAGGGCTGGGGGCTTGGATTTGCTGCTTAGGCCTCTGCAGCCAGCAGGGATAATTGGTCACACATGTAGATTATCTTCATGTGGAGCAGAGATTTAAAAAAAAAAAAAAAAAAAAAGTGGGTTTAAGGGGGAGAAAAGTATTTGTTTGAGAAACTCTCTGTGGGGGTGGAGGATGCATAGCTGAAGGCCCTGTTGCGATGGCACAGATTGTTAGTGTGGCGCTGGGTTGTGACAGGAGGTGCGAGCTGGGATCTCAGTGGAAAATCTTGCAGTGGCAAAAACATCTAGGAGGTGAAAACTGTCAGTTACAGGGCAGCTCTGGAGATCTGGGGTTTTAATATCTCCACACTGGATGTGTTCCTGTGTGATCTGCTATAGGTGATCCTGCTCTGGCAGGGGGGTGGGCAGGGATGAGCTTCTGAGTCCCTTCCAGCCCCTGACATTCTGGGATTCTGTGGGAGTTAAAGGCATGAAAGGAAGCTGGTTAAAACTGGAAAGAGGTTAGGGTTGAGGAAAGGCTTTGGAGGGGATACTCCCCTCAATCCTCCTCATTTTCCAGAGCTGTCACGGTGCTTACCAACCCCATGTGACTCATCAGGGACTTGGGCACCAGGACGTGCATCAGGCTGGACTTGTGCTCTGACTGAAATTGCCTCTCTTCACAAAATGAACATAATTACCTGGATGAGAGGCTGACAATCAAACATCTCTTCTTCTGCACAAGAACCTTCATTGCCATGACACAGCTGTGCTTTTACAGCCTTCCCTGGGCACAAGCAGTACCACCATAGCTTATTTTTCACTTGACCTATTGTTTGTTTCCCCTCTGCCTCTCTGCTTCTGCTGCCTGGTGCCAGGCACAACCACAAATGTGTAGCCCTGAATAAACAGCTAGCTGCTTCAGCAAAGCCTGTGTGCCTATGTGTAGCTTGGTTGCTTCAGTGACCAGTCTGCACCTTGGAGTGATGGCAAGAACCTTTTCAAGAAATTAAGAAGGAACTCTAGAAAACTATAGCCTTGGGAAGTGGTCTCCTCATAAGGTCAAGAGGGAAAAAAAACCCAAAACCAACCTGTCATTTGGACAGAAGGCTTGTTTGGGGGATCCTTCATAAGGAGAGAAAACTAAATTTCCTTAAAATCATAGAATATTTTTGATTGGAAGAGAGCTCTAGAATCCAACCATCAGCTTAAACACTGCCATGGCCATTAAACCATGTCCTGAAGTGCCATTTCCACACTTCTTTCAGCACCTGCAGGGGTGGTGACTCCACCACTTCACTGGGTAGCTGTGATGGTTTGGGAGTTCCCTGCCCCCACACACTTTGTAAAATCCCCCAGACTAGACTCAGCCAGCTGGAAGTTAAGGACTGAAGCTCTATTTACAGCTCAGCACAATGGACAAGCAGAGATAGACACAACAGACAGGAATAGTTACAGACATAGACAAGTTAAAGGGAATACAGAAACACAACTCCCCTCCCAGAAATCAGAGACCCCAGGAGGGGCTCCCAACCACCCTTCCACCTTCTCCCCACCCCTATACCTTACCCCAGGGTTTGCCTTACATGCAAGGTGAGTTTGGAGGTTCGGCCAGGAGGGTTAGAAGGAAAGTGGTTAGTGAGGTTACTTGGCAGAGAGGAGAAAAGCCAGAAGCTGCTGAACAGCCTGAGAGTGTCTGCCAGCCTGAGAGACTGTGTTGTCTATGTTTTGAGTACTTAAACATCTCAGCAAGCCTGTGAGTGCAGCAGACATCACCATTGTTTCCTCTTCACAGCCTATAATATAATTTTCTCCATTAAAATACCCCAATTAGCCTCAAACCAGCACAACAGCCTGTTCCAATGCCTGACCACTGTTGCAGCAAAGAATGTTTTCCTAATATCCAGCTGAAACCTCTTGCACTATTTCAGGCTATTTCCTCCCACCTACCACTTGCTACTAGGGAGAAGAGTCTGACTCCTACCTCAAGCAGCCTTCTTTCAGGCAGTTGTAGAGAGCAATGAGATCTCCTCTCCATATGAAACAAGGCCTGTTCCCTCAGCTGCTCCTCATAAGAGCATGTAGGAGAACTTTTCTGGAGCACACACAGAAATAGATCAGTCACTTCTCTTTTTAGGGATTGTACAGAAAACACAGCATAGATTAATGCTGCTGGAATCATTTGAGTTTGTGCTCTGACTTTCAGAGGAGGAAGGTTAGGAGGCGGCAGAGCAATCGTTGTGTGGCCCATGGGAGTGAGGGAGTTTTGTGGGGTGGCTGGGGGTGGGGTTGGCTGCACAATAGCAAGGGAAACACTTTCATGCAATTTTATGAGAGGGAGAAAATAGGTGCCTCTAGAAATAACTTTTACAATGCTGTTGCTTTCAAAGAGAATGAGAGTGCAAAGAGAGTGCTTTTGTTCTAGCAGAGGGCTTTATAGTGTGTATTGTCTGCTGGTGTCTCCGGCTTTCTGCAGGTTGGGGTGCAGTGGGCTGGCTCCCCTTAGCTTTCCTTCCAGCCCCTCTAAGGCCAGCAACTGTGGCTGAGCTCGATTCTGATGTGTAGGGCACAAGGGAAAGAGGAATTCCTTCAACAAAACCAGACCAAAACTTGTGCAGAGGCTTGGCACAATGGGTAATAACTAAAAGCTTCACCCTGCTGTCTTCCTGGGATTCAGACCTGTTGCAGTCCAAGTCCACAACTCAACACTGTATTTTTAACATTCCTTTGTATGTAAGGTATTTGGTCTTAAATAAGTCATTTGAAAGCACAGCTTATAGAATCATAGAATGGTAAGGTTGGAAGGGACCTCAAGGATCATCTAGTTCCAACCTCCTGCCATAGGCAGGGACACCTCCCACTAGTACAGCTCACTCAAGGCCTCCTCCAGCCTGGCCTTCAACACCTCCAGGCAGGGAGCAGGCACAACCTCCCTGGGCAACCTGTGCCAGTGTCTCACCACCCTCACTGCAAACAACTTCCTCCTAACATCCAGTCTCAATCTCCCCTCTGACACTTCAAACCCATTGCCCCTTGTCCTGGCATTACAAGACCTTGTCAATAGTCCCTCCCCAGCCTTCCTGGAGCCCCCTTCAGATCCTGGAAGGCTGCTCTAAGGTCTCCTGGCAGCCTTCTCTTCTCCAGGCTGCAGAGCCCCAACTCTCTCAGCCTGTCCTCACAGTAGAGCTGCTGCAGCCCTCTGAGCATCTTTGTGGCCCTCCTCTGGACCTGCTCCAACACTTCCATGTCCTTCCTGTGCTTCTCTTACAATGTCTCAGATCATGGCTCTTCAGAAGGTCTGAAGTTCTTTGATTTGCTCCATAGGCAACTTCAACTGGGAGGATTAATTGGTGGTAGATGTAGCTTATTTGAGATCACATAACACATAAGGAAATATTTTCCTTCCTGAGACCTGTGGGATCCCAAGCATTACATGGTCAAAGGTGCAAAATAATTTCAGTGCCAGTGGGCACTGAGAGATCCCTTACAGAAAGCAATCTGGTGTCACAAAACATCTTTCTGCTGTGGAACTGTAGCAGCACCTCTGTGGAGCAAGAACATTACACTCCTGCAAATGCCTGTTCCAGGTGAGAGGTTGTGTTTGTGCTTTGCTGAAATAGTCACTCTTGATAGGTTTGAATTAACTGCTGGTAAAAAATTAGAGCATAGTGCTGCAAAGCCCAATCTGAAATGCAGAGGGCACACTGAACTGTCCTGCAGGCTCACACACTGGCACACAGAAAAGTCACACCAGCTGCAGGCATCACTGCAAGTCCTCCCTCTTGGCCTCTAATTTTCCTCTTCTAATCTCAGAAAGAACCCAACATGTGCACGCAAGCGATGGTGCAGTGTGACTGTAACCACGCACTCCCCTCTAAGGTGCCCAGGTGAGCTCAGCAGGGTCAGTGTTACTTTTTTTTTCTTTTTTTTTTTTTTTTCTCCCAAGCAGATGCTTAATTCTGGGCAAATCACTGAAGAACTGAGAGATGATTCAAACCACTTACACTGCTGGTATCAAAAAGGATCCAGCTCACTTTGACTTTNGCCATGGTCTAGTCTTGAGGGCTGTGGTGATGGGTTGGACTTGATGATCTCTGAGGTCTCTTCCAACCCTTGCGATACTGTGATACTGTGATACTGTGACTTTTAAGAAGCAGCGATGCCTTGACTAGAGAGGAGATAGAATCACAGAATGGTAAGGTTGGAAGGGACCTCAAGGATCATCCAGTTCCAACCCCCTGCCATAGGCAGGGACACCTCCCACTAGCACAACTCACTCAAGGCCTCCTCCAACCTGGTCTTCAGCACCTCCAGGGAGGGAGCAGCCACAACCTCCCTGGGCAACCTGTGCCAGTGTCTCACCACCCTCACCGCAAACAACTTCCTCCTAATATCCAGTCTAAATCTTTCCTCATGGGAAGATTTAGATGGTTGGAGAATTTCTACCAGTGATGCCTGCTGTGTCACTCAGCTGCCAGAAAGTCAGCCCAGGTTTCTGAGAGGCAGTGGTGTTTGCCTTCTACTTCCTTCTGTCGACTAAGTTACCGAAGTACACTAAACCTGAGTAAAGCAAGGAGACTCTCACATGAGACAATGAAGCAGGGTTGAAAGGCTGGCGACAGGCTGGGTCCTTGGCATTCATGAGCTGGTGGAGCTTTGCTCAAAACATTGCAGTGGCTGAGGACTGGCCCTCCTGACTCTTAGTTTAAGCAGCCCCCTCTGTAAAAGACCATGCTCTCAAAAAAGCATGTGTGTACACACCTTTGCAGGGGCTTCCTCTTTTTTAAGTCAAAATATTAACACCTCAGCCTAAACCTTTCTTTGCATGGAACTGTCAGTCATTGCTGGCGCTTGGCAGAAAAACAGGGAGGGGAATGAAGCAGTTTTCTGGTTTCAAAGCTGGGTTTGAAACAACAGCTTCCTGTTAGTCACCACAGTTACCAAAGGCGGGCAGTGGTTCAGGAGAGCTTTCCAAGGGTATTGCTTTCTGTCACTGAGGTGTTAGTAAACTCTCAGTGGCTGGAAGGCTCAGTTTCCAGTCCTGCATGGAGTGCTCTGGCAGTGTAATGTGCGTTCTAGAGATGCCTTTTGGAAACCCTAACAGCTCATTCGCACTAGAGGCAAACAGCCTGGTATCTATCATCCTGTCCCTCTCTGCCTTGACCACAGAGCACACATTTCCCTCCTCTGGCTGGGGAGCAATGGCAGCAGTGACTCATGTTTGACAGTTAGGTCATTTGACATGAAAACAGTTTCCACTGGAGACTTGCAAGACCCTGGCTTGCAGTTTCTTTTGTTTTCTCACTACTTCTCTGGCGTCCTCCTACGTGACATTGTGTTTGAAAATGCTAAAAGAGATGCTCACTTGGCATAATATCCCCATGATTTATTATCTGCTGACAGAAGAGTGTTACTCAAAGGGGCTTCAGCTCTCTACAAAGCACCCCTCAAATTTGAACAGATTTATTCCTGCCTGAGACACTCTGCAAAACAGTATCTGCTCTGAGAGTTCATCTGTGACAAAAGCACCTTCATGGCCTTGCTATGAGCCTTCCTCTGGGCCTGTGGGAGGCTTTGAGGTGTCTCCTGAATTGGTTCAAAGGGCACTGTAAGATTCATGTTACCTTTGAAACTGTGAGCTGAAGTGCCCCATCACCTGCTAGACACTTTGTTGGAGCTCATCCCGTGATGAAAAAGCTACTGCCTGGGAAAGAGCTTAGAAACATTGCATATCTCTTTAAGACAGTAAAGCTCTTAAAGCTTTTTGGCAACAAGATGTGATCATAGAATCATAGAATGGTAAGGTTGGAAGTGACCTCAAGGATCAGCCAGTTCCAACCCTGTGCAGTAGGCAGGGACACCTCCCACTAGCACAGCTCACTCAAAGCCTCCTCCAACCTGGCCTTCAACACCTCCAGGCAGGGAGCAGCCACAACCTCCCTGGGCAACCTGTGCCAGTGTCTCACCACCCTCACTACAAACAACTTCCTCCTACCATCCAGTCTAAATCTCCCCTCTGCCACTTCAAACCCATCCCCCTTGTCCTGTCATTACAAGCCCTTGTCAATAGTCCCTCCCCAGCCTTCCTGTAACCCTCTTCAGATCCTGGAAGGCTACTCTAAGGTCTCCTGGAAGCCTTCTCTTCTCCAGGCTGCAGAGTCCCAACTCTCTCAGCCTGAATCTATTGGCTGGCTGCCACATGGCAGTTGTCAAAAATTGCCATGGGATCTCCTGAATGTGCCAAGGAATGCTGCAGCTCATCGTAGAATGGTCTGGTTGGAAGGGACCTCCAAAGGCCGTCTAGTCCAAACCCCTCTGCAGCAAGCAGGGACATCCTCAACTAGCTGTACTAGTGGGAGGTGTCCCTGCCTATGGCAGGGGGTTGGAACTAGATGATCCTTGAGGTCCCTTCCAACCTTACCCTTCTATGATTCTATGACTCTGACATGACTGGAAAATTAGGAGGTGCAAGGCTGTGGTCTGACTTTATGCTTTGAAGATAGGTTGGTTTGGGGCTGGGAGTTGTGGAAGAGCAACCAGCTTCAGACATTTCTTCTGGCTGTCAAGATGAGACTGGTGTTGCCTGCACCCAGCACATGAGGACTTGCTTTTAACAGATGCCACTGCTTAGGTGTTCTGCTGCGATATACAGTCTGTTATCATTTATATGTCTTGTGCCAAATCTGCTCTTCTGATGGCTTCATTGATAACACACCAGGACTAATAAATTCATGAGAGCTCTGGCAAGGAAGGTACCTTCCAGGAAGTTCATCAGCATGAGAGAATGGAGAGATGTGAGCTGAGTCACGCACCAGGTCACAGGTACTTAGCCAGGTAAAGTTGTCTTTCTTTGTAGGAAGGCAAAGAGAGTTTCTTGTGCTGCTACTGCTGTTTTCCCAGTTAGCAGTCAGACTGAGAGAATGCTTCAGTACATGAATGAATGAATTGATGAATGAATGATGACCATAATTCTAGATCAACTGTGATGTACTTGCTGGTTTAGGGAAAACTGCACCCTGGTATCTGGACAAAAAGAGGATTTTCTCTGAAGTGCCACAGTATGTTTACTCAAGTGACTCTGAATGCTTCCTTTATACAATCATAGGATTGGTTTGGTTGGAAAATACCTTTAAGATCATTGAGTCCAACCATTCCCTAATTCTGCTAAGGCTGCTCCTAAACCATGTCCCTCAGCACCACATCTCTGCCTCTTTGAAACACCTCCAGGGATGGGGGTTCAGCCACCTCCCTGAGGAGCCTGATCCAGTGGTTAAGAACCCTTCACTGAAGAAGTTTCCTCTAATACCTAACCTAGATCTCTCCTGGGGCAACTTGAGGCTATTTCTTCTTTTCCAGTGAGGGTGGTGAGACACTGGCACAGGTTGCCCAGGGAGGTTGTGGCTGCTCCCTCCCTGGAGGTGTTGAAGGCCAGGTTGGAGGAGGCCTTGAGTGAGCTGTGCTAGTGGGAGGTGTCCCTGCCTATGGCAGGGGGTTGGAACTAGCTGATCCTTGAGGTCCCTTCCAACCTTACCATTCTATGATTCTATGATTCTGTCATTTGTTACTAGGGAGAAGAGAATGAAGCTCACCTGGCTCCATCCCTCTTTCAGGAAGTTGTAGGTTTTAGTGAGGTGGATGTTGATCTCTTCAACTTTTCATGCTACAGCTTTTCAGCTATGAGATTCTAAAGAACCTATGTGGAGCCTGATTCATGTGTATAGACATCATGCAATTAATTTCTCTTGCTATTAGTGAATATTGAGCTCAGACCCTTTATCAGCTGAACTATCACACCTCTTCAGTGTTACTTTGCCCTTGCTTCAGATGTTTACAGTTAACTTGTGAGAGTTTTTGAAAGTATAATTAAAATAGCTTTAAATCTGTAAGTAAAAAGATTTTTTACCCTGAGAATGTGTTTATTTGTGATTGTTACAGCACCATTGATTTCACAGTCTCACAGTATCACCAAGGTTGGAAGAGATATCAAAGATCATCAAGTCCAACCCATCACCACAGCCCTCAAGACCAGACCATGGCACCAAGTGCCACGTCCAAACCTGCCTTGAACACCTCCAGGGACGCTGACTCCACCACCTCCCTGGGCAGCCCATTCCAGCAGTCAATGACTCTCTCAGGCAAGAACTTACTTCTCTTTAGAATAATAAAAGCTGAGATAATGTTTCATTGGTTGAACTTGATGATCTACAAGGTCTCTTCAGACAAAAACGGCTCTATGATTCTAACACCAAAAGTCCATTCTGTAGTCTCTCAGGGAGGAAAATACAATGAAATAACAATTTGATGCCTTCATAACACGAAACAGTTCCAACACTTGCTAGTGATGGCAAAGAATCCATAAAGCTGCAGAATCATAGAATGGTAAGGTTGGAAAGGACCTCAAGGATCATCTAGTTCCAACCCCCTGCCATAGGCAGGGACACCTCCCAGTAGTACAGGCCACTCAAGGCCTCCTCCAACCTGGCCTTGAACGCATCCAGGGAGGTTGTGGAGCACAGAAGCACCCAACGTGATCAAAGATCACGTTGGGTGCTTCTGTGCTCCACAACCTCCCTGGGCAACCTGTGCCAGTGTCTCACCACCCTCACTGTAAAGAACTTCCTCCTGATAGCCAATTTAAATCTCCCCTCTGCCAGTTTAAACCCATTGCCCCTTGTCCTTGTCAACAGTCCCTCCCCAGCCTTCCTGTAGGCCCCCTTCAGATCCTGGAAGGCTACTCTAAGGTCTCCTGGCAGCCTTCTCTTCTGCAGCAATTTTGTTATCATCCATATCCTCAGGAATCGAGGTTTAAGTAAATGAAGTAAATCAGGTTGTGATTAAAGGGAAAGGATAGGAAAGAAGGTTATCCTGCAGTAATTTTTGCAGATGCACACCAGGTTTTTGAGTGGCAAAGTTAATTCTTCACAAAGAACAACACCTCTGCAGTTTGACAACGAGTAGTGGATTCTGTGCGGTTCCTCATGTGTGACTTAAAACAGGTTTCCAAAGGGCAGGGTTTCAAGAAGCAGACATGAATTGATGAGGTCCAAGCACTCAAAATGATGTGTTACCTTGTTAGCTGTATTCCTCCTTGTACAAATCACAGAGACTAGCCTGAATCTGTCATGAAACACTTGTGCCATGACTTGTGAGTGTGGTCTTATTTTATGCTAGCATGGACTAAATATCACAGTATCAGCAAGGTTGGAAGAGACCTCAAAGCTCATCAAGTCCAATCTGTTCCCACAGCCCTCAAGACCAGACCATGGCACCAAGTGCCACATCCAAACCTGCCTTGAACACCTCCAGGGACGCTGACTCCACCACCTCCCTGGGCAGCCCATTCCAGCAGTCAATGACTCTCTCAGACAAGAACTTTCTCCTCACCTCCAGCCTAAACTTCCCCTGGCACAGCTTCAGACTGTGTCCCCTTGTTCTGCTGCTGCTTGCCTGAGAGAAGAAAGCAACCTCCTCCTGGCTACAAGCACCCTTCAGGTAGCTGTAGACAGCAAGAAGGTCTCCCCTGAGCCTCCTCTTCTCCAGGCTAACCAATCCCAGCTCCCTCAGCCTCTCTCCATAGGGCTGTGCTCCAGGCCTCTCCCCAGCCTCGTTGCCCTTCTCTGGACACACTCAAGCACCTCAATGTCCTTCTTCAATGGAGGGGCCCAGAACTGGACACAGGACTCAAGGTGTGGCCTAAGCAGTGCAGAGTCCAGGGGGAGAATGAGCTCCCTGCTCCTGCTGGCCACACTCTTGCTGATGCAGGCCAGGATGCCATTGGCCTTCTTGGCCACCTGGGCACACTGCTGGCTCATGTTCAGGCGGGTGTCAATCAGCACCCCCAGATCCCTTTCTGTTTGGCTACTCTCCAGCTACTCCCACCCCAGCCTGTAGCTCTGCATGGGGTTGTTGTGGCCAAAGTGCAGCACCTGGCACTTGTTAGATGTAATAAACCAGACAGGAACTGTCTGCCTTCTTCTTTAGGTATTGTTCTCTAACATGGCCTCTGAGATCTCTTGTGCCAGAAAATATTAAGCAGTGTGTGGTAAGAGAGTGTGCTGATTTGAGGCTAATTGGAAGATTTTAATCACCGTATCATACAATGGTAAGGTTGGAAGGGACCTCAAGGATCAATCATCCAGTTCCAACCCCCTGCCATAGGCAGGGACACCTCCCACTAGCACAGCTCACTCAAGGCCTCCTCCAACCTGGCCTTCAGCACCTCCAGGCAGGGAGCAGCCACAGCCTCCCTGGGCAACCTGTGCCAGTGTCTCACCACCCTCACTGCAAACAACTTCCTCCTAACATCCAGTCTCAATCTCCCCTCTGACACTTCAAACCCATTCCCCTTGTCCTGGCATTGCAAGCCCTTGTCAATAGTCCCTCCCCAGCCTTCCTGTAGCCCCCTTCAGATCCTGGAAGGCTACTCTAAGGTCTCCTGGAAGCCTTCTCTTCTCCAGGCTGCACAGCCCCAACTCTCTCAGCCTGTCCTTACAGCAGAGCTGCTGCAGCCCTCTCAGCATCTTTGTGGCCTCCTCTGGACTCACTCCAACCCTTCCATGTCCTTCCTGTGCTGGGGGCTCCAGACCTGCACACAGGACTCCAGGTGGGGTCTGAGGAGAGCAGAGCAAAGGGACTCTGTAGAAAGGTATTTAAAAAAATCTCACTTCCTNCCCCACCCAGCCTGGAGTTGTGCTTGGCATTGTGCCTACCCAGGTGCAGGACCTTACACTTGGTCTTGTTGAATGTCATGAGGTTGGCCTGGGCACAGCTCTGCAGCCTGTCCAGGTCCCTCTGGATGGATCCCTGCCCTCTAGCAAGTCGACTGTGCCACACAGCTTGGTGCCATCTGCACACTTGCTGAGGCTGCACTGATTCCTCTGTCCATGGCACTGACAAAGATGTCAAACAGCACTGGTGCCAGCACTGACCCCTGAGGGACACCACTTGGCACTGGTCTCCAGGTGGACATTATGCCCTTGATCACCACTCTCTGTGTGCCACCATCCAGTCAATTCCTTACCCAGCAGTGCTCCACCCATCCTGTCCATGTTTTTCCAGTTTGGTGCCCAGGATGCCATGTGGGACAGAGTCAAAGGGAAATGCTGAAAGGCAGGTTGCATGGGGACTTGTGCAACATGGTCTAGCAGGAGATGCCCATGGCAGAGGGGTTGGAACTAGTTGACTTTCTAACCCAAACCATCCTATGATTTCTCCTCTTCTGCATGAAGAATCCTCCTTGCTGGCCCCTATCTAAAAGTAGCTTTTTTCCTGCAGTCTTTTGTTAATTGTGTGAAAATAATTTAATCATTCTGGAGTTGTCAGTGCTTCACAGATTGTATTGCTTCTGTGGCATATCATACCCAAAGCTCATCAGCACATACAGTTAGCAGTTTCTCCAGCAGCAGGTTGATTGTTGCATTTAGAATCATAAAATTGATTGGAAAAAAACCCCCAACTTCTGAGTCCAACCATTCTCTACCACTTGCTATTGAAGTGGACTTGTTCCTCAGCATTAAATGTCAGTAACTGCCTGTATTTTATTACGTGGTTACCTCTGATGTGCAGCAGCTACCCCACACAATGCAGAGGCTGCCATGGCTATTCATAGCATCACCCACATACCTATTTGCTTTGTCTCCCCAAAGTCTGTTGCTCCATAGATGAGATTTATCTCCATCTCCAGGCATTTTCTCAGAACTAGTCCTCAAGATTCATGAGTCTTGCCCAATTTTGAGAGAACTGTGGAGTTGTTCCAATTCTTCTTGAGGCATTTTGATGTGTTTCATTAATAGCCTTTCCCTAAGGCCAGCTGCTGAATAAAACTCCAACTGCTCTAGCTGATTGCAGCTGTATTTTCAGCCAGCCCTTGCCTGGCCAAGTAGAAGGGAGATAATTTCATATTTAATTTCTGTTTACTTTCTTCTGAGGCCACTGTAAACAGAGTGGTCATTTGAAGAACAATTCAAATTCACAGTGATGCAAGGACACAAAAAGTGTATTAGAAGATTTTTTTTTTTTTCTTCATGAGATAATGAGCCCTGAGCAAAATTTTTTCTGTGCTTTCAGGCAACTAAAGGGCTAGTGGAAAAAAAGATAAGTTCTTGTTCACATCAGAATAACAAATAAATCACTGAGCAGCATAGTGATTTATTGTGAATAGTGAAGGAGGAAGACCGTGGGTTCCCACGGCACACAAACCAGGATGAAGCTTATGGGCATAGCTATGCCACAATTCAGTCTCAGAGCATTTGTGTCTGAGGGCAAGCTCAGTTCTGTGTGAAGCAGAAATCAAGACACTACTTAGAAACCTGGTGTGCTTCTTTTGTAGTCATACCTTTTGGTCCACACTCCAGATCTATTCATCATCCTGTGGTGGGCACAGAGCTTGAAAGGGACCAAATGCATACAGAGGTCTTTAGCAAGCTGGAATACTTAGCTGATTTCTTGGTTTTCATCCTTCTTTTAAGCCCATTAGAAAATTCTCAGAAATGTGGTAAACAGAAAGCAAAAAGAGAGAGAGATATACAGGCTACACCTGTGTGCTTTGCTTATAGAATCACAGAATTGTTTTGGTCGGAAAGATCCTTCAAGATCACAGTATCACAGTCTCACAGTATCACCAAGGTTGGAAGAGACCTCAAAGCTCATCAAGTCCAACCCATTCCCACAGCCCTCAAGACCAGACCATGGCACCAAGTGCCACGTCCAAACCTGCCTTGAACACCTCCAGGGATGCTGACTCCACCACCTCCCTGGGCAGCCCATTCCAGCAGTCAATGACTCTCTCAGGCAACAACTTTCTCCTCACCTCCAGCCTGAACTTTCCCTCTAAGACCCTGGATGGAGAGAGGCTCCTTCCTGAGGGGAAGACTACTCCTTAGCTGTCATTGACTGCCAAGAGCAGGAGTCGACTTGTGTACATCTGCACATGCATGGGTGTGGAATATGGACAGAGGAATCAGTGCAGCCTCAGCAAGTCTGAAAATTGCACCAAGCTGTGTGGCACAGTCACTTGCTAGAGGGCAGGGATCCATCCAGAGGGACCTGGACAGGCTGCAGAGCTGTGCCCAGGCCAACCTCAGGACATTCAGCA
>VWZE01003921.1:74772-107637 GCA_013396675.1 Eubucco bourcierii
AAAAAGTAAAGTTAAAGATAAATGGAAGAAAACAGGGAAAAAAAAAAAAAAAAAAAAAAAAAAAAGAGAAAAGGTAATAACTGGCTCATGGGTTCCAGGTGAAATATTTGGTAGCCTCTTGTACTATTACACATGTAGTATGGTAGCATCAGATAAGCATCATAGATCATGGCACCTACAGATAAAGCCACTTGATGCTATCTATTAGTTGCTCCATCGATAAATTTTCAAGTGGTGAAAGAAGCTGACTTTACAATTAGCATTTGTGTGGCTGTTTGGCATTGCCCAGAAATCTGTCACAGCTTGATGGTTTACAAGGCGCCTCTTAAATTTGCCTCAAACAGATCCCACTTGCTCTTGTTCTGTGGCACAGATGGCTTTGTTGCCTTCACCTCAAAGAGCAGCAGCGACAAGCAGTGCCCGTGGCAATTCAACCTCGATTTTACAGCGCGCTACAGAGGCCCGGAGAGCTGAGTTGCATTTGAAGAAACTACATTTTTAAAGAGCCTTTTGTCTCGGACGGCAGAATATGAAAGTCATGATTGCCTGTGATCTAGTCACTGTTTCAACAAAGCCTATGGATGGCAAAGCAGTCTAGGTTATTAGGCAATGACTGGGCTCTAGCACCATAGAACTACTACTGACCTCGTGGGTTGGAATGGAAGGCGCAAGGAACAGGGTTAGACGCGAAGTGCTTCGAATGAACGGACCCAGCAAATTTCAACCGAGTGGAAGTAGACAACATCAGAAGCCTGTTACAGGACGTGTAAGATTATGAAATAACTTGCATAATGCAATACTTGTATTTTTTAACAAAAATGTAAGTATTTACAAAATAAGATCCAAGTTTTTTAAACATCAAGCAAATCATTCTGCAAAGAGACCACACTGGGTTTGGTTTTATTTTTGTTTCTTTCTTAAAGTTGCTGTTTGCCTTTTTTTTTTTTTTTTTTTTTTGAGTTATCAATTTTTATTATTTTTTGTTTGTTTGTTTGTTTGTTTTAAACCATGTCATACATTTCCCATACTGATATCTCATGATCCATAATATAGGCAGGGGGAGTTTACTAATGGTGGGGATGGGTCGCATCCACCATCGGTGTTTTCAGCCAGACAGTTCCACCTGGAGCTCCTTGTTTCTACGGACCTCTGCAGCATGCCTCTCCTGGAAAACATAAAGAAGGAGGAGGGGAAATAAATTAATCTAATCTCTGTCTCATTTTCTTTGCCCAGGGAGGCTCCTGATGACAACTCAGGTTGTGCATTTTATGCTCGTGCACAACTTGCTCCACAGCACATCCGTCTTTCAAGGGTGCAGCTGAGGAGGAGGGTGTCATCCACCACACCAGCCTGAGGCCTGCAGAACATGTATGTTCTGCTCTGGAACTCAGTCTCTTCTCTGCTAGGACCTTACAGTCCTCAGCACAGAGCAATGTTAAAGGCTAGCAAAGACAGGTGCTTCTTGCAGCATAAAATGTCCCATGTGCTCACATCTGCCCTTGGAATTCCTAGCTGCTTAACTACATAGGGAAGAACAAGTGGAATTGAATTAATTACTAGAAGCAGTAATAGTGTTAGTTACTGTCTTACATGGAACACTTAGGAACCACAAACAACAGCCCAAGAGTTCACTTGCATCGAGATGGCTCAGTATGAACATCTCAACCATCCCCTTAGATGGAATGGTGAAGCTGTTCCTTTGTGATGGAGAAAGGGCATGGCTGCTTGTGCTGGTTTGAGGCTAACTGGAATATTTTAATAGAGAAAATTACACTATAGGCTGTGAAAGGAAAACAATGGTGATGTCTGCTTCACTCATAGGCTTGCTGAGATTGTTTTGGGAAAAGAACATAAACATAGCTAAGGCATTCTCTGTCTCTCTCTGGACACAGCACAGCATCTGGGGTGGTCTAGCAGCTTCTGCCTCTGGCTTCTCCTTGCTCATTAATTTTCACTAACCACTTTCCTTCTAACCCCACTGGCCAATCCTCCTAATTCACCTTGTGCATAAGGCAAACCTTGGGGTAAGGTACAGGGGTGGGGAGAAGGTGGAAGGGTGATTGGGAGCCCCTCCTGGGGTCTCTGATTTCTGGGAGGGGAGTTGTGTTTCTGTATTCCCTTTAACTTGTCTATGTCTGTAACTATTCCTGTCTGTTGTGTCTATCTCTGCTTGTCCATTGTGCTGGGCTGTAAACAGAGCTTCAGTCCTTAACTTCCAGCTGGCTGAGTCTAGTCTGGGGGATTTTACAAAGCGTGGGGGGTAGGGAACTCCCAAACCACCACACTGCCACAAGTCAAAGCCAGGCACTTCTGTCTGCTCTCAGACACATCTTCCCTTTTACAAAAGCAGTCAGAACTAATTCAGAGTTACTTGAGCCCCTGTGTATTCAGCTGCTTCTGTGTAACTGGGCCTGTGGTTAGACTGAACAGCTGTCAAATGGATGTAGGAATGTTCTACTTGGAGTGTTTATAAAACTATTCTTTGGCAGCTTCTGGATTTTAAGGTTTTGGTTTATGCCTCTCTCAACCATCAGGCAATCAGTCTTCTACCTCTTGTGTCTAATCACTGAAAAAAACCCAAACAACCCAGATGATCAAAAGACAAGTAAAAGGTGGCTACAGAAGCAAACACCCATCCCCTAAAGCTGACACTTAGGCTCTCCTGAGGCGTTTACATGCATTAAAGGGTCTTCTATGGTAGAAAATTCATAGGAGTCAGCAGTTAACATTTTTGTTGTGCAAGTTACACTATAGATCACGTGACAAGTCAGTTTATTGCATCAACTGAACCTGCAAATCCCAGTTCTTATAAGCTCCATCATTCTGGATGCTAGATTTTAGAAGGCGTTTACTGCCCAAGGCTCCTTTTGGCTGCTGTATGTGGAAGTTCTCTGTGATTGCAGGAACTTCTAGGCACCAATACCTCAGGACACCCTCAGCTGTGTGTAACATTTGAAGATCTGGACCCAGGTACCTCACTTCTTTCCTTGCACACGCAGGGTTTGCTGTTTCATGTGGGCTGTCTGTATAGTCATGGCACTTTCAATCACTGGTCTGAACAAACATCCCTAAATGAGCTACTGCCATCTTTTTTTTCAGCAGCCTTCTCTGGATTTCATGCACATATGGCATGATATTGCTGTGGAAATGGGGTTTAACAAGTCTCTTAACATTAACCTAGGATGGAGACATGCTTCAGCTGTCCTTCCCGTTTGCTTTTGGACCTCAAGGATGGCTAACTGGCTTTTCCTTTTTGTTTTCATAAGCTTTGGGATATGGGCATGCAAACTAATGCAGAAATGTCAAGTAATCTGAGTGTGGCTCTTAAGGTCAGGAGCTATCCTGCTTGTATTGTACCATTATTTAGTTCCTGTTGTTTCTTTCTCCTCTCTGAGACTTTTACCTCCATCAAAGAAGCAGAGATACTTATGGAGAAGATCTCACTGAAAGCCAGAGAGCTGTTTTCTTTCTGTAAGTCAACTTACTAACACATTGACATTCATCAACAAGTGGTGACTCACACAAAACTAATTATTTTTTTCCTTAATACTTCTAACTCTCTGCATGTTTCCCTTTGTTATGTGGAAAGGTTGTTAGGAAGAAAGGTATTCTTGGTCCTGTCTGGTGCTTATGATTTTCCTGTTTCCCCTGGCTGTACTAAAGATCCCCAAAAGAAGATTGACTCTCTTTTAGCTGCTAGACTTATGGAAGAACAGATCTCTTTTGATGTATATGAAAGATTATTTTCCCCCCATATGTTTTTGTCTTTCTCCTCTGAGAAACTAAGAGCACAGGCACAGGACAGGTTGCTTGACTTTTTAAAAGCTGAAATCTAAACATAAGTGACCTTTCATTTGTCCTCAGTACTTAAAAGCTAGAAAATCAAACTTTCCCTGGAGAAACTCCAGCAAAGGGCCATAAAGATTAAGGAAATGGAGCATCTCTCAGTCTGTCCTTTGAGGAAAGGCTGAGAGAGCTGAAACTCTTCAGCCTGGAGAAAAGAAGGCTCCAGAGGAGCTCATCAATGTGTATAAATACCTGAAAGGAGGGTGAAAGACCCAGGGTCTTTTCAGTGGTGCCCAGTGACAAGTCTAGAGGCAGAGAGCACAAAGTGTGAAACACAGGAGGTTCTGCCTGAACTTCCAAGAAACATTTTTTTGCTATGAGGATGATGAAGCACTAGCACAGGATGGAACTAGAGTTTCCATCCCTGGAGATACTAAAAAGCCATCTGGACAAGGTCCTGGGCAACCAGCTGTAGGTAGGCCTATAGAGTTGTAGAACAGGAAGGCTGGACCAGATGATGTCCAGAGGTCATCCTCTTCCAACCTCAACCATCCTGTGGTTATAGAAGCTTTTTTGAAAGTGAGTGATGGTTTAGATAAGCATCAAGGGCTCTGACTTAGAAATTGCTCAAGGGTAGAAACAGGTAAGAGCTACCCATGACATCTCTTCAAAATAGGGATTAGCTTGTCCTGTCTAGGCTAAGGTGAGCAGCGATGGTGTGGTTACCTTCTCTTGGAGACGTTCAATAAGAGCAGCTAAATTAGCTTCGCGGTTTTCTTTGATCTGTTCCATCTTCAGTATCAGCTTTTCCTCTGCCATTTTGCTGAAGTTATTGTTCTCCTCCAAAGCTTTTTGAAGCACTTCTCTCTCATGTTCTCTCTTCTCTGCCAGATGTTTCAGCACCTGGGCCTCCTGGGACTGGAAACAGAGAGACACATAGCTGAAACGGAATGTGGAGCAAAGCAAGCCCCACAGGGCAATAGGTGACTGGCAACTGCTTGAAGCTTGTTCCTTTGCTGTCACATGCACTGTTTGGAAAGATCTCTGTGTAAACCAGACTAGCTTCAGCCAGAGTGGCTTAGAGGCACTGCCTGGATGTGGGCTATGTGCCTGAGACAGCAGCAGAGACATGTCTGAAGTGTTTCTGCTAAGAAGAAATGCTGTTACGTGTTTCTGCCTTGGGTTGTTGGAGTTACTGCAGTACTTGCTGAACCTCTGACAGCTGCAGGCTTTTAGCTATGAGCATTTCATCTGCAGGGACAAGGGTGTCTGAGCATAGCCACAGCGTTAAAAGGGAGCTTGCTGACACAGGAGAGGTCCATTTTTCAATCAGATTGGACTATTCAATGTGCTTGAGTAATTACTAGCAGACTTTGAAGCTTGCTGTTGTGAAAGACAGAATCAATTCTGATAATAGTTTGGCTGTTGTTGAGTTTTGGGGGGGTGTTTGTGGGGTTTTTGTTTGGGTTTTTCCCCCCATTATATTTATTTTTGGCTTCATCTCTCTGATTAGAAAAGGGGGAATGGTTTTATTCTGTAGAAAATTATAAAACCAATTTTTAGTTAAAAGCTCAAGCTTAGTTTTGCAAGGAAGATGAAAACTGCAGGTAGGAATTAGAGATGCAACCTATATGCAAGACCGTGGTGGTGTCCTCTGCAAACCCAATGCTCAGCAGCATCAGCTGTGTTATTTATTTCAAACCAAATTACTAATGTGAAACCACCAATCCTAGGAGAGGAGCCAAAGAGATTGCAGCATTGGGCCCATCCTGCAGGCAAGCCTAGTCAAAAAGACAATGTATTTCAGAGGGGTGATTTGGAAATGATAAACAAGTTGTATGCTGTTGGGTACAATAAATTAGAGGGAGGACGAGAAGCAGACAGAAAACAGGGAATGAAATATGATTCTGGGAAGCTAAGTGCATTGTTTCAGCACAGACCACAATGAGCTGTTGCCTTTGCTATCTGTAAAAATGAATTTGTTTAAAGCCTGAATTAAGGGCTTTAGCCAATAATTGAAATTAGCAGTAATGAATCCCATTAAAGCCTATCAGGCGGATTTAAATGGAGTGAAAAAGGCTGCACATATTTGACGTGAGCGAGGTCTAACTAGGAGCAGAAAAACACAATTTTAATGAAGGTGAGATACACACCTGGGTAGGCACAATGCCAAGCACAGCTCCAGGCTGGGTGGGGAATGGCTGAGAGCAGCCCTGAGGAAAAGGCCATGGAGGTGTGGGGTGATGAAAAGCTCAAGATGAGGCTGCAGTGTGAGTGCAGCCCAGACAGCAACTGTGTGCTGGGCTGCAGCAAGAGCAGTGTGGGCAGCAGGGCAAGGGAGGGGATTGTGCCCCTTTGCTCTGCTCTCCTCAGACCCCACCTGCAGTCCTGTGTGCAGGTCTGGAGCCCCCAGCACAGGAAGGACATGGAACTATTGGAGCAGGTCCAGAGGAGGCCACGAAGATGCTCAGAGGGCTGCAGCAGCTCTGCTGTGAGGACAGGCTGAGAGAGTTGGGGCTGTGCAGCCTGCAGAAGAGAAGGCTTCCAGGAGACCTTAGAGTAGCCTTCCAGGATCTGAAGGGGGCTACAGGAAGGCTGGGGAGGGACTATTGACAAGGTCTTGCAATGCCAGGACAAGGGGCAATGGGTTTGAAGTGGCAGAGGGGAGATTTAGACTGGATGTTAGGAGGAAGTTGTTTGCAGTGAGGGTGGTGAGACACTGGCACAGGTTGCCCAGGGAGGTTGTGGCTGCTCCCTGCCTGGAGGTGTTGAAGGCCAGGTTGGAGGAGGTCTTGAGTGAGCTGTACTAGTGGGAGGTGTCCCTGCCTATGGCAGGGGGTTGGAATTAGATGATCCTTGAGGTCCCTTCCAACCTTACCATTCTATGAGTCTATGATTCTATGATAAGTCCAAATGGAATCATGAGGCAAATGAAGCAGATTCTAGAAAAGGCTGAGGAAGCCAAGCAGGACATCTTGCAGCAGGACACTGCAGTAAAATGTATCTGGCCTTGAAAAACTGTAATGGCTTGCTCAAGATCAGAGGAAAGAGAGCTACTTTCATCCACCTTGGCAACTTAATGTATTTGCTTTCACCCCTAGCCTGGTTGCAGTAAAGGGCTCATTTCTCAAATTGTGATCCCTGGAGCACTTCCTGATAGGGATGGTCTGATGAAATGGTTGGTAGGTTACAAAGGCCATTTCTGACTCCTACCTCCATTATAATGTAGTAAAAGAGCAAGCAATTTTCAGGAAATAACTACTGTGTAGAACAAAATAGGTTGTAAATGTGCCCAGACACCTGAGTCTAGATGTGAGGCATTCCTGCCCATGGCTACAAGGTTGGAGTAGATGATCTCTAAGGTCCCTTCCAACCTAAACCATTCTCTGATCATCTAGTTCCAACTCCTCCATGGGCAGGGACACCTCCTACTAAACCAACCTGCTCAAGGTCCCATCCAATCTGGCCTTGAATACTTTCAAGGTTGGACTCTCTAAAACTTCTCCTACTGTAATATCTTTTCCCATGAAACATTAAAGAAGTGAATTCTTAATGTGAAATACTACTTCTTAATAATTTGAAATACTACTTCATTGACACTGTCCCCCACAGCACACTGCTGGCTAAGCTGTCAGCTCGTGGCTTGGATGCCAACACTATGCTGGGTTAGGAACTGGCTGGAGGGCCGAGCCCAGAGAGTGGTGGTGAATGGTGCCACATGCAGCTGGAGGCCGGGCACTAGCGGTGTGCCCCAGGGATCAGTGCTGGGCCCCATCCTCTGGAACATCTTCAGTGATGATCTGGATGAGGGCATCGAGTCAGGCACCAGCAAATTTGCAGCTGACCCCAAGCTGGGGGCTGATGTTGCTGGGTTGGAGGGCAGAAGGGCTCTGCAGCAGGACCTCGACTGCCTGGACAGATGGGCAGAGTCCAAGGGGATGGAGCTCAACAAATCCAAGTGCCAGGTGCTGCACTTTGGCCACAACAACCCCATGGAGAGCTATAGGCTGGGGTGGGAGTGGCTGGAGAGCAGCCAAACAGAAAGGGATCTGGGGGTGCTGATTGACACCTGCCTGAACATGAGCCAGCAGTGTGCCCAGGTGGCCAAGAAGGCCAATGGCATCCTGGCCTGCATCAGCAAGAGTGTGGCCAGCAGGAGCAGGGAGCTCATTCTCCCCCTGGACTCTGCACTGCTTAGGCCACACCTTGAGTCCTGTGTCCAGTTCTGGGCCCCTCCATTGAAGAAGGACATTGAGGTGCTTGAGCGTGTCCAGAGAAGGGCAACGAGGCTGGGGAGAGGCCTGGAGCACAGCCCTATGGAGAGAGGCTGAGGGAGCTGGGATTGGTTAGCCTGGAGAAGAGGAGGCTCAGGGGAGACCTTCTTGCTGTCTACAACTACCTGAAGGGTGCTTGTAGCCAGGAGGAGGTTGCTTTCTTCTCTCAGGCAAGCAGCAGCAGAACAAGAGGACACAGTCTCAAGCTGTGCCAGGGGAAGTTTAGGCTGGAGGTGAGGAGAAAGTTGTTGCCTGAGAGAGTCATTGACTGCTGGAATGGGCTGCCCAGGGAGGTGGTGGACTCACCATCCCTGGAGGTGTTCAAGGCAGGTTTGGACGTGGCACTTGGTGCCATGGTCTGGTCTTGAGGGCTGTGGTAAGGGTTGGACTTGATGAGCTTTGAGGTCTCTTCCAACCTTGCTGATACTGTGACTATTCTTAATAATTTGAAGTACTACCTCTTAATCATTTGAAATACTACTTCTTCATTTGAAATACTCCTTCTTAATAATTTGAAATACTACTTCTTAATTTGAAGTACTACTTTGAAATGCTGCTTCTTAATAATTTGAAATACTACTTTGAAATACTACTTCTTAATTTGATATACTCCTTAATAATTTGAAATACTACTTCTTAATTTGAAATACTACTTCTTCATAATTCGAAATACTACCGCTCAATTAATTAATTTGAAATACTTCTTAGTTTGAAATACTACTTAATTAATTTGAAATAGTCCTTAATTTGAAACAATCCTTAATTTGAAATATTAAATGGTATTTAAATATGTATATAAAATGTGTTGTAAACCCAAGCTTTTTCAGAATGGGAAGCCAGACATTTCATAGGACATTTGCAGGGTCTGTAGAGATGCTATAAAATAGGAAATAAAAAAATATTTAAATTTACATTTTGGACCATGCCTGTAAGCAGCACTTTTCAAAAGAGCATTGGCTTTCAGGAGGAAGTGGCACAATGCCTTTGAGACTCTGGGGCACTTGCCCTTTCTCCAGGATTTGTTTTCTTCTATTCAAACCCTCTGTCTTCTGGAATGACTTTTTATTTTCACAAATGCAGGAGAACTGTGGAAAATGAGAGTGCTGTATCAAAGCACACACAGTTCTGAAGGCTGTGCTGGCAGATGACACATTAAAAAGTAATTTGTCCACTAATGCATGATAATGAAGAAAATCCTCATACTCTAATCCAGTGTTTACTGGATGCAAATTGTGTTGGCACCGGTAAGAGTCTGAGTGGGAGCTGAAGCAGACCTCAGGAGCTGACTGCTCACCCCAAAAGAGGTTCTCCTTTGAAATATGCCTCAGTAAGCACTCCTTTTCCTCACTCAAAACGTTGAAGGTATTGAACATATGGCATGTCCAATGGCTCAAAAGAAAGGGACCCCCTGCTCCCCACTGCAAGACATCCACATGGCAGAGTCCTGTTTAGCCTGATGTCTCTCTGCTGCTGCTGCTGCACCCCACCCAGCTGGGAGTCTGCCTGTTTCCCTCATGTTCACACCATTTCTGAAAACCCCTTGGGACAACTTTGGAAGGCAGTTGGTGGTTTTGGTACTGGGATGTCAAACCCTTTTCTGTTTCCAGCACATCTGGAAAAACAGCTTGGCCACCATGGCTGTTCAAAGTCTGCTACACATCCAGATGTGCAGAAATAAATGACTCCAGATATCTAGTGGGGCTGGGACTAGCAAACTCCCTTTGTTTGTGTTGGGTTTTAACTGCTGTATTGGGACTGCCATGGTCTTGATACAGGACTCCCAACATATGCAGGAAGTTTTTATTCCAGGTTTATTTTCAAGATCGTGTTTGAAGTGTTGGGAAACACTTCTAATCCACTGAAAAATAGAATCATAGAATCTTAGAATGGTAGGGTTGGAAGGGACCTCAAGGATCATCTAGTTCCAACCCCCTGCCATAGGCAGGGACACCTCCCACTAGCACAGCTCACTCAAGGCCTCCTCCAACCTGGCCTTCAACACCTCCAGGGAGGGAGCAGCCACAACCTCCCTGGGCAACCTGTGCCAGCGCCTCACCACCCTCACTGCAAAGAAATGGCTTATTGTAAGTGCATCTTGTGCAGCTATTAGGAGAAAATGACTAAAAAGGGCTGAAAATGGGGTGAAAGAATAAAGGAGGAGAGAAAAGTATGAAATGGTGGAGGAAAAAACACCAACACTTTGTAGCTCTTTATTTTACCCTCTCAAGCATGGTTTTGTCCTTCTTAAACCAGAGACTCCAGAGCTGGGCACAGTATCGAGGCCTGGAGCACAGCCCTATGGAGAGAGGCTGAGGGAGCTGGGATTGGTTAGCCTGGAGAAGAGGAGGCTCAGGGGAGACCTTCTTGCTGTCTACAAACACCCCAAGGGGGGTTGTAGCCAGGAGGAGGTTGCTTTCTTCTCTCAGGCAAGCAGCAGCAGAACAAGAGGACACAGTCTGAAGCTGTGCCAGGGGAAGTTTAGGCTGGAGGTGAGGAGAAAGTTGTTGCCTGAGAGAGTCATTGACTGCTGGAATGGGCTGCCCAGGGAGGTGGTGGAGTCAGCGTCCCTGGAGGTGTTCAAGGCGGGTTTGGACGTGGCACTTGGTGCCATGGTCTGGTCTTGAGGTCTGTGGGAATGGGTTGGACTTGATGAGCTTTGAGGTCTCTTCCAACCTTGGTGATACTGTGAGACTGTGATCTTGTACCATTTTATAGTAATGATATTAAAAACTCATGTAGCTATAAATGAGTATCCAACAGCATGGAAGTCAGAAAACATGACTGTTTTCCTGTACTCTTTGTAGCCCTGAGGGATGTGCTGGATCCAGCCATGAGGGATGTGCTGGATTCAATATTATTCCAATACAAAGCCATTAAAAGGATTTAATTACACAGGACTTGTCTCTCATAATCCAAAGTCTAGTAGAAATGTACATCCCCATAATGTTTCATTTTAATGCTAGTAAGCTGAACATGGGTAATAAAGATGCATAATTCAACATATGGCTCTCAAAAGTCTGTACACTCAAGGGTATTAACTGCTGAACATTCAAGGCCAGTGGGTAAAAATTGATAGATGTTAAAGATTCTGGAAGAAAAAAAAACTGCTGCTGCTTACAATGTCACCCTGCTCCAATTTAAGTGGGAAGGATGAAAAGATTTTTCTGATTATCCATCAAAATATAGCACACACAAGGAAGAAAAAAATATAATGATGTGCTGTAAAGGGGATTCTATAAATGGAAAGGACAAATCTGCAACCAGCCCACACTGGTCTTGCTGTGTGGTGCAGAAAGAAATGATGCCTCAGGTGAAACTCTGAGTTTGGTCTGGGAGTGTGAAGTCATGACTGTCAAGTGAGGTAGAGAAAAAAGGAGAAAAAGAAATGGTTTTGTAAAAGCTTACAGAATCATAGACTCATAGAATGGTAAGGTAGGAAGGAACCTCAAGGATCATCCAGTTCCAACCCCCTGCCATAGGCAGGGACACCTCCCACTAGTACAGCTCACTCAAGGCCTCCTCCAACCTGGCCTTGAACACCTCCAGGCAGGGAGCAGCCACAACCTCCCTGGGCAACCTGTGCCAGTGTCTCACCACCCTCACTGCAAACAACTTCCTCCTAACATCCACTTTCAATCTCCCCTCTGCCACTTCAAACCCATTGCCCCTTGTCCTGGCATTGCAAGACCTTGTCAATAGTCCCTCCCCAGCCTTCCTGTAGCCCCCTTCAGATACTGGAAGGCTACTCTAAGGTCTCCTGGAAGCCTTCTCTTCTGCAGGCTGCAGAGCCCCAACTCTCTCAGCCTGTCCTCACAGCAGAGCTGCTGCAGCCCTCTCAGCATCTCTGTGGCCTCCTCTGGACCCACTCCAACACTTCCATGTCCTTCCTGTGCTGGGGGCTCCAGAACTGCACACAGGACTCCAGGTGGGGTCTGAGGAGAGCAGAGTAAAGATAGACAGGAACGATGAGCAGAAAACAGTGTAAGGACAATGAAGCTCTGGGTGCTCTTATGAGTTTGAATATTTATTAATGAACACTGCTTAATTAACAGAGCAGAAACTAATTCTTAAAGAGTGTGAAATCAATTAGTATTTTTTCCAAAAAAAAAAAAAAAAAAAAAAGCAATTCTTCATTTGTTATACTGGATCTTAATTAGAACAGTGCTGGAAGGACATGATCTAGAAATAGCCATGCCTGTCAGATGTTGTGCATAGACTGAAAAGTATGGCAACAGCTGCCAGGGTGGATGTCAGAAAAAGTCTAGCTCATTTGTCTGGCAGCAGGATGTGGAAGATGCTTAGGGAAAATGTAGATGCTCTCTACAATTACCTGAGAGGACATTTTAGCAAGCTGAAGATGGGTCTCTTCTCCATAGTAATAAGTGACAGCATGAGAGAAAATGGCCTCAAGTTGTGCTGGGGAGATTTTGATTGGACAGGAGAAGAAACCTCTTCACTGAAAGGGTTCTCCACCACTGGAACATGCTCCCCTGAAAGACGGTTGAATCCCCATCCCTGGAGGTGTTTCACAGAGGCAGAGGTGTGGTGCTGAGGGACATGGTTTGGCACCATCCTTGGTAGAGATAGGGAATGGTTGCACTAGGTGATCTTAAAGGACTTTTCCATCCAAAATTACCTTATCACACAGTCTCACAGTATCAGGAAGGTTGGAAGAGACCTCAAAGCTCATCAAGTCCAACCCTTAACCACAGCCCTCAAGACCAGACCATGGCACCAAGTGCCACGTCCAAACCCGCCTTGAACACCTCCAGGGACGCTGACTCCACCACCTCCCTGGGCAGCCCATTCCAGCAGTCAATGACTCTCTCAGGCAACAACTTTCTCCTCACCTCCAGCCTAAACTTCCCCTGGCACAGCTTCAGACTGTGTCCTCTTGTTCTGCTGCTGCTTGCCTGAGAGAAGAAAGCAACCTCCTCCTGGCCACAACCACCCTTCGGGTAGTTGTAGACAGCAAGAAGGTCTCCCCTGAGCCTCCTCTTCTCCAGGCTAACCAATCCCAGCTCCCTCAGCCTCTCTCCATAGGGCTGTGCTCCAGGCCTCTCCCCAGCCTCGTTGCCCTTCTCTGGACACGCTCAAGCACCTCAATGTCCTTCTTCAATTGAGGGGCCCAGAACTGGACACAGGACTCAAGGTGTGACCTAAGCAGTGCAGAGTGCAGGGAGAGAATGAGTTCCCTGCTCCTGCTGGCCACACTATTACTGATACAATGATGATTATGATTCAGTGAAGTTGAGCAAATCTGCCTGGGCCTTTTCTGTCTGTTTAATCTACCTACCTATCACTCCCTAGCTTTTGGCAGCCACCAAGTTACGTATTTTCTGAGCCAGAGGTTGAATTCATCTAATCACTTCCTACAAGGTAGTACTCTATTGATTTTGCTATTATCTTTTGGAAATAATAGTTTCATAATCTCCAAACAGTCTGCAACAACAAATACAGCTTGATAAAACGACACATGAAAAGGTGGTTCCCCTCTCTCTGTTTTGAAATTGCTGACTGATAATTTCATTGAGCATTTTTATCCCCTTCGGATTGTGTGAAAGAGAATATAATTATTCCTATTAATCTTCTCATTACTATTCATGATTTTTTCAGGCTTCTATCTTATCTTTCATCTGTTGTCTCTTTCCAAGCTGAAAAGTAGACTATTTAATTTATCTTCTTATGTAAGATTTGCTACTCCTCTGATTGCTTTTTTAATCCTTCTTTGCACTCCGCTCTTTTTTATTTCGGGCCAAAAATGAAGGCACCAGTTGAGATGTGAAACCACCAGGGATTTTTACAGGGATGTAATGAAGTTTTTTGCTCTGCTCTTTGTTCCTTTCTCAGCAATTTCTCCTGCACTGCTAATATGGAGGTTTTTGTCAATTAAAACAACTCAGTTATATGCTCATTCAAAAGGAATATAGTATTGAGGTGAAGAAATGGCAGGTGTCTGTACTGCTGTCCCTGATTACCAGTTTATGGCATAATGAGTTTTTCTTTAAGAAGAAATGAACAGTAATGAAATCAATGAAATTAAATCTCTGGGACATTCAATTTCTATTTCCCACTAAGAATATGCATAATATCAGGCTTCTTAATTGCTGCCATTTCATTCTGGGTCTGTATCTTTGCACAAGTATTTGCACTCGCTGCAGAGTCACTTCACAGATTGAGTCTTTGGGGTGTTGCATCATTTGGCTGTATGAAAGCTCGTTCCTTCTGGACAGGTGTTTGTGCAAGTGCATATTCTGTTGGCCTACAGTCATGTCCTTTTGCAGAAATGAATGCTTGAGGAGAAGGATTGCTTTGAAAGAAGCAGTAGTGCTGATGTGTGTGTATTAAAGCAGAGTCTTGTGGCAGCAAGGCAGCAGAAGCGGTGAATGTGGCAACGCTGCAGTGTTCGTCTCAGTGAACTGTTCACATTAGTGAGGTGCAGCACAGTCAGGCCTCACTACAAATCAAAACTGAGGGCCAGGTTTTAATGACCTGTCAGTAATCCAGGCCTACTGACATCAATGGACTTACATCTTAGAATCTAGAACGGTAAGGTTGGAAGGGACCTCAAGGATCACCCAGTTCCAACCCACTGCCATAGGCAGGGACACCTCCCACTAGCACAGCTCACTCAAGGCCTCCTCCAACCTGGCCTTCAACACCTCCAGGCAGGGAGCAGCCACAACCTCCCTGGGCAACCTGTGCCAGTGTCTCACCACCCTCACTGCAAACAACTTCCTCCTAACATCCAGTCTAAATCTCCCCTCTGACACTTCAAACCCATTGTCCCTCATCCTGTCATTACAAGACCTTGTCAATAGTCCCTCCCCAGCCTTCCTGTAGGCCTCCTTACCATGTACCAGTTTCCACTGGGTTTCTTGGAGGTGACTCTGCCAGGAGTCTGCCAGGACTGAAAGGAGAACTGAACTCCATTTGTTGAAGCTGCTCCATGTTCTGCCTGTGGTATACCTGCTCTCCCTGCACTTCTCTCTCTATATTTTTGTCCATTTCTTACAAAGATTTTGCAAATGTCAGTTTTAGTAACAAATCACATTAAGAGAGAAATGAAAGGCTTAATGACATCTAAGCTTGTTTCATTTTCAGATACCCTCTGTCAGTGACTCCATGAACAAGTGGAAGTGGCTTCTTTTAACTGGTGCAAGTAGATTTGCCACAAAAGAACATTAATCACCTGGCTGAAAGACACAGAAATTCCTTCTGTGGCTCCTGAAGCACCTCTGACTTCTGTGGCTCTCCTTTTGGGGCACAGCAAAAAGAAACATGGACTAACCAGGACAATATATTATCATACTTTGGCTTTCCCATGGCTATTGCAGCCAGCCATGACTTTGCTGAAATGGTGCAGCATAGCATAAACACTGGGCCCATACAGAACACTGCTCACTTTCAGGTTACAGGATCACAGGATGTCAGGGGTTGGAAGGGACCCGAAGAGATCATAGAGTCCAACCCCCCTGCCAGAGCAGGACCAAACAATCTAGCTCAGGTCACAGAGGAATGCATCTAGACAGGCCTTGAAAGTCTCTAGAGAAGGAGACTTCACAACCTCTCTGGGAAGCCTGTTCTAGTGCTCTGGGACCCTTAAAGTTCATCCTTGTGTTAAGGTGGAACCTGCTGTGCTGCAGCTTACATCCATTGCTCCTTGTCCTATCATGGGGAGCAAGTGAGAAGAACCTGTCCCCCCCTTCTGTTGCTTGGAGATTCAGGCTGGCTATGGCAGTGTCTCACTGGCTTTGCCTGTCATCCTACAAGTCATCTGATCTAGAATTTGTCCTTTTGTCTACTGAAAAACACCCAACCAACCAGCCAAAAAAAACCCCAAACTAAACCCACAAAAAAACAAAACCAAAACCTGCCCAAACCATCAGAGTCAGCTCAAATTTAGAACAAATAATGACCTCTTCAACACAGCAGCTGCCACAAAAACCAAATAAGCAGTTAAAGTGAACTTCCTGCTGCATTCACCTTGTGAAGATGGTGTAACAAGCTATGTGACAAACACTGGTTATGAAAAAAGCGTTTACTGTTATGGGTAAGGTCAGAAAGCAGAGAGGATTTAGTCTGGAGATCACTCCATGAGGCCAGCCTTTAGTGCTACTGAGACTGTCTGCTAGAAATGCTTCTCCTATTAGCTGCTCTATGCTAGCATCTTCATTCAAATGTGATGTGAGTAGTCCAGAAGGCTCTTTGTTCAGGGCTGACATACTTCCATACTGCATGAATAAGGCATCAGGCATGCCTTGTGAGCAATATCTATGGGTACTACCAGCAGTCAAGATCTGGTAGCCCAGACAGTTTGAACTTTCCAGTGAGGGTGGTGAGACACTGGCACAGGTTGCCCAGGGAGGTTGTGGCTGCTCCCTCCCTGGAGGTGTTGAAGGCCAGGTTGGAGGAGGCCTTGAGTGATCTGTACCAGTGGGAGGTGTCCCTGCCTATGGCAGGGAGTTGGAACTGGATGACCCTTGAGGTCCCTTCCAACCTTACCATTCTATGGTTCTATGATTCTATCTCTTAGACAGCAGAAGAGCTGCACTGTTTTTCAGAGGCTCTAAATGAACAACTTATTTACACTGTAAGCATCTATATTTGAACCTTCTGCCTAAAGTTATCTGTATTTTGTGATGCATGCTTCCTGAGTGCCAAAACCAGTGAGGTTTGTTTGCAAGCTGCTGGGATGAAAATAAACTGAAACACGTTAATACTTTTTGTCTGCAGGGGCCACGGTGTGTCAGCGATGGCAATGGAAAACAGAGAAATGGGAACGTGACTGTTGTTCTGTATGCTAAGTTAGGTCTAATTACTAGTGTTACTTTAAGGAATGATACCTTTCTCCTCTCCTCTGCAGCCTCCAGCTTCTTCTGGATCTCCTCAAGAGAGAGTTCTTTCTTCTTTGGAGAAGCTAAAGTTCGTGGTGCTTCCGAGACTGGAGATGGCGGCTTTAAGATCAGTTCAAAGGCCTGGCCTGAGGCACGTTTGTTGATTTGTTTCACTTCCATGTCTGAAGAATAAAGTGAGAAAAGGTAAGCCCTTCAGTAATACTTCAACAGTGTTGAGGAGAGCAGCAGCATGGACCTTAATGTAGGATCAGAAGTACAAATAAAAGACTAAGCATCTTTGCCTTGGGCATTTAAAATGCAATAGCAGATTATGGACTGAAAACTTCTCAGGAGAAGTACATTCCATTTTATCTGTAATAGCTTAATTATACCTTAATCTCATAAAGATAAAAATTTACAGCAGTTTTGGAAGCCTATTGGAATTTTGTGTCATTTCAAAACCCCTGTGAGCAGTGCCCAAGCTGATTAATTTTTTAAGCATGCTTTCATCTTTTCTTAGTTTCCTTGGGAATTATGTCAGTTGTGAAGAGTTGCAATTCTCAGATGGGGAGTAGGAAAAGTACAGCTCAGTAGGGGAGAGGGACAGATTTAAGAGCTGAGTAGCTTGTAGGAACAATATTCAGTATCACAAGTAATACACAAGGAGTAGAAAGTAATAGACAAACCCAGCAAATAAACAGTTAAATCAGCAAAATATCTACTGACTTAAGGCTATGGCCTGGGGCGGTGAACTGAGTCATTCCCCAGTAGCAGCTCTGCTGGCTGACCTGCAGGGTAATCTCCAGTGAAAGTCACTCACCATCATATTTATAGATGTTCATGTTGCGAGGTTCTGGGTAAAAACAGGAGCAGATCAGGGAGAGCATGGACAGCTCCTTCATCTTTTCCTTGTAAGCTGAAAGGAGAGATCTTGTTAGCACACTTCACTTCCCCAGCTCCTCCTTGGCTACTCTAGCTGAGGTGACTGGCTGCCGACCAGCAAACCTGCTCTATCACCCAGCTGGCAGATTCTTCTGGAATATCTCTTGTGACCATTGATTGAGCCTTTATCAAATCATACATGAGATGCTCGGTATTGCAGAGACTGCTTCTAATCTCCTGCATGACCTCAGCCTCGAGTGAGTGCAGAGCAGGCAGTCCTCTCTGCTTTACAGAAAGTGAAGCTGGCTACCAGGAAATGTATTTAGCATTGGAAGAGTGCCAAGACTTCACTCTCCTGGCAGGTGGAGAGACATAAAGCTCTTGCAAATTCTGTGACATATCCAAATGCAATTGAGAACAGCTCAGCAATGCTGCCCCTGCGTTGCCATAGGCAGATGCTAAAGACATTATCTGTTGCAAATTAAAATGTCATCCAGATAATTAAAAATAAAAGCAGAAATCAGGATACATTTATCAAATCCCTTGCATGGTGTCCTTAATATACATAACCACTTGAAACAAAGTATTTCCTTCCCCACTTACTGGCTAAAATGTGTTGCTTCCATACTTCCTGGCCAGCAGGGCAAGGGAGGGGATTGTGCCCCTTTGCTCTGCTCTCCTCAGACCCCACCTGGAGTCCTGTGTGCAGTTCTGGAGCCCCCAGCACAGGAAGGACATGGAAGTGTTGGAGTGGGTCCAGAGGTGGCCATGAAGATGCTGAGAGGGCTGCAGCAGCTCTGCTGTGAGGACAGGCTGAGAGAGTTGGGGCTCTGCAGCCTGGAGAAGAGAAGGCTTCCAGGAGACCTTAGAGTAGCCTTCCAGGATCTGAAGGAGGCCTACAGGAAGGCTGGGGAAGGACTATTGACAAGGGCTTGTAATGACAGGATGAGGGGCAATGGGTTTGAAGTGTCAGAGGGGAGATTTAGACTGGATGTTAGGAGGAAGTTGTTTGCAGTGAGGGTGGTGAGACACTGGCACAGGTTGCCCAGGGAGGTTGTGGCTGCTCCCTTTGTGGAGGTGTTGAAGGCCAGGTTGGAGGAGGCCTTGGGTGAGCTGTGCTAGTGGGAGGTGTCCCTGCCTATGGCAGGGGGTTGGAACTGGATGCTCCTTGAGGTCCCTTCCAACCTTACCTTTCCATAACTCATACCTAGTGTATATGATACACTACACAATAGCTGATGCCTTTGTAATTGACCTTTACAGTGTTTCCTTTATTGGCTTTGCACTGACTATAGGCCTCTGACATGGTCTGAGGAAGGGTTGGCTTAGAAATGTTGATACCAGCACCTAAGCACTATACAGTGTTCTGCACTGACACTTGCTAATTGCCATCATCCTAGCACGTAAACATGACAGCGGCCTTGCATCTGGTCACTTGGCAAGTCAGTGACAGAGCTTGGACTACAGGCAGCATCCTGGGTCTTGGGGCAATACCATAGCCACTGCCCACACTACAAAAAGTATATTTGTTGGTGGGGGGGTTGCTTCAAAATGCATTTTGGCACACACAAATCCTTTCTCTCTACCAAAGTCAGATCTGCAAAGGCAGACACATGTTTGCTGCCAGCATGTGAAAACATGGCTTAAAATGCAACTGCCACTGAAAGTATTGTACCTAGCAGAGCAAACCAAGTGAATCTCACTGTTACTAAAGGAAAATCAGACAGCCCTTTCATCTTCAAATTGTGCATACACTCGAGGCTGTCATTCAGCCTTTCTTATGTATGCTCTTGTGTTTCTTGAATTCATTTTCCCTACTCAGAAAGGTCCCCAAGGTTTATGAGGGCTTGAGAGCCTTTGGGTACTGCTCACTATGGTAGTATTAGGGTGATTCATCAGCTCAGGAATGAATTTCTAGCTGGCAGTGGATGATTAATTAATCTAAAGCTTTGCATGGAGGCTTCTAATCACAGACACTAAATAACCTACCTAAAGGACATACAGCTTTTCAGAAACCATTGGTGAAAGCCAGTATCTTGGGTCAAGGCTGTACTGAAGATTATGGTTTCTGTCAAGTGAGGCATGCAAGGAAACTTGGACATGATCATTTTTTTTTGTTTGAAACTTAAGTGCCAACTTGCAAGGAGTAACTCAGAAATCCTCAGAGGAGACAAATCATGATGTCTGCTAAATAGTCAAACATAATGATAAGTCCATTTAGGCCTCCATCCAACAAAGCATTTAACTGCATGCCTAATTCTGAGCACACAGATGTGTTTGTCCAGACTGTCCTTTGAGGAGAGCTTGCCCCCCACCAAACCACATCCTTTCCAGCAGAGAGGTTGTGGAGTGGCTGCTCATGAGACTCTGCGTCCTGCCTGGGGGGCTGCTGAACATACAGAAAATAGACACCTGGTTGCACAGTAAAGACATGGACACTGATAACATGAGAAGAAAGCTAAAGGTTCTTGTACAAGCTCTGCTTCAATGTCTACCTTAAAATATTTTTGGAAGAAGAGGTATAGAGTCATAGAATGGTAAGGTTGGAAGGGACCTCAAGGAGCATCCAGTTCCAACCCCCTGCCAAAGGCAGAGACACCTCCCACTAGCACAGCTCACTCAAGGCCTCCTCCAACCTGGACTTCAACACCTCCAGGAAGGGAGCAGCCACAACCTCCCTGGGCAACCTGTGCCAGTGTCTCACCACCCTCACTGCAAACAACTTCCTCCTAACATCCAGTCTAAATCTCCCCTCTGACACTTCAAACCCATTGCCCCTTGTCCTGGCATTATAAGACCTTGTCAATAGTCCCTCCCCAGCCTTCCTGTAGCCCCCTTCAGATACTGGAAGGCTACTCTAAGGTCTCCTGGAAGCCTTCAATTTTCCAGGCTGAAGAGCCCAAACTCTCCCAGCCTGTCCTCACAGCAGAGCTGCTGCAGCCCTCTGAGCATCTTTGCGCCATCTGAGATGGCACTCTTAGGAGTGTGTAAGGGATAGAATCATAGAATGGTAATGCTGGAAGGGACCTCAAAGATCATCCAGTTCCAACCCACTGCCATAGGCAGGGACACCTCCCACCAGTACAGGTCACTCAAGGCCTCCTCCAACCTGGCCTTGAGCACCTCCAGGCAGGGAGCAGCCACATCCTCCCTGGGTAACCTGTGCCAGTGTCTCACCACCCTCACTGCAAACAACTTCCTCCTAACATCCAGTCTAAATCTCCCCTCTGACACTTCAAACCCATTGCCCCTTGTCCTGGCATTGCAAGCCCTTGTCAATAGTCCCTCCCCAGCCTTCCTGTAGCCCCCTTCAGATCCTGGAAGGCTACTCTAAGGTCTCCTGGAAGCCTTCTCTTCTCCAGGCTGCAGAGCCCCAACTCTTGTAGCCTGTCCTCATAGGAGAGCTGCTGCAGCCCAGAGGGAGCATCCACAACCTCCCTGGTCAACCTGTGCCAGTGCCTCACCACCCTCACTGGAAAGAACTTCATCCTAAGAGGAAGTCCTATGATGAGAAATACTGTTTCTCCTGTTGGAAACATTAAAAGTTGAGGTCCTCATAGGGACTGAAGATTTACAGACCTCCTCAGGTATCCCATATAAGCATTGTGATCACCTGCCCCCCTTCACCAGGTAAGGAAAGGGTTATTTGGCAGCACTGGGTAGCAGGAGCCTTGCTTTGCTCAGCTGCCCTTTCCTTAAACTGCCACACATCAAAAAAACAAGTAGTAGTGTTAGCTCAGTTAGTGGTCCAGTAAAAGTGGCTGTCCCATGTCACACAGGTTGAACAAGGAGACAGCTGTGCTTTCCCAAATTCTCAGTGGATTTGGGATTAGCCATGGAAACCTTTTGTCTCAAACAAATTAGTACTTCAATTAAAAAGGCAGAATTTAGGCTAGAAAGCATTGAAGCAATCTGCACAGGACCTCTTGAGTTAAGTGAAATAGGCATGTAATTATGTGCCTTATTGCAGGGCTTTTAACCCCTGAAGACAAGCAGTGGCTGCAACAAAGTTGGTTTTCCAAATGTGTTTCAACTGCCTTGCTAATTATGTAGTACCTTGTGCAGCCATGTAGGGTACATATCATCCCATCAAATGTGCAGGTTTAATGAGGGGAAGGAAATGATGGCAACTGGGATATTCCAAGAGCTCTGAGAGGAAAATTGCTAAGAAAGAACTGTGTTGACAAAAGATGGCAACAGAATCTTCTTAGTTCAACACAGCAAGATTGAAGTGTTTATATACATTGAAAGAATCAAAGTTGGGCAGGAGCAGAACTTTGGTTTTCACTAAAACCAGAAGGGACCTGCTGGAGCAGGTCCAGAAGAGATGATCAGAGGGCTGGAGCACCTCTGCTACAAAGACAGGCTGAGAGAGTTGGGGTTGCTCAGATTCGAGAGGAAGGCCTAATAGCAGCATTTTAATATCTGAAGGAGACCTACAGGAAGGCTGGGGAAAAACTGTTTAGAAGGGGTTGTAAAGGCAGGATGAGGGGCAATGAATCACAGAATCTTAGAATCAACCAGGTTGGGAGAGACCTCCAAGATCTCCCAGTCCAACCTATGACCTGGTTTATCCAATCAACTAGACCATGTCACATCCAGTGTCTCATCCAGTCTTTTCTTGAACACCTCCAGGGATGGCAACTTCACCACCTCCCTGGGCAGCCCATTCCAATGCCAGTCACTGTCTCTGTGAAGAACTTCCTCCTAATACCCAGCCTATACCTCCCTTGGCACAACTTGAAACTGTGTAATGGTTTGAAACTGGAGCAGGGTAGATTCAGGCTGGGCATCAGGAGCAAGTTTTACAATGAGAGTGGTGAAATACTGGAACAGGTTGCCCATGGATGTGCTTGAGTCCCCATCCCTGGAGACACTGAAGGTCAAACTTGATGGGGCCCTGAGCAACCTGATCTAGTTGGAGATGGTTACTGCAAGGAGATCGGACAAGATGACCTTCAAGGGTCTCTTCCAAGCCAATGCATTCTGTGCACACCCAACATGTGGTTCTGTGATTTCAATATTAGCAGTTCTTGCAGTTGCCCTTTCATAGACTCATAGAATGCACTGGTTTGGAAGAGATCCTCAAAGGTCATCTAGACAAACACCTCTGCAGCAGGCAGGGACATCATAGAATCCTAGAATGGTAAGGTTGGAAGGGACATCAAGGATCATCTAGTTCCAACCCCCTGCCATAGGCAGGGACATCTCCCACTAGCACAGCTCACTCAAGGCCTCCTCCAACCTGGCCTTCAACACCTCCAGAGAGGGAACAACCTTCCCTCCCTGGCCTTGAACACCACCAGGGATGGAGCAGCCACAGCCTTCCTGGGCAACCTGTGCCAGTGTCTCACCACCCTCACTGCAAACAACTTCCTCCTAACATCCAGTCTAAATCTCCCCTCTGCCAATTTAAACCAAACTAGATCAGGCTGCTCAAAGCCCCATGAAGTCTGACCTTGATTGTCTCCAGGGATGGAGCCTCCATCACCTCCCTTGGCAACATACCCCAGCATTCCAGCATCTTCATAGTACAGAGCTCTGTGTGCTCTTTGCTTGCTGGTCCAGGTTAAGATCTCCAAAACTGTGCCAGGGTTATGTCTACATGAGTAAGCAAGAAAGAAGAGTAGGGGAAGAATTCTAAGGACTCAGTGCTCATGCTGTATATTTTGTGTGTCATTTATTTACACCAGTTCTCTGCCATGGTTGGAACAACCAATCATAGAATCATAGAATGGTAAGGTTGGAAGGGACCTCAAGGATCATCTAGTTCTAACCCCCTGCCATAGGCAGGGACATCTCCCACTAGCACAGCTCACTCAAGGCCTCCTCCAACCTGGCCTTCAACACCTCCAGAGAGGGAACAACCTTCCCTCCCTGGCCTTGAACACCACCAGGGATGGAGCAGCCACAGCCTTCCTGGGCAACCTGTGCTAGTGCCTCACCACCCTCACTGTAAAGAACTTCCTCCTAACATCCAGTCTAAATCTCCCCTCTACCAGTTTAAACCCATTGCCCCTCATCCTGTCCTTATACAAGACCTTGTCAATAGTCCCTCCCCAGCCTTCCTGTAAGCATCCTTCAGATCCTGGAAGGCTACTATAAGGTATACTGCTAATGCACACCTTCCAGTTTCATTAGCTGCCAAGTAAACCAGTTTGTGCACACTGAGATTGAGCTGTAGTATGAACCAAAGCATGGCTATCTCTTTGAAAGTGCTCTCCTGATCTCACAAATATGTTCATTCAGATTCATCCTACATTCCTCCACTCAGGACAGAAAATCAGTCCACTGCCACTTGTGCCTCTCTCCTACCTGCTAAGTGAAGCCAGGAAGGAAGAGTGCTGTGACTGTCATTAGATGTCATCAACCACTGCCTTGTTGCTGGGAGAAACAGGAAGGTTGGGGAAAAGATTGGTAGAACCACCCTGTCTGTTCTCATCTGTTAGCCAACAGCTATCAGGATTTGTGGGTTTTTTTTTTACACTTTAGACTGTAAAATGGAATTGTGGCCTGACTATCTGGGCATGGACAATTTGGGTCACATTCTGTTCCTTGGCAAAGCACAGCCAGGACAGATTGCTGTGTCACAGCAGAGACCATTACTCATAAGCAAAACTATTTTTAACACATGAAAACAAAGAGATTAATTGTAAATGTTAACTCATAATTAACATAGGATGAAGGGAAATCTCCTGCTTCTTTTTGCTTCACCGAATCCAGTTCACGTAGAACAAAAAGTGGTCCTGATTTTTGGTGCTTCAAGTCCCAGCAGCCAACTAGCACTTGAAATTCCGCACAACTGGAAGGAAACAGAAACTGGCTTCTTGCCCATGGCAAAAATGTGTGAGCCATAAGACATATTCTCTTGCCAGGCACCTGTGTGACAGTCAGCTTTCTGAGAGAGAGCCAAAATCCTGCTTTGTTTTCTGCTTTGGAAAAGATTGCAGGAGCAAGAGGTAAGATTGCGTGAAGCACTAAATATGAGGTAGAGAAGCCCTTCTACAGCCACCTTTTACATCCATTTCTTTGATATTGATGAGGCAGTGGTTACAGATTCCACTTTGTGAATGTTCTCTTTGAGGTGCTAGAGCTTTTGGCTTGTTCAGACAACGCTTTAAGTCATGGAGAGTCATGTTGATTTGTGGACAGCAGCAAGCACACTCTTTGGACAGCAGTGTTGGGGGTTGGGTTTGGGTTTTGTGTGTGTGTGGGTTGTTGTGGCTGTTCCCTCTCTGGAGGTGTTCAAGGCCAAGTTGGAGAAGGGCTTGAGTGAGCTGTACTAGTGGGAGGTGTCCCTGCCTATGGCAGGGGGTTGGAACTAGATGATCCTTGAGGTCCCCTCCAACCTTACCATTCTGTGATTCTATGTTTGTTTGTGTTATATGATCAGAACTGTAAATGTTTCCCCATAGCTGGTGGAGTATTTGAAAAAAAGCTTTATGGTGAGTGCTGGTGAAGTGGTAGACTGGCACTGGAATCAGTACATGGGACTGGGAGAAGTAAAAGTTCATATGGAGATTCTATATATCATGTATTTTTTTGGGGACACATCTCAGGTGTATGTCTGGGCTGTACTTTGATGAATGCTGGCCATTTAAGACAACGAGTGTGCAGCAATCATGAAAGATTTTTCAGTCCATGGAGAGATAAGCACCACCAGTGAGGGAGTGGTCCCACTCTAAGAGAGGGGGCTAAGATAAATGAATTAGGTTGTCTTAAGGTCAATGAATCTCTCCCTTACTTGGCAGAAAATCTACTGGTGTTTATCAGCTTATGGAGTCACCAGTAATGGAAAAATAAAGCCCAAGAAACACTGTAATGAATTCATCTTCTCAATCCTCTCATCAGCTCCATCCGGAGCCCCCAGCACAGGAAGGACATGCAAGTGTTGGAGTGGGTCCAGAGGTGGCCACAAAGATGCTGAGAGGGCTGCAGCAGCTCTGCTGTGAGGACAGGCTGAGAGAGTTGGGGCTCTGCAGCCTGGAGAAGAGAAGGCTTCCAGGAGACCTTAGAGTAGCCTTCCAGGATCTGAAGGGGGCTACAGGAAGGCTGGGGAGGGACTATTGACAAGGGCTTGCAATGACAGGATGAGGAGGGATGGGTTTGAAGTGTCAGAGGGGAGATTTAGACTGGATGTTAGGAGGAAGTTGTTTGCAGCGAGGGTGATGAGACACTGGCACAGGTTGCCCATGGAGGTTGTGGCTGCTCCCTCCCTGGAGGTGTTGAAGGCCAGGTTGGAGGAGGCCTTGAGTGAGCTGTGTTAGTGGGAGGTGTCCCTGCCTATGGCAGGGAGTTGGAAATGGATGATCTTTGATGTCATTTCCAACCTTACCATTCTGTGATTCTATCCCTTACACACCCTTAAGAGTGCCATCACATTTTGGTGGTTCACATAGGTGGGGTTTATTGTTACTGTCTCTCTGAATGCCAAACACTTTTCAAAAGAGTATTTGGTGTGAGTCCATCTCACAACCTCACGGACATGTGTGCTCTCAGAATTTCCCCAGCAAAAATAAAGATGCTTTAAACTGTACTAAGAGCTCATGGGCTCTTTAATGCCCTGTAGTGCTCACCTGTTTCTCTGGTGAGAAAGAAGCAAGGGACCTTCGCTTACTGTGCTGGTTTGAGGCTCACTGGAATATTTTAATGGAGAAAATTATACTATGGGCTGTGAAAGGAAAAAACTGGTGAGGTATGCTTCACTCATAGGCTTGCTGAGATAGATAAGAGTAAGAACTCAAAACATAGATAACACAGGCTCTTGGTCTTTCTCTGGGAGCTTTTGGCTTTTCTCCTCTGCTGAGTAACCACTTTCCTTCTAACCCTCCTGGCCAAGCCTCCAAACTCACCTTTGCTGGTAAAGGAAACCTTGAGGTAAGGTATAGGGGTGGGGAGAAGGTGGAAGGGTGGTTGGGAGCCCCTCCTGGGGTCTCTGATTTCTGGGAGGGGAGTTGTGTTTCTGTATTCCCTTTAACTTGTCTATGTCTGTAACTGTTCCTGTCTGTTGTGTCTATCTCTGCTTGTCCATTGTGCTGAGCTGTAAATAGAGCTTCAGTCCTTAACTTCCAGCTGGCTGAGTCTAGTCTGGGGGATTTTACAAAGTATGGGGAGGCAGGGAACTCCCAAACCATCACACTTACCAAGAGCAACTCTTTGGTGGCTAAGTCTTTAAAACTGCACTCTTCATATACTGCAATGTGGTTTAATATAGAGATGAGTATAGAGTTCTGGTCATGTCCCCTGACCCTGACTTTTCTGATACCCCCATATTGAAGCCATAGAGTAAAAAAGTATTAAACAAAGGAAACAAGAAACCAAAAATGAGGAAAATAAACCCTGCAATGTTGAGTTTGCTCTGTCAAGACTATCTGTAGATTTCCTACCATATGTCCAGAAAAGAAGAGAGACATAACTTGAACAGAGCTAATCTGCTTTTGTGGCAACTAGGAGTTTTAAAAAATGAAGTTTTAGGCGTAAATTTTGGTAACTTTCATGACCATTTTGAAGTCCCTAAAACTACCTGGGTTTTGTCAGAAGTATTAGCAATTTTATTTGCTCCAAGGAGAGATCCTTTTCACAAATGGGTTTTAAATGGTTTGGGATGGAATCAAGCATTAGTGGCATTCATAAACGCAAGAGGGTGGTAGGGAAATCAGGGAGTGCTGTAGCAGCAGGTCTCCAAAACATAACAGAAGATCCAAGCAGCTGCATCAGATCAGCACAATGAACCCCATTCTGGAGTGCAAGCCCTTACATGTCACTTCTACAGCATAGTTCAGGTGACAGCACAGGATCTGGCTAGGAAACGCATCCCAAGGAGTACACAAGCAGGTGTTTGCTCATGCAAAGGCTGCCCAGGAATGATTTTCTTGCAATGATGGTGTGTAGATGCAAACACACAGACCAGAGGGTGGCAACAAGTCGAACTGAAAATTGCTCCCAATTTTCTTAGCTTAATCACTGATATGACTATGGATTCTTGGACTACAGTGGACTACACCAGGTGCCATGTCTGTGGGTTTTGCTTACCGTGTTTGACTGAATTCTAATGTCCTTGTTCACTTTACCTTTAGATGTCAGAAGATTAATGTTTTGTTTTAAAATGACTGAGCAAGGGGAAGGGAGGGGATTCTGGCCCTTTGCTCTCCTCAGAACCCATCTGCAGTCCTGTGTGCAGTTCTGGAGCCCCCAGCACAGGAAGGACATGGAAGTGTTTGAGCCAGTCCAGAGGAGGCCACGAAGATGCTCAGAGGGCTGCAGCAGCTCTGCTATGAGGACAGGCTGAGAGAGTTGGGGCTCTGCAGCCTGGAGAAGAGAAGGCTTCCAGGAGACCTTAGAGTAGCCTTCCAGGATCTGAAGGGGGCCTACAGGAAGGCTGGGGAGGGACCATTTACAAGGGTTTGCAATGATGCCAGGACAAGGGGCAATGGGTTTGAAGTGTCAGAGGGGAGATTTAGAGTGGATGTTAGGAGGAAGTTGTTTACAATGAGGGTGGCGAGACACTGGCACAGGTTGCCCAGGGAGGTTGTGGCTGCTCCCTTGGTGGAGGTGTTGAAGGGCAGGTTGGAGGAGGCCTTGAGTGAGCTGTACTAGTGGGAGGTGTCCCTGCCTATGGCAGGGGGGTGGAACTGGATGATCCTTGAGGTCCCTTCCAACCTTACCATTCTATGATTCTATGATTCTATGACTGCTTTGTATTACTTCAATTTATGTCATTTTCGCTGCTGACGTGATGAAGAAGCCCTGACTATCATGGGCATCTGTGACACAAGTTAACAGGACTGTTCTGCTGGGCTACTGCAACCTCTTTGTCAAAATGAGCTATCAGTAGAAGGAGGCTTTTGATTTGGGGAAAACCATGAAATCTAGCTATGGTTACTTGAAGCAAATAGTGATGCAGATGTTTTGCCATAGTGACTGTTAGAGAGCCTTGGGCCTGATGGTGCTGCCCATTTACAGAAATGAAAACACACATTTGCTTCCAGTGTGGAAGGAATACAGCCTGTACAGAGCCCTGTGTCCCAGGTTGGGAACTACAGGGTTAAAAAAAGTCCTCTAGGGACCTGAAGATTGTTATTCCACCCCATAATTCTGCTCTCTCTTCATAAGCTCACAGCAATGCAGCTCCTTCTCCTTTCCTCCCCCTCCAGCCTTGTGCCAGGCAGGAGCTGCATTATCAGGACAAACATGTAAGGATAGGCCTGGTTTGGGGCCTCCAGAGGCTGTGCTTAGGCCTCTTGGATGGTAGAGGCATGGAGGGGGTGGAGGATTGGAGCACTGGGGATGATAGATTTAGTTTGGGGTTGGGGGAAAATTCAGGGGATTTGCTTATGGATTCTGTATCTGCCTTGTAATTTCTGTCTGTAACTCTCTCCAAATATAATTCTGTTTTTTTCTCCAATTCATAGAATCATAGAATGGACTTTTGGCATGGATTTCCTGACAGCTTTCCAGGTTGGTGATTTTATTGACATGGTTTTGGAAAGCAGAACTGGAAGGTCCAGCAATGCCTCAGATGGAAAGCATGAAATAACACATTTTAAAGAATCAGCCAACTTGGATTAGAAAGACATAAAGACACTTAAAGAAACAGGCCAAAAATAGAATCATAGAATGATTTTGGTTGGTAAAGATCTTTAAGATCACAGAATCACAGACTCATAGAACAGTAAGGTTGGAAGGGACCTCAAGGATCATCTAGTTCCAACCCCCTGCCATAGGCAGGGACACCTCCCACTAGGACAGCTCACTCAAGGCCTCCTCCAACCTGGCCTTCAACACCTCCACCAAGGGAGCAGCCACAACCTCCCCGGGCAACCTGTGCCAGTGTCTCACCACCCTCACTGTAAAGAACTTCCTCCTAACATCCAGTCTAAATCTCCCCTCTGCCACTTCAAACCCACTGCCCCTTGTCCTGGCATTACAAGCCCTTGTCAATAGTCCCTCCCCAGCCTTCCTGTAGGCCCCCTTCAGATACTGGAAGGCTTCTCTAAGGTCTCCGGGAAGCCTTCTCTTCTCCAGGCTGTGGACCCCCAACTCTCTTAGTCTGTCCTCATAGGAGAGCTGCTCCAGCCCTCTGATCACCCTCGTGGCCTCCTCTGGACCTGCTCCAACAGCTCCATGTCCTTCCTGTGCTGGGGGCTGCAGAACTGCACACATTTGTTTGAAAGCTTTGCTCTGCCGGCTCTTTAAACCCACGACACCCTGATAGCCTCATTGTACTGCATGCTGGAGGAAACAAGAGAATAACAGACAAGAAAGCTATGGGTAAGCTCCTCCTCCATCTCTACAGATACTGGTCTACAGCAGCAGCAGAGCCTGACACTGCACTTTGCTGAGACACCCCTCAGGAGAGCCAATGCATCACACTGCCATGAGGAAGTTCTTGGCAGTTCAGTTCCAACAGTCCTCCAGGAAATGGATCTCAATGCTGATGCAGAGGTCTGTGTCCCTCTGGAAATTAATTTGAACTTTAGAGAACTTCAGCCAGGGTGGAAGCAAAAATTCCAGAGAATTTTATTTTTTTTCCTCCAAAGGGAGAAAACCTCATTCTTAAAGGTCTGAATTGCCTTTGCAATTATTTCAAGGCATCCCCAATACATTACCCTCTCTACCTTCAGGCCCCATCTCCTTTCTCCCAATTTTCCCTTTGTAGGAAAGGATGTGAGATGCTAAAGCTAAGCTTGAAGAAAATAGGATGAACAGGAGTGAGGAATGAACTCAAAGGCTACAGTAGGCCTAAGACAGCTTTATTTCTTGCTGGTTAACTGAAAACAACTCTTTCATGTCTTGCAGTGAGAAGTTCAACCCCTGTCCTTCAGAGCTTTGGTAGGATGATGATGCTTAAGATCCTGAACTTAAGTCTACCTTCACAAGAGGCCACCACAGCCACACTCACTGTCACTTCAGCGTGAAAGTCAGGTAAGCACCAATAGTTTGCAACGCCTTAAGGCAGATCTATCCAGGAATCATTCTGCTATCTGCTGTCTTCTGTATTCTGTGGAAGCAAAAAAGACTGCAGAAATCAGCTTTAGGATGATGTGACCACAGGGAATAGGCTGTACCAGCTGCACCAGGAGGAAATAACCCTCTTGACTTGGCTCACCTTACCTGCTTGAGAACTGCTGCTGGTTTTGCTGCATGCTTGCACAAAGAGAAGAGTCTGTTTTGCCCAGCATTATGGCAAGCTTGGCCCAATCACGGCTTACAGAAAAATCCTCAGTTTTCCTTTCATTCAGGACTACTGATAGTGTAACAGCAGTGATCCTGGGTCTGATCCTACTGTTGTTTTTCCTGTTCTCACAGAAAATCCTTATCCCCTGAGCTATCATTCAGCCTTGTATGAATGATTTGAGAATCAAAACCTTAAGTTCTATTATTTTTGAATGGATGGATTTGCTTTCCATGATTTGATGGTCACTCTGTCTAATGAATTTCCTTCACATTGTGTGCCTGAAAGGTGGTGACAGACCTCTCCTCAGCCCACAAAGCCATTAAGCTATTTTTTACTTCTGAGGCTTTAAAAGCCATGTATACCCAGTAATATGGCTCTCAACATGCCTCTGGTAAGCTACACTTGATCCAGAATCTCAGTCTCCATATAGGCTAAAAGCAGTGTTTTCAAGAATGCTGATCCTCACATGTGGCCAGAGGAGGCCTCTTACAGATTCTCCTCAACACAACCACCCCAGCCCTATTGTATATGGATTGTCTTACCTCAGCATTTCTGAGACTGGGGCTACCAGCTGTACTGGTGTGCCACAACAGCAGCCTGGTGCAGTTTGCTTTAGGACTTCTCTGCAGCAGTACAACCCCCTGAATGTTTGATCCTTCCCTGAGAAGTGGCAGAGTAGTGCTTAGGAGAAGCCCTGAGCCAGGCTGCTCCCTGGGTTCAAAGCTGCAGTGTTTGGCTTAGTCCTGGGTCCACAGTAGTGGCTGAAGCACTAGGGAAGGACTTGCAAATGAGGTGGCACTTCCCCAGTGTAGGTTTAATTGTGGGGTGGAGTGAGTTACAACTTGGGAACTTGAGAGCCTGCAGTCAGCCTTCCTGCTCCCAACAGCCCTGGCATGCAGGTGTCAGTCACCAGAACATCAACGTGCCTACAGCTTGTTGCTGATTCAGGCAGTGCAGCAAAGTGCAAATTTGAGTCTTTGTGTTAAGCTAATCTGGAGCACCCAGCAGTCAGGGACTGGGCTATCAGAGATGGCTGCTGTCTGTCAGTACACTCTTAAGGTCACCTCATTATGGTATTGCAGAGGCCCAGCTGAGATCTGTGCTACTTCTGTACAGACATGTCGGACGTGAGCACCTAATGGCAAAGAGCTTATGGAGCAAGTGAGAAAGACAGGCAAGGGATGCTGAGGGAGCAATGACCCAGACATGAAAAAGAATGCCTCAGGGCACAGATCCACTCTGCAGGAAAGCTTCACAGAGAACAGGAGTGGCTGGGGGAACTGGGGTTGTTTAGTCTGGAGAAAAGGAGGCTCAGGGAAGACTTTCCTGCTTTTTGGTTGGAGTCAGGTGGGTGTTGGTATATTCTGCCTAGTGATAAATGATAGGATGAGAAGAAATGGCCTCAAATTGTACCAGAGGAGGTTTAGATTGGATATTAAGGAACATTTCCTTACTGAAAAGGTTGTCAATGACTGGAACAAGCTCCCCAGAGAAGTGGTTTTATCGCTGCCCCTGGAGATATTTAAAAGGTGTGGTGCTGAGGGATCAAGCAGACTGGGTAATGTTGGATTAATGGTTGGGCTCAAGGACCTTAAAGGTCTTTTCCAGCCTAAATGACTTCATGATTTCTATGTGAGTGATACCTCCACTGACACAGGCTGTCTCTTAGTGCTGCAAGCAATACTGGTACTGGCTGGTGGAACAGCCCCTAGAGTGACGATACAAATCAAGCAGGATGAAATAGAATGGCCATGGCTAAGTTATGCAGTCTACTATGACCAAACAGCATCTTCTCAAGTAGGAATCATAGAATCATAGAAAGGTAAGGTTGGAAGGGACCTCAAGGATCATCTAGTTCCAAACCCCTGCCATAGGCAGGGACACCTCCCACTAGTACAGCTCACTCAAG